>JAWQUT010000564.1:162141-193222 GCA_033807755.1 Ellobium chinense | reverse complement strand
GTGTGTGGGTGTGTGTGTGTGTGTGTGTGTGTGTGTGTGTGTGTGTGTGTTCGCGACTACGAATATCCGTATTTCTGTGCTCTACATACTTATAGTACTGTGTTCAGTTGAAGCAAGGTGCATGTCTGAGAGAAATCTCTGAAGCTCACCTGAGCTAGAGGATTAGGCGTTAAACAAATACAATCTATTATTATTATTATCATCATTATTATCATCATCATTATCAAATTGTATGCCCAATCTCCGCCCAAGTGGGGTGTATGTTCTGCCTAATTTATATACCTTTTCACCTTAGTTACGGTGATTAATTACAGCACAGTCACACAGCAACTAAAACGCAACAGAATTTATTATTTATTAGGCCATAGGCCAAACACTGAACAGAACTCGGACCGACAAGCCAATAGTTATGAGGTGGGACCATTGGTCAAAGGTCTATTTTCTTACTTATTGCCTTTATCATAAACATGCCTAGATCACCTGAGGTCAGCGACTCCTCTAGCGACATAAATAAAAGATAGACATCTGATAGCGATGATGATACTGGTTTTATGTTATGAGCAGGTTTTACTTCTGAGTTCGTAGGTTTAACATGGTGTCCATAGTTCATGATCGGGGAGGCACACCTGCGTACATTTACGTCCACACTTGGTCAAATTAAAGACGGGTTTGACATCTCAGTTTTTTTTTTAATTAAATCATATACATCATAAAAATACTTGATCCCTGGTGGTCCGGCCTGTAGGAAAGTTCATATTGTGACATAACTTCCTGTGATGAAATAGGACATGGAAAGACAGTACAATACTGTCACCATGGCTGTCAGAGATAAACAAATGATTGTCAGTCGATCGGTTTGTTAGTTGCTTGGTTAGTTCGGTTGGTTCTTGGTTGGTGGGTTGCTTGTTTGTTTGTTTGTTTGATTGGATGGTTGGTTGATTGGTTGGTTGTTACTTGCTTGCTTGCTTGCTTGCTTGCTTGCTTGCTTGCTTGCTTGCTTGCTTGGTTGGTGGGTTTTTTTTTCAAAATCAAGACAGATGCGAATGCTTTAATTATTTATCCGTTTGCCTCGTGATTTGAGCAAACACCTGACCGAAGAGTCATTGACTGAGGTCTATGCAGTACTTCCGAGTGTGGATGACTTTAGTCACGTGACCCGGGTAGTATGTCACTATAACTAATGCCCCATTTTGCAACTTGGCGTGTAATCTTCTATGTCAAATCCAGTAAGAGTTACACAAGAGTTGTACACCCCACATCCGTCTTTTTTGGATCAGTTTCCACCGAGCATGGAACTCTGCTAGAGTTTTCTTTGTATTACCTGGGTCACGTGACCATGGGATGGGCTGCGTAGATTTCATTGAGAGGACGTAGAAACCGGGTGATTCTTCCTGAATATGTCAAGTCAGTATCGTGTGAGATAAAATTGCGTCTTTAAAACCCATTCCCAATAATATGGCAGTGTGAATAAAAAGACGTGTTCACAATATGCAGCCACAAATATGAAAGTTTAATGCATTGTTGTTTTTTCTATGAAGATACTATAGGTGTCATGATAATTATGTGTATCGTACTGTGAACTAGAGGCATTAGACACATTTCTTAACCAACTACGTAACAGTTAAACTGACCAAAGGAACAAACAGATTAAAAGGCTTTTGTGTATGTGTGTGTGTGTGTGTGTGTGTGTGTGTGTGTGTGTGTGTGTGTGTGTGTGTGTGTGTGTGTGTGTGTGAGTGTGTGTGTGTGCTCGCCACTGTAAGACACAAACCATCCTAACACACATAATGCTAGACACGTAATAGTAATAATAATAATAACAGTAATAATAATAATAACAACAGTGTGATTTACACGCCCCTTGTGTAGGTTCATGCCCACTCACTCGACCTTTACATTATCATCATCCCAGCAGGCCTGGTAACTCAGATCTTTCTCAACTTCCTGTGGATCATTTTGTATCGCTCCCACTTACAGGTGCTGATCACTAGCACTTTGACACTATCTTTCACTGCCTATAGCCAAGTACCCAATAAACAGACGGGTAGGTCTGAGAATATCATACTTTCCCAAGGCATTTACCTCATAGCCGTGGTCGGGACTCCAACCCAAGACCATTCGGCAGCGCTGCTCCACAAAAGAGGATCTGTCATCTGATTAAAAAAGAACAACGTGTTTCATGTGCTTCGTGATTATAGAATGTCATTTACGATCTCACTTGTATTCACAAAAATCTACAAACCAATGGCGTATTGGTCAGTTGGAATATGTAATATATTAACCTTTAAGATCGAAGATCTTCAGCGATGTTTTTTTTTTTTTTGAAAAGCTGATAAATTATGGTACAGGGGTCGAGAAAAACGTAATCGTCATTTCAGAGAATGTGGCTTCTAAACATAAAAAAGCGCGTTGTTTCCTTTGCCGTGTGGATGTGTCAAGGAGAAAATATTTCCGGTGAGTAAAAGAACACGTTGTAAAAAAAAGTACACAATCTCATGGTGCGCAATGGTCATTTGCCCATTGTATTTTGTGGTGTCATTTCAGTCGACAACACCCTGCCCTGCAGGGTTCCCGGATAAGCTTGAATATCATCAGCCGGTAAAGAACAGATTAACCCTTTAAGTCCCAAGAGCAGTAATGTTATTAGTGACACAGCCCGAGCCGATTCTTTTTGATGTGTTGAGTAAATGGTTTAGATCTTTTCGACATAATTTTTATACTATCTGTATAGACTATTTATTGTTATATAGTAATATGTGCCATTGTACTCTGGTTCTTCAAGGCGTCATGTCTACATATCACGTGTTATGGAAACATCAAGCTTATGTGCCACATAAGGCACAGTGGGTCTTTGAGGGTTAAAGTCAGTTGAGAGTTAGAAGTACACATAATAGATAATTATCTTCGTTTAGCATTTAACTGTACAGTAGAATATATAAACTGGTTCTATACTGATGAAAACATCTATGTGAAATGGAACTGAATACAGACGTTACTGTAAGTGACATCAAGCTGCCCGATATTTTTTTCAGTATCATGTACGACGGTGGATTGTGTACATATTCCACATTAACGTTGACAAAGGAGCGTGGACATTCAAGTGAACTACCATACGACTGGCGTGTCGTTATCATTGTAATTAATGTAATTGTCGTTGTCATATAATTGTCGTTGTCATATAAGTGTCGTTGTCATATAATTGTCGTTGTCAAACAATAAATAGGAAACTCTCCTTACTCAGAAAGCGAGGCAACAGAAGATCTTCAGAGAAAGATACCCCTCTCTAACAAGTGTTTTGACCCTTTGACTTCCTGACATGTCATGGAATTGTCGCTGCCATGAAATTGTCGTTGCCATGTAATTGTCGCTGCCATTATTTGTCGTTGTCATGTGCAGGCAAGTCACGGAACTGAACTCAAACATCATTGATGGAGGTCTAGAGAGAGACCGAAAAAACGGGAGGAGAGGAGGAGAGGCGGGAGGAGAGTGGGGGCGTGAATATTGAGCAATCATTGACATAATATATTGATTGTACTGCTCTTACCGAAGACATGTTTCGTTTTAGACTGCACAATAAAAATGCGAGGTCCGAGTCCGCGACTCCAACTACATAATTATGTACATTGGGCCAAAGTGACCAACGGATGGATTGATTTTCATCAACAGATAGACCAGCAATCTTTGCCTGTAAGCATGTGTACCCAGATTCATTTTTTAAAAAAGTGCCTACTAATAATGAAGAAATAAAAGAACAGGAGTAGGGATGTCGCGGAGATCAGTATAATACAACTTCCTAATCAGAAACTCACAAAACCCCAAATTGGAGGAAACACTGTGAAATTAGTTCTTTTTTATGTTATATTCAGGTGGATACGGTATTTACATACGTCGGTCAAAACAGTTATCCTCAGTTTACGAAATAAATTAATGCCAAGCTGATCAAAAAATAACTTACCAACTCATTTCTCACTGACAGCTTGGATAATATATTGCGATCTCTGTCATAGACACTACAACTGCCAATAACCAGGTACGAACGAGGAATTAATACTGACAGCTAAAATTAATGTAACCTCCCATCGCCATCATTATAAATCGGATACAAGGATATTTGCAACGGGAACCCTCTGGGAATCCTACCATATTAAGCGCCGCACGGTGAAGTGTATCATTCCATAATAAAGGCCATAAAAACCTCATATTCACCACAAAGTCGTATCTCAGTTCGATGGAGTTTGATAAAAAAAACCGGACTGTGTACTGCCTCTCGACTGGCATGAAGAGGCGTAGTTCCTCATAATAATATTATGAGTACGGCGTTGAATTTCTGACTTCGTACAAGAATGTCGCTACTGTCCATAAAACAGATCTGTTTGTGTAGGGTACGAAAACACATAGGGTGTATACACCAACAAGGATGATAATATGTATGCCATGCATCAAAAATAAAAGCATCAACATTCTATAACAGTGCCACAATAGTTTTTGTTGTCGTTGTTGTTGTAGTTTAGGTCTTTGTTGTTGTTCTTCTTCTTCTTGTTGTCGTTGTTATCGTTGTTGTTGTTGTTGTTGTTGTTGTTGTCGGTGGTGATAGTAGTGGTGGTGGTGGTAGTGGTATCGTTGTTTTGTATTTTTTTATGCTGTGGTCATCATTGTTGTTGTGTTAGTGATGATGGTGATGGTGGTGGTGGTGGTGGTGGTAGTAGTAATGGTGGTGGTGATGGTTGTGGTAGTGGCAATGGTAGTGATGGTTGTGTCGTCGTCGTTGTCGTTGTTGTTGTTGGTGATGGTGGTGGTGGTGGTAGTGGTGGTGATGATGATGATGATGGGGATGGTGATGGCGATAGTGTTTTTGGAAGTACGCAACTTCATTTGAAAGCCAATGATGTCTGGCTCATCTTTGACCTAAGTTATGGAAGTGCAAACTATCAATAAATATGTCCAAAAGTTAAACTCTGGATTTTTTTTGTATTGTCTCATTCAAGGTATTCACTTTGAAAAGTTCTGACACTCATGTAAGCTTTTCTCATCCACGAAACTCCATTTACATATATATATATGAATAATATGAACTTTTGACGAGAGACGAGTTTTTTCATCATGGATTGAATCATTTGATGTGTACTGTGGCACACCAAGAAACAGTGACTAACATACTTATACATAAACAACTGTGAATCACCAGGATATGCTTAAAATAGAATAGGCAAAGTTTTTTTTTTTTTTTGTATGCACATGACAGGGCAAGCGGTCCTCGCAATAAACAAATCAACATCAATATCTTGTCCAAAATAGGTTTAAATTGATCTATATTAGTTGCGCCTAAGTGAACATGTGCCAATTACCATTTCGTCAAAATCATAGGCATTTTCCCGATCTCATTTGAATGAATATTTCAGGAGCAGGGCAAAAAATGCTTAAGACAATGCAAGAAAATAATGCCAATCGTAAACGTTAGTGCCGCTTTTTGATCAAGGACTTTGTGACTTTCTTGGTCTGTGACATCTGATGGATGTTTTGAGTGATAACAAAAATTACCTTTCTCTGAGACAAGCAAGCTGCCTGTGACTGTGACAAAATGCAAAGGTGAGAAAAAGTCCTACTCCGTCTTTCGTTTCTTGCCTTTTACCGCGTATCTAAAGCATATTCCAATGACTAAACAAATAAAGAAAATCATAAATAAAAGAGCTGCGAAAATGAAGGACAATGTGGTTACAGAAAGAAATTGGAACAGTGGTACTTCCTGTCCCACAGAGCGCATGTACTCGCCGCCATATTCCATCACGTGATCAATCCAGAATGCAGCTTCCTTCACCGGAAGTTTGTACAGACGTCGAAACAGCTCTGAAGCCTTACGAGTGGATTGTCTGTAGGTCTCATTGGTGGCAACCTCCATGATCAAAGAGGTCAAATTCTCGGCCGATATTTTGCGGATATCCGCATGTTTACCGAAGAATTTGGCGGAGATTCGAATGGAGTTGTAGAACTGGTCCACTAAAAGGGGCAGACAGAGCAGTGGGACGCCATGGTAGATAGATTCGTACTGGCTCCAGGTGCCACAGTGGGAGACATAGAGCCTCGTCTTTCTGTGTCCCAGGAGGTCGTTCTGGGGAATCCACATACCGGTCAGGATTTTATTGGGGTCTGGGGAGGTCACGTAGGTGCGCCAGATCACTCTAAAAGGAAGATTTTGAAAAACTTCAGTCATCATAGCAGAAATGTGAGCAGGAACATTTTCACCTTGAGTCCCGAAGGCCACGTACACAATGTCCGTTGGAGAGCTCTCCACGAAATCTTTCAGCTCCTTTGTCAAAGGTCTGGCTGGCAGTGGGGACGTCCCACCAATCAGTTTAGTGTTGGGCATAGCAGGTCTGGCGTAGTCAACTATGGGGTCCGTCTCAAAGATGAAGAGTTCAGCCTTGACTGTTAACTCCCAGGAAGAAATGTACGGTTTCTCTGGCGCCACTGCCTGCAGGAGTTCCGGATCCCAAAATGGATCAACCAGATATGACACCAAATGAAACACCGTAAGCCTCAGTTGCTGCAAGAAGGGCGTATCTTTTGTGAATGGATCCCGGTAGAGAATCATCGGCGTCGAGGTGAGACTGATGGGTATTCTTGCGCTGATGAAGTCGTAATGTGTGCCCATGAAAATGAAGGGAATATCGAATTTATACGGCAGAATCAAGATACTCCTGAGAAATGGCAGCGTATCAATGACAAAAAGATCTGCTTTGATTCGGGCTACTTCCTCTACGAAAGACTTATTAAGCAGGGCTTGACGATTAATTGTTTGAGCCCATTCAATTCCCCGATCGAATGTTACTGAATCAAACTGGTCCATGTTCTCGTGCCAGAAGCGATATAATCCTCCTGTGTAGTTTTGATACGACATGTCCACTTGGACTAGGTCAGGGCTGTAGGTGTGCACCTGGATACGCTCAGACTGGTTGAGAAATTTGCTCACGTATACAGAGTGAGGCATGCATGCGTGCACCTCATGGCCGAGGTCCGCCACGGCGTGAGCAGCTTTCATGAACTGTATCACGTGACTTGTTTGGTGATAGGGGAAGAAGAGAACTTTCTTGGCATCGGTCCTAGGCAGGATGAGTAGTGTGGCTAAAACAGGGATGAGCGCCATCTTTGGGGTTAACTTTCCTCTTTTGCTGACCTGCATTTCCTTGGAAGAGAGAGATGATGATGAAATATAGGTAGGTGAATGAGTGAGTGAGTGAGTGAGTGAGTGAGTGAGTGAGTGAGTGAGTGAGTGAGTGAGTGAGTGAGTGAGTGAGTGAGTGCGTGTTTGAGTGAGTGACTGAGTGAGTAAGTAAGTGAGTGAGTGAGTGAGTGGGTGCGTGTGTGCGTGCGTGCGTGGGTGCGTGCGTGCGCATATGAGTCAGTCTTTCATTCAATAAGATTAAAAGTTCGTAAATGAATGAATCACTTATTCATTCTGTGAGTCGGTAGGTCATTGATTAGTCAATGCGTTGATAAACAAGCAAGGTACCTACCTGTCACAGCAGCGACTTAACAACTCAGGTGTTCTGTTAAAGCCTATGTCTTGTACCTAAGATCCTTGTTCCCAATGTCCACGCTCCTCACCCACGTGTACTTCCTGCACTGTGATGGGGATTTTGTACCATGGGCACACCTCCACTCAGGTGAGACACCGGTGACGTGTTTACCAAAGATGACTGTTTTATGCAAATCATAGCCTTGCTGATAGCTGTACCTTTTGTTCAGCTGTACGAGGGCGAATCGCTAAATAACATGACTTTCATTTGATCCTAAAAGAGGTGTGCTAGTTGAAAAAGCATAACATCATGATATTGCCCAGCAACTGCATATTTCTTCAACCGTTCAATTATATTTAACCTTTCCAGGCATTCGTTACTGGCTACCTTGGATCCATTCGTCTAGCAGCACGTTAACCACGCCATTTATTATACTTTATAATATAAAATGGTGGAAATACATACACACCCATGAATTCCTTGCAAGAAGTTTCGATAAACTGTTAGATTGGGGCCTCCGTCGTGGAACAGCGTCGCGTGTGACTGTAGAGACTAATGCTGGTGTAACAGGCTCTCTTGTAGTGGTCACATCTATGTGTGGTGTCAGAGACGTGTTCAGTAACGCTTGCTCGCCAGAGTAACTGCCGTCCCGGCGCCTTGATTTTAAGGCCATTTCATCTTGAATGCACTGCCTTGTAACTATTTTCCGCGCATGCGCAGTGTAAACCTACAAAGGTCACACAACTGTGTCAGTGAGGAAAGGTGTGAAATTCCTCTGCAAGGGGAAGGGGGATAACTGCATACATTAGGAATTACAGGGGAATTAACCACTTTAGGTCACATTAAGGTGCGAAATGGAAAGTTTCGGGTGAATAGGGAAAACAGCGAAGCTGACCACAGACTTAGCATAGCTTCAAATTATTGGTGTGAAAAAGCTGTAGACATGACTCTCTTAGTTGTCAAAAGGAAGGGCTGAGGAAGATTCTAGTTTATCATTGCAAACTACGGAGAAACAAAATAAAAGCAAGATGTGCAAATGAGAAATGTGAGCAAAACTATATGAACTTGCGAATGGGGTTTAAAGGGTAAACTGTAGCTTAAAGCCATGGGGATGTTGATAATTCCGCTTAATTTATTCTCTTTATTGTTCATTGTATTGTATAATGAAGTGTGCATGCACATTAACTTTGATATAGAGGCATGGTTGTATAAAAGAAAATAACCGCATCAGCAACTAAAAGGCATTCTGGGCATAGATCTAAATCTGCACATCGAATACACGAAAACACAGTTCGCATTCTCGCCACCTGCACAACATAAACAATAACAACTTAGTCAACACACTCAATCTGTCCTTGCAATTCGCACTCTCTTATATTTGACCTTTCGTGCAATGACAAACACACGTATCAGTGGCAATAACAAAGACATACACTTAAAACGGTGTTTAAGTTCATTTTCCGAGTTTGAAATCACAGTACTCAAACAAAATCCCGGCGGGGTTTTGAGATCAACGGAGGCCGCCATTTTACTGCCTGCCGAAGAAGGTATCTTGGAGGGCTGCCGCGCTAGGCGCCTGGACTTCGCATCGGCAGCTGAACTCACCGCCATCAGACGCCTTAAGGCGCCACGGTTACTGAACTCGACTCACGTCTGATGGCGTTGGTGTGTTCCTTCTTCCGCGCCCGCTTGTCTAATGCTGCGTTCGTCAGCTCCTTTTCCTCTGACTTGAGGTGTTGTGTCAGGATATCTCTCCATTTTGCTCGGTCAGCTGCAAGATCTGCTCAGGACTTGAGGTATAAAGATGCCAATAGCACCTCGCATAAAAATATGCAATTTTAACTAGTCCCTATAAAATGAAAAAAAAANAGCAAAAAAAAAAAAAAAAAAAAAAAACTAGCCATAGGCAAGGGGGTGGGGGGGATTGGATTTGAATTTCAAAGGCTTAGATCGGTGCAAATACATTTATTTTAGACTCAGAATAGGTGAGGTTTAGCCACTCAGGGATAAACTTTATGGTTGTTGCTAAGTGGTTAAGTTTACTCTGTTTACTGAGTGAAAGGCCTAAAATACTAGGTCACCTGCTTCACTGCCTAAGTTGTCAAAATCTAATTGGTTTAGGGGGCACTTTTCTTTGTGTCAAAATTTGGAGGAAAAGTTTGGAAAGTATTGTGATTTAGGGCCCCTGGATAAATTATTGAGAGGTAGGAAACCTTATATATCCAACAGTGAAAACAAACAAAACCACTGGAATCTTCATACCTTGATGTCGATGTCCAGAACCTTTATGCCTTTCTTCACTGTTTTGGTTCCTTTTCTCGCCTCACCCAGGAAACAGGAATTTCTCTCACCCGTCTTTACAAGAGAGAATTTGTGCAACTTAGGGACTCACTATGTCTTCCGAGGGTTCTTGATTGTGTGTTTATTTATGTGACACAAAGCCAACGGTAACAGCGTGTTGCCGAAACGAAACTTATAAAATACATAAACTATCGATGTTCTGGGGTTCTACGTTCTGAGGATAATTTAAAATGAAAAACAGAAATACATAAAAAATACTCACGAATCAGATGGATAAAAATGCCATTGAACTGAGTTATTGGTTTTGTGTTATTCTTTTCAAGTATTTCTGATGTAGGGGAATGGTTGGGGAAGGGGAGGAGGAATCTGGGAAGAAATGAGAAAATGATTTATTTCTTAATTATCTCTTTCTATTTGAATAGTTGTAAGAACAGACAGCGGATATTTTTACCATAATCCTAATGAGATTTTATCATTACACTGCGGAGACTTCACACCAATTTGCTTAGATCCCCTCTATCGTGAAACGAAATTCAGCACTTTCACACATCCCTCTGATTTGGATTTTTCTTTGTGTAGCTTTACTTCCAAACTTCTGTGTTGACATTTTAAAATATTGTGTCTCCGTATTGTTTTAATATGCAGGCATTTGTAGTATCATCATCATCGTCGTCATCATCGTCATCATCATTTTAAAAAAATAGAAAAAACTTTCAAGACTGTGGCATGAAAAATTTAATGAAAGGTCCAAATTTTCGGAGCAGTGTCCTTCATCTTTATCATCATCATCATCATCATCATCATCATCATGCAGTTTGTAAATATCGTATCAAAGTATATTATGCCCGCTAACTCAAATTTACTCTGTTATTACCCCAGCAGACTTGATCATACTAAGATTTAGATTCGATTCCTTGGGAAGCACAAAGTACCGCTGACATTTACAGGCGCTGATCACTGGCATTCTGCAAACATTTCAATGCCTATAGCCAGGTGAATTGATGAGAATAAGAAGGAAATGTTTTACACCATGACCATGGCGGAAACAGAGTCCTGGATCTTCAGATCCGGAATCTTACACAGTAATCGTTCAGTCACAAAACCCTGAAGTTTGTAGCAGTTGAAAGTATTATGGATGTTCCTCGTATTCTCCCTTCACTAACTGATCCTTTAGATATCTCTGTAGATTATATCTTCAGTGTTTTATAAAGGGGGTGAGCTTTAACGACGAAGGTCTACATCATAGAGCATAACACAGTCACTGACGCCTTAATATAAAACTGCCGACCGTGGGATGGGCTACTGAACCCAAGCAACATGTGCCTAGTCCCGACTGGTTCAGTATTAACTATTAACCCCATTCTGTAGGACATTAACCAAAGTCAAATACATTGTAATGAGTGGCCAGCTGTAATAAAGAGCAAGATTAGTATTAAATAATAACTAAGACTATTTCACCAGGTCAGTATTAAGTGTTTCTTAAAGGAAGGCACGCACATCAAATATAATTTTCAGTTTCCCATTTTTTTGCTCTGAAAATTATCTAATCTATGGTGCCCACCGAGTCAATTTTGCGAAGAAAGAGCATCGTTTTGTTGCTTTGTTACCGTGCGCGTATTAATTTGACGCAATTGGGAGAGCTAGAGTTACCGGATTTGGCCCTTGCGTCTAGAATTATTCCCCTTCGCCAATCAGAAGCGGCTTGTGACAAAAACGACGACGTCATTAAGATTCCAACAGCCACAGACATCTTTATCAGGCAATGTGTTATTCAGCTTTTAATTAAGGTTCTGGTCATCCAAAATCAAACGTCAAGTTTGATAGTGTACGTAAGCCAGAAAAGGTATTCTGCATTTTTATTGCCTCAGCATGATTTTGTTTGACATATTTACTGTTCACAGAGGAATTAAAATATATCACCCGTCCGTAGAGCACTGGCTAGACAGCTTGGCCATGTGACTAGAACCAATCTGACGTACTTGTGGCCGCCTCGCGGGCAGTGGTTGTAACAACTCAGACTTTGGATAATGTAACGCTGTGGGTTGTTTGGGGCCGGCAGAGGCGTTATATCATTATAGCAGACACTTGAAAGACTGTTTTATTGGAATAATTTACAGTCTGTAGAACTTTCATTTATAGCTGCGCCATGTGAACGTCACTATCCGAAGGCAAATCGCGACTCCAGGTGACCGTTTACACTACTACAACTCACATAGATTTGCTTTAGTATTTTAAATATTAGATTTCTTCTTTTCTTTCTAATGAATTTTCGTTACCGTAACTCAGATGGGTTTGCTTTTGGATGTCAAATAGTTCACTTTTTTTTAAATTAATGTTTCTTCACCCTAACACAGATAGATTTGCTTTCGTATTCCATGTATTATACTTTTTTTTTTCAAATTAATGTTTTTACTGTAACTCAGATGGATTTCCTTTCGTGTTTCAAATACTAGACTTAATTAGTGTTATTTACCGTATTTCAGATAAATTTGCTTTCGCATTTCAAATACTAGACTTTTTTTTTTAATTAATGTTCTTTGCCCTATCTCAACTGGATTTGCTTTCGTATTTCGAATATCAGATTTTTTTTTTGTAATTAATGTTCCTTACCGTACCTCAGATGGATTTGCTTTCATATTCAAATACTATACTTTTTTTTTTTTATCTTATTAATGTTCTCTACCGTAACTCAGAAGGATATGCTTTCATATTTCAAATTCTATACATTTGTGTATTAATGTTCTTTACTGTAACATTGGTCGGGACAGTAATCTAGCGATCTGCAGAGTTCCTGCGTAGTTTGAAAGGGTTTGTTCGTGAAACTTAGGAAATAAGCGCACTGATTTGAACGTGCGCTTGAAGTCAAATTAGGTATTTTCAGCTCGATCACGTGACCCAGGAAATCTTGCTCACACGTTGGTTTGTTTACATGCTCTGCTCATGTATGATTACTCGTCATTTATCAAAATAGCCTAGCAATCCCTAGATCACGTGGTGTAACTGACCCGTCTGAAAACANGGGGGGAGGGGGCGTTGGGGTGCCTTTAGGTACGTACACTAGTACAGCCTACTATGAGGAGGAAAATCAGTTCACTGTATTTCAAGCTAGTCAGTTCATTGGTATAATCTTACCTCTAAGCTATACCACAGTGTCAGTAATGAGTCCAAATGATCGTCGTACTGTTGTTTTGTTTTGTTGGTTTTTTTGTTGTTTTTTTTGTAGTGGTTGTGAAGTATCGAGATCGTGCTCGCAAATGAATACCTTCATCATGTTTTTGTGTGTAAGGTATGGTCACTGCGTGTCTATATTAGTCGTGAGATGTTTAATGTTGTCACCATCCTAATGTAATGACTATCGTTATGTAGCTGTCCAGATATCGTTCCTTTCTTAATGTAGAGCCTTGCGATAATGTTAACCATGAGTATCTCCATTACAGGTGTGATGAGTATCGTCACTGTACTATGTATCGTGAACCGCATGAGCAATCATAATCGTCCACTAATACTACAACTACCACCACCAATGCTAGTAATACAATTATTAGAACCTCAGCCATGTCTAATACCACATCCATCGCTACCACCTACACCACCACGACCATAATGTGTCCTGCGACAGTTCAAGGCGAAAGTAATCACGGAGATTACTTTCATTGTTATAAGTGCGACGTTTCACCTTTACCTTGACCTGGTGGCTGGTAATGCTATCTGTGCATGCACTATGTTCTCAGATGAGATTGAAAGTTCTACAAAGCCAGTTCACTGAATGAGTTAAGATAAAAGAACCGGACAGACACCGCGGCTGGAACCCAAGCCATTACTCACGATTAGTAGAATTTTGATTCAGTTGAGAGCTTTGGGCTGATGACATGGGAAATCCTAAGCCAGATGTCTTCTCTACTGACATCTCCTTTGGGAGACTGTCACCACATCACAGCAGGCGAGCAATCCATGAAATGCTTTTTTTTTTTTTTAACAACTTTCGGTGGCAGCATGACCCCGAATACTCCTAGCACCATTTTAAAGGCTGTAAATCGGCTTTCATGATTATCTTTTTCTAAAAACCCATCATAATAGTAAGACCAAAGTTTCAGCTAATAATTAGAGTTGACTCCAAAGTGTTACTCTCGCTTCCTATTTTTTTAGAAATTTTCCAGGAGAGCATGACCACGGACCGTCCTAGATTTCATTTTGAAAGCTTTAAGGCTCCTCGTATGCAACATTCGTAGATCCGCCCCTGGTCCCCAGACACTTGTAAATATTGCGCCATTGGTGATGCCGTTTACTGACGTCAGCCAGGGTAACGTGGTTTAGTAGCTGTTTGCCATGGAATAAATCTCTGTCCCCTAACCTGGAATGCGTTTGTCTGTTCCCGGCGGAGTCGCGCAAGGAGCTATCCATAGCAAAGGAAGTATCAGTCTCTAGGCAAGCCAAAATGGCTGTGACTAATGCAGAAGTGCAAGAAAATAATACACTGACTAGCGAATGGTGTTTGCTATACTTTGCCTTATTCATTAACAAACATATATCGTTGATTCATTCCGACACAAAGCTATCGATAAGACGTTCCACTAATAAATTTGAAACAGTAGATGGTTTTCACCATGTTGCCGAGCTTTTTCTTCCGGTGATGGCAGAAAAACGTCACATTCTAACACACCTCTACCAGGTGTGAATCCTTCACTTTGACTGGCACGCAGCAACCTGAAACTTTCATTATTAAGGACCGCCCAAGATATATAAGGACGGCCCCTTTTGTGACGCCGCAGGGACCAAATAAACGCAGCCTTAAAAATAGCTTGCTGAGGTCACAAACAGTAACTGTTGGCCATGTTGAAGTAAAATGGCATTTTTCATAAATGAGGTCAGATGCAAACTTTGGTATCATTTGGTATAAAAGTTTCCGCTGGTTCTAATGTCAACCCCACAGCATGTGCGGCCTCATTAAACAAAAAAAAAAGCACCCAACTTCTTGTAACGAAATGGTGGTTATCCAGCTTTGATGGTGGCTGTCGTGTAGTTAGTCATGATGATGGTGGTGGTGGTGGTGGTGGTGGTGGTGGTTTGGTATTAGTGATGGTTGTCAGTGTTAGTGGTTGTAGGTGTGATGGTATTGTGATAGTATACAGCTGATTGCTTGTAGTGGTGATAGGCGTAGCAGTAATGTTGGTCGTGGTGGTGGTGATCATGTTAGCCGTAATTACGGTGTCAGAAGTGGTAGAAGTGATGGTAATATTGCTGATGGTTGTACTGGTAAAGATGGTGGTTGTAGAATTGGTCGTGGTGGTGTAGGTGGTGGCTATGGTTATGATGGTAGTGATGGTAGTAGTTATGTACTAGTGATAGTATTACTGGCATTGGTGGTAGTAGTTGTAGTATTTGTGCTGGTGGTGGCTGTACTGAGTTTGTTGTTACAGGTCGTGGTAGTGTTAGTGATGGTTGCACTGAGGGTGGTGGTGTTAGCAGTAGATGCTACCAGTGGTAGTGGCTGTAGTGTTGGAGATGCTTGTACTGGTGATGGTGATGGTAGATGTGGGTGTATGTAGTAGATGAAGTAGTACTGATGAAGGTTGTACTGATGGTGATTCAGTATTGGTGACTGTGGTGTTGTTAGTGATGGTTGTGGTCTTACTAGCAGTAGTAGTTGTAGTAGTATTGCTGATGTTGTATCGGTAGTAGTGGTGATGGCGATGACGGCATTGATGTAGTAGTAATAAAGATGGTGATATTGTTGTGTACTCTACTTGTTTGTCTAACCAAACGACTAATTACGGTTGACTCCAAGCCACTGAGATAAACACTGTCACGATAACATTCTTATATTTTATTGTATTTGTCGTTTGTGATTTCAGATAAACATGCATTGTGTTATTAGAGAGCTTTTATGTTGTATTCAAATTTCTTAGGAGCCGTTATGTCAGATGTGGGCATGGACATATGACATGTCCTGGTGTTACGACAATATTGCATGTTGCGAATGACATGTGACACACATATCTGATTCTAGTTTCCAACGTGCAAAATGATGGAACACCAGAAAATGCCATACACGCAAGCCCATTTCTGTCACAGTGATTCGAAAAAGTTCTCTGTCATCTTTTGGAATCATTGTGTCTAGTTCGTTGTCGAGCACACAGCATCATCTATTGTTGCTATCACAATATTATCAACCCAACTGTAGATGCAGCAAGTACCCATGCTCTCTTTATCAACCCACCTGTAGATGCAGCAAGTACCCATGCTCTCTTTATTAACCCAACTGTAGATGCAGCAAGTACCCATGCTCTCTTTATCAACCCAACTGTAGATGCAGCAAGTACCCATGCTCTCTTCATCAACCCACCTGTAGATGCAGCAAGTACCCATGCTCTCTTTATATGAACGAATTCTTGAGTAATAAAACTAAGGATTCAGATACTCAGAAAATTCTTTATTCAAAGTACTTGACAGGATGATAATGATATTTGGATCATCGCTCATTACACTTTAATAAAGCTAAAGGGACGCGTTCCTGTAACGCTTGTGCATTTTACTACGAGATCAAGTATGTTCATCATATCTGATACTCCAGTGTCGAGTTGCCGGGCGGCCTTGGTTTTGTCTACTGAAATAATGTTCAATTATTTCTAAAATGTAAATCTCCAGCTGTTGTTTTGAATTTGTTGCCGGTAAACCATGTCTACTGTAATAATATTTCAATCCAGCTCTCAAAGAAACATCAGAGATGACTAATGACAAATGAAAATGGTGGACGGAAGTTTAAAACATTTGATTGCTGGGTGCGAGCTGAATCACCCGGATAATTTAGAAAACGAGAAAAATATCATGGAAACAAAAATTGCGGACTGGACTAAAATTAAGTAGGGGCGTTCATTATTCACTCGACAAGTTGGGTGGTTTTGACGGTCTACTGTGTAGAGAACAAGGAGCTGCTCATATCAACTTATCTAGATCAACCCCGCAGTGTAATAATTACTTATCTGACAGTATTTTCCTTGTTAGTTACAGCGTTATTGCACCAGCGTCTTTGCTGAGCTGCGATATTTTTGGTACCCCGCGTTTTCGATGTCTATATCAGCATTCAAGCCCTGTAGTTTACATACCACTTCATAACTTTCAATGTAGCCGAGATAGCTTTTCAGACCTGAAATGCCAAATGTATCATAAAAATCGACTGAGGTCGATATGCCTGTCTCTGTGAAAATTCATAAGTATTAATGCTGAGAATTGCAATATATATATATATATAATTATATATATATATATATTGCAATTCTCAGCATTAATACTTATGAATTTTCACAGAGACAGGCATATNGAGAGAGAGAGAGAGAGAGAGAGAGAGAGAGAGTATCGGGTCACCTTTACATTTTACTGTTGGAAAACTATAGCGATTGGCGAAAATTTCAATTCAGCGGACCTCAGTTTACGGCACGGACTGTATTCAAAGTTCAAACTGTCTCAAAATACGCTAATGTCAAAGAATACACAGTTGATGGTCAGTTGGTCAAGTCTCCATCGTTTCACGTGATTAAGATCTTGCACAGGAGAGGGCAACAGTCAAGGTTTGTCGTTAGTGGGTTTGTTTTCTCTGCCGAGATCATCATAGTTGGAGCTCCTTTTTTTCCTCTTTCCTTTCAGCCAGGCCGCCATATTGGAGCCGTGAAGGAGAGTGAGCAGGGAGTGGTGGAAAAGTAGGTCAATCACCTCATACAGAGTGAGCACACTAGCTCCGACGAAGAGGCCCATAGAACCGCCGATGTCACCTGAAAGTGAAGATGGGCAGAGAGTTTCTGATGAAGGGACATGGTAGACAGACAGGCAGACAGACAGAAGGCAGGCAAGCAGACAGACAGACAGACAAACAGACAGAAGGCAGGCAAGCAGCCATACGGACATACAGACAGAAGGCAGGGAGCGGACAAGCAGGCAGACAGCGAGCAGGCAAGAGATATATATATAAGAGGCAGGCAGGCGGACGAACGGGCAAACTAAGAAAAAATGCTGATATCTTGTTGCAACACACAAATGGAGGAAGGGATGGATGGATGGATGGATGGATGGATGGATGGATGGATGGATGGATGAATGAATGGTTGGATGGACGGACGGACGGATGGATGAATGGATGGATGGATGGATAATGACATACTTACAGAGAAGCGCAAATACATCGTATGCCTGCTGTTGGGTAATTTGTTCATAACTTTTCTCTCTGTAGAAGACATCCAGCTGAAGGAAGTTGTCCCTGAAAGAAAATTAAAATCAAAATGTTTCAAAGTCAAAGCCTTGTCCCACAATATACATGGAATACAACGGATAACTTTTGCGAGACCGACTGTAGCAAATAAGCGACATTACAATTCTCAGTGTAGACCAGGACGATCAGAGTTTCCTAAAGATGGTAGGCTATATTGATCTAAGTACCAATTGTTTCATGAAGGAATCAAGTCGAAAAGAACCCTAGGATATCCCGCTTGATTTCCTCGGTGGAACACTGGAGAATAGAACAAGAAACAATATTTACACGCGTGAAATCAAGATAAGATAAGATAAGATAAGATATGATACGATAAGATGCGTTTGTTCATCCACAAGGAAATTGTGTCTCTGTTAGAGTTATAACAATGGATATGTTTACAGGAATATGTGAAGAAAAATCATCATGCGTGCAGATACTTCCATGTATACATGGACTTGCACTCACTGTCTTTTTCTCTCTCCCTCTCTCATCCACCCACCTTATCTACCCACTCAACACACACACACACACACACACACACACACACACACACACACACACACACACACACACACACACACACACACACATACACACAGTACTTCCGCTAGTCAAATCCAGTAGATTCTGGGAAGTACATGCAATATGTGTGGTCCGTACCCATTTTAGATCTAGACCTCAATTAACTAGATTAATCTGGAGTGTGAAAACGTGTGATCTGCGCCCAGACTAGATCTAGACCTCAATTAACTAAATTAATATGCCTTGTGAAACGTGTGACTAGCTCGCAAATTTAACATATTTCTTATCAAGTTGGTCCCCTTTTAAAGTAGTTTCACTTCGTTGTTACGTTCGAATTCCAATGCCACTATGAATTCATTATTATTTTAACATTTTATCATCTAAGTGAATCTCGACTGTAAATACATTTAAATATAGGTAGATTTTTTTGGGGGGTCATTATACGAAGGCTTACTTATTACCGGAGCTTGGAGATAGAAGGTCCGCTTGATTTTATCCCACTCTTTGTAAAACTGCAACATATTTCTGTAGACAGCTTATAGGTATCTATTAAGTCGAAAGCAAACAAGGTGTCCTCAGTTTACCATCGGCTTAATCACAATATCTACGATGAAGATAATTCGCCTTCTTTTTTGGCATAGAAGACATTTCTTACGTACTACAAATACGAGAGAAAAGTTTTGGAAACTTACTTGATGAACCTGGAATCGACTTTGCTGTTGTCAATGTATTCCTTCATGTCAGTGATAAGAGTGTTCAAGCTCAGTAGAAACAGGCTGTCCAGATTGCCCAGAGAGAACCGGAAATCGTTGTCATCCCTACTCTCCGTGAAGTTTGCTTCTGTTTCCATGGCGACAGTGGTATAATTCTGCAGGAAGTCAACCAGGTTCTTATACTTGCAGTATTCCTCCAGATTTTCGTCTTCTAAAATCATGTCCCAGATTTGATTGGTTGATAACACGAGCATCGTCCAGCCAGTGTAGATGTCCTGACTTCTTGTTCTCAAGTCGTGAAAGAAGTTCTTGAGATTACTGATGCCGTGATACGTGTCCTCTGACGTCAGAGCCTTCGCGACTTCCATCTTAGTGACCTTGCCCTCTTTGATATATTCCTCAGCGATGACCAAAGTGTCCTGAAGTTTTCGCAAGATGGTCTGCTCCAGGAGGTCCAACTGTTCCAAAAGCTGCTTAAGTTTGTCCATCATCCAGTGGTAATCGTCTTCAAATGCTCTCCATCGCCTGTCGAGCTCAGATAGCTTGTCTTCTAGGAAACGCAAGGGGTAATCCACCGATTCGGTATAAAACTCACTTCTGCTCTGGTAGAACCTACGGCCGCGGTTGAGAAAGAAAACGTTGGCCATATGAACAGCATCGGGATCGACTGTGCCATTTGTATAGCTGATGTTTGCCAAGTTGGAGTAAAACTCAAGCCATTCTTTGATATCCCTGATATCTTTGCCAACCCGGCCGCTATACTTGATGGTGTAAGGCGTCCTGAAGAGGGCAGACTTGAGCAGAGGTTTCGGCGTGACGTAGTCATTGTCATTTCTCAGTTCGTTCTCGTATTTGTATCTGAATATGGGGTTTCCATGGAGATAGGCGTTATACAACTGGGTGTAGTTGTCCAGAGCTCTGTCGGCCAGGTCAATTCTACCTTTCAGCAGGTTGGTCACCTCCAGGTACAAAGCACTTTGAACTTCTGGACTCATTGTTACATTTTCTGGAGGGTTGGCAATCTGAAAGATTCGGGTCTCCACTTGGAAAGAAAACTCTTGGAATCCAAGCATGAGGTAAAACATGGTTCTCTCTTCCATGGCATTCCTGGCTCTCATGAAGTTCTTGAGTACGTGATATGCCTGCCAGTTTAATAGATACTTCTTTTTCTCATAGAGTGCATTCATTCTGTGATGAATATTCTCCATGGCTTGTTTCTGTGCCATGATTTTCTCCAGCACGTCTCCGTTCATAGCGGTCTTCAGTTCTTCTAGTCTGATTCTCATATCCCCTTCCAGCTCCATGAAGTGACGCAGTTTCAAACCATCCATTCGAGATGTGGTTTCTCTGGTGGGAAAAAAATACATTACAGGATATTTAATAACTCTGTAATAGCATACCCTTGTAAACCTCAAACTTTTATGATATACAAAACTCTGCTTAGAGGGAGGAAGAGACTAAGGGAGACTGAAACAAATAGAATGAATGAATGAATGAATGAATGAATAGCTTTTATGGGGCACTAGGCCAATCAAATATAGTACATATTTCAAACATGCATAACATGTGCTCTATCACAGTTCGCACCTACATTTTACACAAGTTCAACCACACCATATCCCTTACAGAATCCTTCCATTAACAAAGCAGTGACATTCCTATACATTAATTCTTGCATATCACAGTATTTTCTTTCGCACGATCTTTAAATAAACTCTCTTTCTCCTGTTCGTATCCATTCTCTTTCACACCCAAATCTGCATACGCAACGTCCTCTCTCCCCATCCCTCGTCCTCTCTGCTGGAATTGTACCAGGAAAATGTCGATACAGTTTAAATACATTTTGTATAGTCTCTTAAGATAAGTTGAGTATAATCCGTCGAACATTCACTACAAACTTATTCACACATTTCATATAAAAACATTCCTCTTCTCAGTTTGGTGTCTTCATTCAGTAGATGCGTGTGCATACCTGGCGCGTATGAACCTATGCCTCAGGTCTTTTGTAGAAGTGGAGGCCAGGAGTTGGTCAGTAGCGAAGACCGAAGTGCTGGCAAAGGAAATAGTGGGATCGTAAATGAGGAAGTCACAGGGCACTGGGCACTCACACTGATCTCTCACGTAGTCCTTCACATGATCTGTCAGAAGATTCAGAATTCTCGGTTGGCAAAATTCTGGGATACTCAGAGTGTACTTGGGTTCGGGTTAGGCCAAGGTTTTGGCGTAGGTTTGGGTTTAGGGGTGAAAAGGCATCATAGGGAGAGTCTATTATAATAGAGGTTACCTTGGTCTGAGGCTCTCTCTCTCTCTCTCTCTCTCTCTCTCCTCTCTCTCTCTCTCTCTCTCTCTCTCTCTCTCTCTCTCTCTCTCTCTCTCTGTTTGTTTCTGAGTTGTCTGTTCTCTTCTTTCCCCTTCTTCTTCGCTAACCCCAACTCAAGCACGTCTTGAGTGACTCTCGGATAT
This sequence comes from Ellobium chinense, assembly GCA_033807755.1. Taxonomy (NCBI): domain Eukaryota; kingdom Metazoa; phylum Mollusca; class Gastropoda; order Ellobiida; family Ellobiidae; genus Ellobium; species Ellobium chinense. The sequence continues at coordinate 171,467 of JAWQUT010000564.1, read as the reverse complement.
ACATATTAAAGCTAGCACTGGAGTAATTTTCAGCTGCCTACATTTCTAATATCCATAGTAAGTCAGACATAAGCGAGGTAGACAGACAGCTAGAGAGACAGACAGGTAGACAAACACACACACACACACACACACACACACACACACACACACACACACACACACACATAGACAGACAGACAGGCAGGCAGACAGACAGACGGATGGACGGACGGACGGGCGGACAGACTGACAGACAGATAGATAGACAGTCAAACAGACAGCGCAGGACGAAAACCTACTAAAGTCGTAAGAGAAAAATCGATAGAGCCTCCAGGAACTTGACACGACAAATGTGGAAGTTAGATTTAACCTAAATCTTATGCCATAAGTGTAGGTAAAAGACTCAAAAAAGCCATAGCAAATATTGTGCAGACACGTTCACAGCCAGTAGACATCTTCAAATTGTCTTGAGCCTTGACATTTAAGGCTCCGTTTCAATGAAAAGGAAAAATCCCTTGATGAGATACATGAAGAAGCCTTTATGTCTTTGTTATAATACAGATCATTTTCCTTTTTCTCCAGCCTTACTTACCAATATTTTTTTCGTAGCAGGTCAAGTATTGTTCCAGTGTACAGATGGGAGGGCTGCCTGAGAGATTTGGTCAAAAGTTATGCGTCAAATGTTGTTACACAATGAAGGCACACACAAAATATAAATGATATAGAAATGATAGCAAAAATATAACCGCCGCCAATTCTGGCTGGTTCTTGAAATGAAATTTGCAACCTACTGTATGTGAGTATTTGTGTGTATGTTTTTGTGTGCTGGAAGTAAGAATGAGGGGNGAGAGGGGGGGGGGGGAGAGAGAGAGAAAGAGAGAAAGAAAGGGTGAGACGGAGACAGAGAAGGAGAGAGAGTGATAGAGACAGAGAGAGGGAAAAGAGAAAGAGGAAGAGAGCGAAAGAGAGAGAGAGAGAGAGAGAGAGAGGCTTAGATGTGGTACAAACCAACTTGACAGTCCAGCTTGAGTAGGGGGTTCGTATTATCAAGTACAATAAGATAAACGGGACGTCATGACTCAAAACTCAACTTCATTTAACTTATGTCACAAAAACATGAGCATCTAAAAATTAGAAAATAATTAACAATACACAGCAGCACAAAATAATAATAATACCAATGGCGGACGTGAGGATACTAAAAGCAGTCTGTTGGGGCGCAACATTTTCTGCAGTATTCAAAGAATCTTGCACTGAGTCGGTCATTTAATAGCGTTGGTGTGTGCTTTTATCCATACGTACGTTACATGAGCAATCAGCTACACTAGTGTTGGCCAATTAAAGTCGGTATGTGGGCGAGAATTCTTAGGGTGTATGGAAGTACAAGGTCAAAATAGTTTCCTGATGAGGCTGTATTTTTCCTGTGGGTCTTAAGTCGTTTTGCTTTCCACAACATGTTTCTATTTATGTAGGGAAATATCATGAAGATGTTGGTGAAAATACCGATAACATTTCTGGTGTTGACGTGCGGCTTGTAGGCTACATAAGTCTGAATCAGTAGAAATGGTTCGTGTTGTGCCAAGAGAGAGTTTATTATGTCTTGATAGTGGGTACTGGGAAATATCTTTTGATAATGGTGACGATTCATTGTATTTCTACTGAAGAAGTCTAGTTACCCGAACATTTAGACTGTTTTAACTCCCCGTTATTTAAATTCTCATTAAACTTGTCGGATTGAAGTAGTTTTAAATTTCTCGCCTATTTTACAACGATCATGATGATGATGATGATGATGATGATGGTGGTGGTGATGATGTTGATGGTAATGATGATGATGATGGTGATGATGTTGATGATAACATAGTCTTAGAATCATACCCTGCCTGAAGATCTTATCAGACTGAAAATTTCCATGATTAAATTTGTTTTATTTACCTGTGAAAACAACTGTCTACGTTTTTACCAAAAAGTTTAAAATTCCTAATTGATGAGGATGCTGCTGCTGCTGCTGCTGATGATGATGATGATGATGATGAGAGCCCTACCATTGACGTGGGGCATGTACATGTGTCTACAGCCACAGATGTGGTCCAGGTACTGGGTCATACAGGCCAGTTGACACGCATCGGGTGAGTAGTCGTCATAGTAGGGAGACCGCTCACTCCGGCATGTGCCATGAGGTTCTGGAAGGTTCTGGATCTAGAGGTGAGGACACAGTCACACAGGATTGCAGACCAAGACGAATGGAATTTTTGCAGCACTGTAGTGTTGCGGCCAGTAAGACGAAATGTTTACAACACATGTACAGCATGATCCTCATAATAATGAGTTGCATAATATCTGCACATGGTACTGTAATCCGCTCCGCCTATCAGAGTACGTACATTCATTCACAAAATTAAATATTATAACTTAGACACCTAGACTATGTCATCACATAGATCTGACTGTTTGATAACGTAATAATGTCTAGGACCTGTCCAAAATCTATTTGTTTTTTTCCTTAACCCCAACCCTAACCCAGTGCCTAACCTTAAGTCAAACACTTGGCTTGCGTCCCAGTATTTTGCCTTGAAAATCTGCAGCAACTTCCGGGTTCAGCTTGAGTTCTGTACAGTGCTGTGTACGAAAATGCAGTCCTCTTTTGCACACCAAAAACGTGAATGAAGTCTAAGCAGTACAAGTGTAACTGCGATTATGAAGAAATTAATTAGAGCACGTGACCAATATGGGCATCTTACTTAGTCATGCCGTGAAGTCTATAGCTTCGCAGCCCTAGCTCTCGGTGTATTTGCAAAAACATCCCTGCACACTGAAAACATGTGCAGTCTGGCGCGCATTCAGTGTGCACTTTTCTTCCCTGTCCCGCAAACGCACCTAAACAAGGCAGTCATGCCTTTACACCATTGACTTATAATGATCACAGATCGCAAACTTTCTTACGTAACTCCCGAAACACTGTCTTTACAGTGACGCATATTATGAGATGTCAGTCACTGGCCAAATTAAAGCGGAGATAGGACTAGGGTACTCTAGACAGATGATCAGTCGAACGTTATCAAAGAACGGAGCGTTCAAAAATAATTATTATGTTTACATTGCTGAGTAAATATATGAGCACATAATGTGAATCACAGTACTTTGACACTCAGTGGCATGGTGAATTGTCCCTCCTCTTGCCTTGTAGCCATACCTTGCGACCACTGATTAAAAGAAAATAAATCAGCACTGTAGACGAATAAAGTCGTAAACCTTAGAGTTCATGTGTGGAATCGGCAGTGCCACATTGAACTAAAACATGAACTGTAGCGAACAATTTTAGCTTTTTTTCCCAGATTGATTTCAAATTTCAGATAAGATCTGTTTAAAGTAGCAGCCGTTCCCAGTAGAGGGTGGCAGTTTTGGTCACTGTCACATCACTAAAATCACATCACGTGGATTGAATATTACAGTGACAAACGATATTTGTGCGCTTGCGTCTTAACGATGTGAACTCTTACCATCGTATGAATTACATTAGTGCGTCGATGCTGAATGCACCCTTAGTAGCGTTTAAGGTGCGGCGTTCATGTAATTAATTTTTACGAAGGTATGAGATCTCATTGTTAGTGCTCACGTTCTCTTTAACGACTGGTGAAGCATAACAAATATAATAATATAAAAACTCCGATTACGTTGTCAATAAAGTCTTGTAAGAAACCTTTACTATAGAATATTTGATAGAAATGTATCTACATCTAGATGTTATCTCAATACAATACTAGTTTTTACTCACCCACAAAAGTTGCATGCCGACATAGGCGTGAGTTCCCGTAGAAACTGCTAGACCAAGTTCCGCAACTTTTGGGAACTCTTTCTTGTCGTGGAGCAATATTTTGACACCTGCTGCGTTGTGCGGTCCAGGCATGTATTCATACTGCTCCACATTCAGGGTGAGTTTTATACCGTACTCTGTACCTGAACAAAGAGAAGTGTTATATTGAACAAAGGGAAGTGTTCTATTGTACAAAGAGAAATGTTCTATTGAACAAAGAGAAGTGTTATATTGAGCAAAGAGAAGTGTTATATTGAGCAAAGAGAAGTGTTATATTGAGAAAAGAGAAGTGTTATATTGAACAAAGAGAAGTGTTATATTGAACACAGGGAAGTGTTATATTGAACACAGGGAAGTGTTCTATTGAACAAAGAGAAGTGTTCTATTGAACAAAGAGAAGTGTTCTATTGAACAAAGAGAAGTGTTCTATTGAGCAAAGAGAAGTGTTATGTTGAGCAAAGAGAAGTGTTATGTTGAACAAAGAGAAGTGTTCTATTGAGCAAAGAGAAGTGTTATATTGAGCAAAGAGAAGTGTTATATTGAACAAAGAGAAGTGTTATATTGAGCAAAGGGAAGTGTTCTATTGAACAAACAGAAGTGTTATATTATACAAAGAGAAGTGTTCTATTGAACAAATAGAAGTGTTCTATTGAACAAAGAGAAGTGTTATATTGAACAAAGAGAAGTGTTATATTGAGCAAAGAGAAGTGTTATATTGAACAAAGGGAAGTGTTATATAGAATAAAGAGAAGTGTTATATTGAGCAAAGAGAAGTGTTATATTGAGCAAAGAGAAGTGTTATATTGAGCAAAGAGAAGTGTTATATTGAGCAAATAGAAGTGTTATATTGAACAAAGAGAAGTGTTATATTGAACAAAGAGAAGTGTTATATTGAACAAAGAGAAGTGTTATATTGAACAAAGGGAAGTGTTATATTGAACAAAGAGAAGTGTTATATTGAGCAAAGAGAAGTGTTATATTGAACAAAGAGAAGTGTTATATTGAACAAAGAGAAGTGTTATATTTTGTTGACACTGCTGCTCGGTTATTAAAAACGAGAAAATGGCCGTAATGGGGAAGAGACAAACAAAATTTAGAGGACAACAGTTAGATCAGTCGATAACAACCAGAAATCTATGTAGTGAACGAGAAAGAGCGAGACAATGAGATAAAAGTCGGAATGGACCATCACGGGGGTGGATGGACAGAGCGCTGGAGAAATATTATGAGTTACAGGCCTGTAATTCTACTTTCACTAAAGGGTCCCACCACTCATCTCCCCTTTTCCCTCTTTTGGCATGCTCTGCTTCTAGTGATAAGGACTCGGCTCCAGGGGGCAAGTTTTGATTTAATGGGAAAACTGTGTCCATTTTACTTTATTTTGCATGGCACTATGTAGCCCTGGGCTGGAACTGTCAGGTCAAGGGCGTGCTCAGGCAAAAGAGGAGAGGTTTGGTGTTGACCAGTGAATAAGGTAGGGTCTGTTTACAAATAGCAACCAAGTTCAAAATGTCAGTGCACTTGTTAGGGTTGGGTCTCTCTTAAATCTGGGTCACACGATGAGCATAAATCTGATATGGGTCTGGATGAAAGCTAAAGCTTTAGGTTCAGGTTGCAGGGGCCTAATTGGTAAAAAAAATTGGACTATCCGAGTCGATAGTATCAGAGTATAAAGGACAGATTGTGTAGAAATAATCATATAACATGAAACCACACCGCAAAAGTGGTGAAATTCAGTTTTGAATTTGTAAAAAAAATAACTGTTGCAGGCAGTGTTTCCCAATGGCTTCAGCGGATTTCATTTGGGCGAACCTGTGATCTGCAAAAGAAGGCCAAATTTTTAACCCCTTATCATGTAATTTAAAATTGTGAAATATCTAACCGAAGGATCCACACCGTAAACAGTATATAATTTGAGCACAGTGATGGCACCAGACCTGCAGACTAGTCTTGGCCATCTCGGAAAATTCCTGTGGTTAGAGAAGAAATTTTTATTAACTGGCTCAAAGAAGCTTTTACAATTTGGGTCCTGCAGCATTATCAAGGGGGCAACTCAAAATGCTAATATATACATTAGAGGGAAAAAGGTTATAATCTCATTACAGGCCTGTAACCTAATGGTGAAGAGCAGACAAAAACAAGTGTTGGTCCGAGATCATCTATGACAGTCGACATGGTACCTGAAGGAGAAAAAGTTAAGTAAAAAAATCGGTTTGGAATCAGATTTAAAGAAACGCTTCAAGAATATTAATTGTGATTGCCAATAGCGAGCCGCAACAATATTTTAAAGACTGCCATGTTTAAAGATTTTGAGTCTGACTCCCATGACGGAAAGATGGTGCTGTAACAGGTTGCAGGGGCCTAATTGGCTAAAACTGTGTCGACTATCCGAGTCGATAATAACAGAGTAAAAAAGTTGTCCTTTGGACAGATTGTGTAAAAATAATTGTAGAACATAAAACTACACCGCAAAAGTTGTGAGATACATCGGTGGATTTGTTAAATAAAGATTTTTGGCAGGCAGCTCTTTTCAAGGGTCTAAGCGGATTCAGTTTCTGCGAGCAGCTGGTATGCAAAAGAATGCCAAATTTTGGACCCCCTTTTCATGTAAACTGAAATTGCGAAAATTTTTTCCAAAAGACCCCTACTGAAAACAGTATAGAATTTTACCACAGTGGTGGCTCCAGACTCTTACAGACTAGTCCTTGCCTTTTCGGAACATTCATGTAGTCTGAGGAGAATATTTTTTCACATGCCCCAAAGAGGCATTTCCAATTAGGCTCCTACAACCTGTAGTGTCCATAGGAAAGACACTTTATTCCTAAAACTCTTTACTCCCACTCAGGTGTAAATGAGTACTTGGCTTTTAAGCTGGGAGGAATAGAGCGCTGCACTGTGGTGACTAGCAATCATTTGTTATAAATTTCATTGTATCATTTGTAATATTGTGTACTTAAGTGAATAAATATACTATTACCGTTCTGTGTTAGGTATATTTATGAATGAGATGCATAACAACGTTACGCTCATTCGTTGAAGTCAGTTTTTGAGATTTTTGAGACAATTAAGCGCTTTCAACCCGTTACCCAAAGCACAATAATGAGGCAGATATGGTTTAGCTTTTAAACTTGGGATATAATAACGATTCTATTTATTATTATTATTTATTATTTACTCTCATGTACCACAGCCAAGGCAATTTTCCTTTCTAAGGATAATAAAGTCATTCTTATCTTATCTTATCTTATCTTTTAAACTCTAAATTTGTTTTAAATCATCGAAAATTTTCTCAGGCAAACGTGGAATGAGCGCAGCGTCAAACAAACTCCATTGTAAAACAATTTCCCTACGAGGCCAACTGATTTCATTTTCACATTAATAAAGGTGTGACATTAGCTTAGTAAGCTTTGTTCCATCTTGCCATACAGTGTTTATCGTAGTACAGTGAGAGATTATATATGACTATTGTTGTTGCATTTCTGCTGCTGATGTCTCTGTTAGTGGTGACAACTCTTGTGATGGTGGTGATGCTGGTAATTTTTATTTTTTTTTTTATGATTTCTAAGCTTAAACCTGGCATGTGTTTCTTTTTATAATCGAATGAGACAGATGTTGGGTTTTTTTCTTAACAGACTACTGACCAGCGGAAGTGACCCAGAGCTGAGAGTCCTTGTGATGGTTGAAGGTGTAACACAGGCCGTGGTCAGTGAGGACTTGAGTGAAGTTGTCTGGACCACACGGCTCATCCTGCCACTCACACCTGGGATAGAACATGACGATTGAAGACTTTCAGTAAAAAACACTTAAATATATGAACACCACAGGTAAAATTCCATTATACGAAAAAAACATGTTCAAATAATAATACACCATGAAGATGACGATAATGGTGGTGGTGGTGGTGGTGGTGGTGGTGGTGATAACTGTCGTTGTTGATGGTCATGCTGATGATAAGACGATGATGATGATGATGATGATGATGACGATGGTGATAATAACCCTGATGATGATGATGATAATGATGATGATTATAATGACGATGATGATGAGGATGACGATGATAATGACGATGATGATGAGGATGATGATGATGATGATGATAATGATAACTTCTGTAAGCTACATTTCAGTAAATTTAAATAAAAGTAATAAGAAATGAAGACTATAATAACCACAGACGTTGCAGGAACATGTGGAAACTTGAAGGCTATCAATTACAAACATTGATGTAAAGTTCCTTCCAATTTCACTTAAAGTAAATGAAAAACTAACACTTCAATAAACGCAGATATTCAAAAGTAATAGTTTTCTGTGCCAAGCATACAAGTAAAATTAATAAATACAAGATCATAAATTCATTTCCCAGATATGCTTTGGTATATACATAGGTTTGCACACGAGACAGAGGCTATTGGTAGGACATTGCGTAAACACTAAGATTTGCTACTAACTGAGTTTATATAAAAATAAAGAAATGCAGGAGGAGGGGGGGAGCGATGGAAACGAGAATGGTTAAAGCAAAAAACGACAAAACTAGTCGTCCTGAGGATACTGGACAAAATTGTGTACATTTCCATTCAACCATCAATTCTTCTCTCAGTAGAGATCTATAGAACATAAACACAGGGATAGTAAAAAATGAAAAAAAGAGAGAGAGAGAGAATAGATGCGTGCTTTATGAAAGACATTTACCGTTTCGAGACTGTTTTCAACACGTTTCCCCAGGGATAAAATAAAATCCCAATTTTTATGCATTGCTCATATTGTTCATACCCTACAATGAGATCTTCCTTCCTGTGTGCTGTCAGTTTGAACATCTCGTCCAAGGTCATGTCATCGGCTTTGACCTCGGCAAGGTCAGTCACTGTCACATTTCCGTTGTGTGAGTACGTTTGTTCGATGAGCTTGTACATATTGTGCTCAGCAGCGGCTGAAGCTCTGTGTTCCAGTAAACAATAGCAACAAGTATGATTTTTTAAAAAAATCGGCATATCTGGGTTCTAAATGAGACTCAGATGGGTTTTGGCACATCCTCTAGGAGTGGGCTAGTACGTTTGGTAGCTAGTATGATGAAGTGATAACATGCCTATCTACTGATGATCCAGATTTACAAACTTTTTCAAATGTTTCTAATTTTTCCAATTTTGTTTTTCAAAATGTCCACATTTTATCAACACATGTGCAAGACATTGTGCAGCGCCACGAAATGTTTGCCACGCCCAGTAAATGACCGTAGTGGGATCATACAATATCTTCAACAACTTAATACTACCACATGATGTTTCTTACACCTTCTCTATCCCCATAAAAATGCCCCTCACGCATCAACAGTTCTACACAATATTGCTCATACTTCAAAACCCTCACACAATGTCCCCAACATTTCGACACCCCCACAGATTGTCTCTCATACCCCTTTACCCCNTTCCCCCCCCCCCCACCATAATGTCTTTACACCCTACCATCGCCTCACCTTATCCCTTACATCCTGACACTCTTACAAAATACCCCCCCCCCCCCCCCCCCCCCC
>JAWQUT010000564.1:105444-119393 GCA_033807755.1 Ellobium chinense | reverse complement strand
AGGTTACAGACCTGTAATAGGATTGGACCCTTTTTTCCTCTATGGGCTATATTAACATTTTGAGCTGCCCTCTGAACCCAAAGTTTTAGCTTTCACCCAGACCCATACCAGATTGAAGCCCATTATGTGGCCCAAATTTTAAGACTTACCCAACCCTAGCAAGCCCATTGAAATTTTGAGCTTGGTTGCTATTTGTAAACAGAGCCTACATTTTTCACTGGTCAATGCCAAACCCCTCCTCTTCCGCCTGAGCACACCCTTGAGCTGGCAGTTCCAGCCCAGGGCTAAATAGTGCCTGGTAAAATAAAGCAAAATGGACACAGATTCCCATGATATCAAAATTTCCCTCCTGGAGCCCTTATTACTGGAAGCAGGGCATGCCAAAAGAGGGAAAAGGGGAGATGAAATATACCCCCTAAGTTGTAGGACCACAAAGTGAAAGTACAGTTACATGCCTGTAACCAGAATGACCTTAGTATGCCAACGACTTGCTTATTTTGTTGAGCGGCTCTCCTGTCGTCGCTCTCTACCTTCAATAATTAATCAACGGTCGTAACCAACAAAAAATGAGGTGCGGGGTCAAAAACATCTTCATGTACATTCATTATGGAGGGTGAATCTGGCATTACTTCAGATGACTAGTATTTCCCATGGCATTGAAGGCACAGAGGCTGTTCAGAAAAGTGCAAATTCAGAATAACATTGTCACAGATTAGTGTAAAAGAACTGATGATGGAACCAGCGAAATACCAGATCATTTGTTTGTGACATTAAGGTCAACTTTAATGCAGAAACACTCAGGTCTGGGCTACACCACTGTCACAAGATTTTTATATAATTTACCTAAACGTTGTTTTTTTTTTTTTTTTTAATCCAGAAATGGGAACCAAACATCTTGAATATTTCATTTTTGGCAGATGAATCCTTAGCTTTCTCTCTTGTAACAATGTAACATTACACCATGCCAAGAATCAAAGATAGATAGATAGATATATAATGTATATTTATTTATTTAGTTAGTTTTATTTTTATTTTTAGTTATATTTATTGACATACATACATACATACATACATACATACATACATACATACATACATACATACATACATACATACATACATANTATTGATATACATACATATAATTATACATACATGCATACATACATACATACACACACACACACACACACACACACACACACACACACACACACACACACACACACACACACACACACACACACACACACACACATTTTTAAAGTCACCTACTGTCGTCCGACTCAGTAACCATGGTAAGTTCATGACAAATTGATGCAAACTGTACGACTCTTACTTTGTCTGTATGACAAAAGACGATTTTTTTTTAAATTGGTGATCGCTTATCACTATTCGTATGTGTGTCTTATGCGCATTTTGAAATATTCATTTTACTCAGAATTGCGAACTTACTTTGCATTTTTATGATCATATTTGAATTCAGTGCCCCAGAATCTGTAGGAATCAACATATTCATCTCCGGTACCAACAAAACAAAAACAAAAAAAGTCTTGTTGATCAGTGTAGTGTAACTGGAGTTTCTACATTCTATTTTTACAGTTCTTCGCTCATTCTTTAAAACTTTCAGGATGGTTCGTATAAAATTTTCAATCTTTTACTTTTCAAATTGATAATGATGATGAGGAGGAAGAAAAGGAGGACAACGACACTGATGATGGTAAAAATAACCGCCGCTTCAGCCTCGCCATCAAAGTTTTCAGGACTGTTTGTGATGGCCCTTTGCATAATTTAGGGCCCATTTAACTAGAGTTGTTGCCCCTTTGATTTTTACCTCCCCTTTGTTCCCTACTGACCGGAAACAGCCATTTACAAGGCGACAGCGGACGGTGTTGCTCCATGACAACCAAGTAGAAGGGACAAGTGCTAATCAAATTAAACGCTCGTTGAGTTCTCTGGCGAGCCAGTCAGCAATATAAATCAGAAATTGGGCAGTAACTTTTATAATCCAGTTTAGCAGTTTCCTGCCGTTTGCCGCCCCTTTGCTGATTGTGTTGTCTCCCTTGATGTGATGTCTCCCATAAACCCCGGAACCGCCTGACCCTCATCACGTGGCTTTTGTGCTGTTGTCTCGTAAGATCTTGTCCCATGGGCTGTGAGAGTTAAAATCTTGACCAGTGGAGGGTTAACATGCGTGTTAGGACAGTTAACTGTCATCTGGAAAACTCGGCAGGACCGTAGTACTCGGTAACATTGGATGACGGTGAGGAAAGGGGGCTACTAATGCTGAGAGAACAATTATTATGTCACAGGTTACCGGCCGCACCAAGATAGTATTTCATTATTTGCTCCACTTATAGGACTGCCTGTATATTAAACAACATGCTATCACTCATTCCATATTTTACCTAAGTCAGTTTTTGATGTTTTGAGACATTGAGCGCTCTCACCCTGTTGCTCAAAGCAAGGCAATGAGGCAGATCTGGTTTAGCTTGTAAACTTTGGATGTAATAAAGATTCAAAACTGTACTTTTGTTTTAATAGGAAAAAGAAGATAAATGGAAAATCATAGTAATAAAAACAACTCAAATCATTAAAAAAAATGGCTCAGGCGAATTTGGAATGATAGTGATGATATGCCGTTAACACTTCTGCTGCCAAGAGCCAATATTTTGAAAAACTCATGTGAAGGTTGTTTTGTTTTTTTTTTGTCAGTGAAGACGAAAGAGGTGCCAAATATTTGTTTTTTCCTTACTTTTCAATTTACGAACATTTTCATCAACCCTTCAGGATTTCGTGTCGTTTTCAGATAACTGCAATCACCTTCAGCCTTTCAAACAGGTGAAGGCGGGAAGCGCGGGGGATACGATATATTTTTAGTGAAATGATAGACAATTACAGCGAGACAGATAATATGCTGTATACATTTCCAGCGCCAAAACATTTACAATTTCACCAAAATTGGGCGGAGCTTACTAATACATTTACAGCGCCAAATATACAATTTAAGCTAAACTGGAAGAGGCTTAGCAAATAAAAAAAAAAGCTGAAGTTTCATTGTATATTTCTCTTGATTTATGAAATATGGCCGACCGTTTTCGTTTGCCAGAGACATTGTATTAAAATTACTTTTAGTTCATTGCATTCATTAGATTGTATTGAACCTGAAGATGTCACAGACAGTAAAACTGTACGAGCCAGGAAGTAGTAGAAACAGAATGATATTGTATTCAGTTTTTGGTGGGTTTTTTTTTTTTTGACTCCTCTACTTTGTGCTTTAAATTTCTACAACAACAGAAATCAGCATGCATTTTACCCCGCTTTTTGGCGCTGTATATATATTTATCTGAGTAATGAAGTAATAGGGCATAAAATCCCTGGCGCTGAAACTACAGTCTGCGGGAATGGGTGGGGGAGGAGGGGGGAGGCCGCGGATGGAGATGCTGGCACCAGACGGTCCTGAGTGACATGCTGTTGACCAGTGGCCGTAAAATTGGCCCCGCGTCCTTGTCACATTATGCAGAGGGTCGCATCTCGAGTGCGCGTCATAAAACATCAGAGGCACGAGACCGCACCGCGGCGTGTAGGCCATAAGGCTGTGCCTGCAATAAATCTTCATAAAACAGAAACAAAACCTGGGTCAAGCCAGCAGATTTTACTACGGTGTCGTGCACGCTGTGGTCTGGCTTTGAATACTGAACGGCTTCATCTTGCATGTCGCACGTAAGCTCTTGCCTACTATAGTCTCCGTTATAAGGTTACAGAAGCCTAATCCAATTTCCCTCTTTGAGCCAATAAACTGTTTTCTCTACTGTCACTTGCAAGAAATTCCACAATCTCCAGGTCTTCTTTAATTATTTGCAGCAGTCAATGAGCGTATTTAAAATGATGTTCAAAATATAGATCTTGCAGTTCGTTTTCGAGCTGCGAACCGATACATCGAAAGGTGTAAACAAGCTAACCAGTTTCCTTAACGACAAGTGCTCCGCACAGAAGGCCACACCGAAACCGAAGCGAATGACCCAAAACTTCAGGTTTAATTTACAAAATCAGGAGAGAATGTAAAATAATTCGCAGATAGGTTCACAAATTTAGGGCCCATTCTCCACATTTTTTACTGTCTTCCTAACGCATGTAACAGCATGTTACTTTCAGCCAATTAGAAGTCTGTAACCTATAAGTTGAACAGAGTAACATCACAAAAAGTAAATTCACTTCTTTCTTTGTCAACCATATTGATGCTTGACTCCATACAAATGATGTTTGAGATTCTCAGATCTTTTGGACAATGTAATGACACTAATTGAGGAATCCGGAGGAGGGATGGATACCACATGTCCACTGAACACTTTTCTTTTAGTGTTTTGTGTCTTTTCATCTTCTCTCTCTTTCCCCTACGCCTCTGCCCCCAGGCCTAACAACAGAGCTAAAGTTTCCTTCCGCTAAATACTTCCGCGTACACAAATTTTGATGACGTCATCCGCTAGCGAAATTTTGTTTCGTTCTCAGACCGGGTTTACCAATAGCCGTAGAAGGCCCGGGATTTTTTATAAAATATTTTTTCAGTTAATTCAGAGATTTCCAAAAGCAAAAGTGGACGGCCGTCGTGATGACCCGTGTATCCTCTCGTACCTTTACGTCAAATTTCAAGTCTGCAGCCATGGTATTTCGTCCGGAAAAGTGACATATGCGTTTCCAAGTTGCCAAATATATTGCAGATATGAAGGAGCACGTCACGTGACCAGGTTCCACGTTCTAAATAGTAATGACGATTCCCTATGGACCTGAATACTGTGATAGACAGGTGGGATAGAAAGACAGCTTTGAAAATACTTTTTTTTTCAGTGTAGGCTATATAAGTTTTTACACCCCTCATTAACTTATCAAGGGTCTCATGCCAAGATACTTTCCACACATAGTTTAACTCTTTCTCGAAATTTTGACAGAAAGAAAAATGCCTCAAAACCAATTAGATTTTGAAAACTTTAGCAGTGAATGAGGCTACCGAATATTTTAGACCTTTTCACACAGTAAACAAGTTAAACCTTACCGACTCGGCAACAACCACACAGTTTATACTTAAGTGGCTAATCCTCGCCTGTTCTGAGTCTACAGATGTATTGGCCCCTATGTATAAGCCCCATCCCTATAGTCATTTTATATTGCACATCAACATATCATATACTATTAGCATCTCCATATCTCAAAACTATCAGCATAAGGTATAAAAGTGCAAATATTCTTGGCATAAAAGTATGCAATTTTAAAGAGTCTCTGCAAAAAATGAAAATTGGCCATGTGGAGGGAGGAAAGGGGTTAGATTTGAATTCCAAAGACTTAGATAGATTCCGATACCTTGTAGATTCGGAATAGGTTAGGTTTGTTCCTCAAGTATACAAAAATATAGAATCTATGGTTACTCTTAGGTAGATTAGTTTACCCTGTTTACTGTATGAAAAGGCCTACAATATTATGTAACCTGATTCGCTACCAAGGTTTTCAAAATCCAGTTGGTCGTGGTCAGTCGTGGACATTTCTCTACTCTAAGTGTCAAAATTTGAAGGAAGCGTTAAAGAGTCTATTGTGTGGGAAGTAGTTAGAAAGTACTGGGGCTCCTTGATAAGTTAATTAGGGGTGTAAAAGCTCATATTATGGCCAACAGCGGGAAAAAACATTGGCATGTTCAATGGCACAATGAAAATATCATTGATTGCTTACTGTTCTAAGTCAGTGTGTGTGGTCACACATCATGTACGGCTTCAGCAATATTCGTATGCTATTTTGTGGTTAATATTATCTACATAATATTTAAAGCATTGACATGGAGGAGAGTGGCCGAAGGTGACGGCATTGGACTCAGGATCTAGAGGTCGTGGGTTCGATTCCCGACCACGGTCTTGTTGTAAGTGCCTTGGTAAAGTATTTCATCCACATTTTCCTCTATCCATCCCTCTGTAAATTGGATACGTGAATGCAGACATGGAAAATATTGCCAGAATGCTGTCGATCAGCCCCTATAAATGGCAGCGGCATGGTGTGTTCCCTAGAGAATTGAGAAAGTCCGAGAGTGATCAGGCCTGCTGAGGTAAGGTAATAATAGTGTGAAGTCGAGTGAGCGGGCATACGCCTGAATACAAATCTTATAAAACGCATTCAGCTGTAGATTTATGTAGAGTAAATAGAGACAACCGATATAATTACAGATCTCAGGCTGACCCAGTTTCGTGTGTTTACTGGACAAGGAGATCTCAAATCGGAAGATCATCAGAGAGCCTCTGACACTCTCTCTGCAACATGATACTGTTCCTGCGAATCTTTGACACTTCCCATCACAACGACCTGAATTCAAGAAAAATAATCTGCCTCTTCTTCTTTCCAGGCTTTAGTTCTGGTTGTCTTGGAGACAGTGCAAAAGAACGGACGTACTTTGGCTATTCCAGTTTTCGCTGATTTCATGTCTGCCTGGAGATTTTCCACCACCAGAGAACACACCCGGCCAAAGGAAACTATTGTGATTGTTGTGGCCATTCATGGTCGGTTAGTGTTTCTTAGTGGTATATTTTACGCTGCTAACAAAGCTAAGCACCAAAAGACTTTCAATTCAGCATCTCTCAAAATCATTTCCATTTTTTACCTTTCGAGGAGAGGAAAAAAAAAGTAAAGTGGGTAAAGGGCTAAATAATGAGAAACAAGAGTGGGGATGAAAGCCTCCCCCCACCCCCAAACCAACCCCTAACCTCACTTTTTTTATAACCAACTGATCTGGTGAATGTGGCTTGAAGTCAAGAGGAATAACTCTGCAGAATTTTGTCTCTCACTTGCCTGGGTTGACACCCCTTGAGGATAATCCCATAATGTCAGCTGTTTCTATGAGTGGGCTGTGTTTATCATGGGAATCCCCAGGGGCGCCTTAGATCTGGGGAGACTTAGATGACTAAACTTCAGTTTACAGTCTTTCCTTCCTTCCTTCCTTCCTTCCCTCCTTCCTTCCTTCCTTCTTTCCTTCCTTCTTTCCTTCCTTTCTTAAGTCCCTCCTTTTTTTTTCGTTCCTCTGTCCTTTTCTGTGCCTTTCTTTCTTCTTTTAATCTTTTTTCTTTCTTTCAATTTCTTTCGTTTTTATTAGCATTCATTCATTCATTCATTCATTCATTCATTCATTCATTCATTCATTCATTCATTTGCAGAGGTTATGTCTGCCTGGAGTCAGTCAGAGAACACACTCGGTCAAAATAAACTTTTGGGACTGTTGTGACCATTGGCTTAAAAGTAACGTTCATTCATTCATTCATTCATTCATTCATTCATTCATTCATTCATTCATTCATTCTTCCTTTCACTCTGTCCCATAACACTGTGAAAAAAAGTCCATATTACTACATAATAACCTGTATCTCACATATATTCAGACTTACCAACATGAGACACGTGGATACTATGCACGGTTCGAACAGACCACTCTCACTTATTATACATGCGGGATCATCGTCGGGGATCTCAAGCCACAATTCCAGAAATCTTAACTTCCGTTTTCTACTTTCCCATCGTCAAAGGAACTTGATTGACTGCAGATACGGTCTATTACATTGCCCCTTATTGGCTGATGCGTCTTTTACTTTCGGCAGCAAGATTTGATGACGCAATCACACTGCTATTTTGCTTAAACCGGAAGTGACCTTTACTGGAGCTAGGTACTTAAAAACAGTGTGTGGTTCTCCATGCTATATCTCATACAAGGAATCAACTCTGTGCTCTCCATTCTTTCATTTATGTATAACATTATATTCGACATACACAGAAATGAACGTTCGGAGAAAATGGGGTCACATGAACCTTTTTTTTTTGTTTTTTTCTAGGATGAAGAGACCGAACTTAGCAGATTTCGATTCGGAGAAAAATTGTCGCCTTACAAGGGTCGATTTTTTTTTTTTTATCAAAGTGGTTCCAATAAAAAAAACAGTTTCCTTCCAGGTTTTAAGTTGTACTGTAGTGTTCGTCTTACGCCTGGACTTATAGGGAATATGATCTGTTGTCTCTAAAAGCTGTTGGTCGCCTCAGATGGTCGCAGTATACAGGTGGTCGCTGGAACGGATTCAACTGTATGTGTTAAGTTTTGGAGAGCTTAGTTGAATTTCAATATTGTCCTCACAAATGACCTAGAATTTCTGACTAAAGCTATAATCAATACAGATGGCCCAAATCGTGAGATACCTTATACCGGGGCCAGGACAATGTAATGATTTTATTTGTTTTGTCGATAGGCTTATCATATCACGCTCTCTTATGTTTCCACGGAGCTGAGCTCTATTTCTGTCTGTCTGTCTGTCTGTCTGTCTGTCTGTCTCTCTCTCTCTCTCTTTCTCTCTCTCTCTCTCTCTCTCTCTCATTTCGTCTGTATCAGGCCATAGTGTCTATTTTGCTTCGTTACCAAATATAGTTCAGTCAATCAATCAATCTCCCTCTATCCCTCTCTTTGTCTCTAACTCCCTCTCTCTCTTCCTCTCTTTCTGTCCCTCTCTGTGTCTCTCTGTTCTCTCTCTCATTTTCTTTCTCTCTCTCTTTTCCTCTCTATCTCTTTTTCTCTCTGTCTTCTGTGTGTGTGTGTGTGTGTGTGTGTGTGTGTGTGTGTGTGTTTCTTGCCCTGCAAAAACAATTCAACAAAATAAAACAAAGTATAGTCTTGGAGACAGCGAGAGAAAAGTTTTCTGTTAGGGACGCCAATCGTGTACCTCAAAGAAAGATCTCAGTACCGTACATATAGTGTTATGGACGGATTTCGCCTGTAGACAAATTCCGTTTCATCCTACGATATTGACTTCTGTCGACATATGATATTGACACTGTCTTCCTGACCTAATCCCCGACGTCCTCTGACACACCGTCACAATCCAATATGGCTGGATTATAGTCCGTGTCTTGATTACCTCCCTTGCCCTCTCGGCAGGTGCCACCTAGCGGTTGAAGTGCTATAGTGGGATTAAAAGGGGACTCAACTTGTCAATTATTTTCATTTTTCCTGGCACTGGAGCGTTCCTTGGTTGACCATAACGGAAGGGGTAGTCTGAAATAGAGCTCTATCTTAATCGATATTTTCAAGAATCAACCAACACGACCTCTGAATCGTTGATTTCGATACCGTGACGTACATAGTCAAAGGAATTACTGGGCTCATAAGCCGAAATAAGGTTCTTTTGGACAAAAGCGATGAAAGAGTTTGTCCATAACAAAGTTAAGAAAAGATTTAGCTTTATATTATAATTGTAAAATATTCATTTGTTTTTGTGCACAGTCCACTCAAATTTATTTGCATACTCAAGACAACAGTAGCGTGCTTTAGGAATGCAGAAACTGAAATACATACAAATTACTTATGGCTAGATATTATAGACACCCAAATACCTTGAAAGCCCATGAACTCTTTGCCAGTCAGAACAAAGGTATTCTTCAAAATCTCGCTATTATCTGCAATGTAATACTTACCTCGTATTAATACTTTAATTATGTGCGTGGGTGTGAGTGTGTGAATGTGTGTGGGTGTGTGAGAATATGTGTGTGTGTATGTTTGTGTGTGTATGTGAGTATGTGTATGTGTGAGGTCGTGTGTGTATTTATGCTTAAATTGGTCACTTTACTGCTTAATGTAGACTATATGATGAATGGTTGCTTAGTCGCTCACATGTATTGCCTTGTATTTTGTATCCATTTGCCCATATGTTGCATACTGCAATCTGGGTTCAGAATGAAATAAATGAAATGAAATGAAATGAAATGAAAAGAACAATAGAATGAAATAAAACAGCATTAACAATAATATCCACCAACTTAGCTTTGGAAAATGATTACAGGTACCGTAGAGAAGAATTGAGAGAAATGTCTAATGGCGTGTCCTAGGTACAGACATATTCTGTGGGTTGTGAGTATAGATGGGTTTGGAGGATTTCGGAAATTTCGCAAAAAAGAAGGGACAGTGAGACGGGGTGTCAGACTAATCTCGAATTGGGAGTAGAGGTTTGCGATTTTGAACACTGGTTTAAACTTGACTTGAACTCGGAAGTCCGGCAAATTTCATAGACAATAATATTATAGCCCAGGATTCTTCTATCTATTGCTTGTTTTATGGTCAGGGGAAAAGTTCGGGGGAAAAACACTGAAGACAAGGAAGAAGTTAAGGTTAAAGAAGAAAGAGCAAGGTGGGGCAATCTCTAGACATTATCATTGTCTCTTCTTACATCACTTTCTCTTTTCTTATCCTGTCTTTAACCCTAAATACACCATCTCGGAATATTTCCTTTTAAGGATAATCGGTCAGATGCACGTAGTGTCAGTGACAGACAGAGTGAGTTTGCTTTAAGTTAAGGGTGAGGTGTACGCTGGATTTTAAGGCAATAACATAGGATTCTCCCAAATGCTTCTGCTGATGGGTAGGGTTAAAGTTCAAACCCTAGAGGTCCTGCAAATTTCGTAAACAAAGTCGAGAAGCTGACATACCCCCGCAGAATTTGATTTGGGGGAGGGGGGTGGGAGTTGGATTGGGGGGTGTAATTACAATGGAGAAGCAAATTAAACAAACAAAATATATATTCTAACTAACAAGAGAAAGGACATGGTTTGAAAACCACCAGGAGACCCGATAACGAACTAGTGGAAGACAATGAGAGACATGTTATGGACATATTGTGTGTTGGATGGATGTACAAAGCATTGACCAAGTTATTACATATATTAAATACACTTAATATGCACACACACACACACACACACACACACACACACACAATCCGCACTCAAGTAGTCACCATAATAACAAAGTCTCCTTCTGCAATTTTCACGGTGAAATGTATTTCTCCACCCCTTTGATCGAATTTCCCATTCCTCCTATCGCACCTCCAATATCCCTCTTCTCCTTTTGATTAAGTTGCCCTGAGTGCCCCAAAAAGTACTTCTTTCATGCCCCAAAATCCTACTCTTATAATGCCAAACCAATCATATGTGAGCCTGTTTGCAGTAGTATTCTTCCCAAGAAGAGATCCGTTAGCTTCGCTGGCACGTGACCACCCAAAAACCCTGGCAAGATCTGTCAATGACTGTTTGCCAGGTGGATTAGATGAGCCAAAGTTCCTCTGAAGTGTTTGACATTCTTTCTGCTTCTGACAATAATGATCATAATATTTGGCTTGTATTGACACGCCAGGTTTTTGTATGACAGGATTAGTATGGGTCAGAGTCTTGGCACTAGGGTATTGGGAAAGTGACAAAAAGGACTTGCAAAGCGGGTTGTTTACTTCACACTGTTAGGAACAAAGGTGAGGAAAGATCTCTTAAGGTGCGGGAGGNGGAGGGGGGGGGGGAGTTAGTCAAAGGCGATAGAACGATTAAACACATGTGCTTTAAGGCCTATAAGGAATAAGTTTTACAGTGCTATACATTATTTTACGTCATAGGTAATAAAACGATACTTCAAAAACCTCTACTCCTATAATAGGTATAAAGATACCAATGTTTTTTTCACTGCTGGCTGATTAAAGTTTTACACATCTCATTAATTTATCCAGGGGTCCCAAGCCAAAATACTTTCCNAGGGGAGGGGGGAATAGGTCAAAGGCTTTAAGGCCTATAAGGAATAGGGTTCACAGTGCCATACATTATTTTACATCATAGGTAATCAAACGATACTTCAGAAACTTCTACTCCTATAATAGGTATAAAGATACCAATGTTTTTTTCACTGTTGGCTGTTTAAAGTTTTACACATCTCATTAATTTATCCAGGGGTCCCAAGCCAAATTAATTTCCAAACATGTTGTTTAGCTTTTCCTCCAAATTTTGACACAAAGAAAAATGCCCCTCAACCAATTAGATTTTGAGAACTGCAGTGAAGTAGGCTACCTGGTATTTTAAACCTTCTCACTCAATAAACAAGGTTACCTTACCCATCTGGCAGCAACCACACAGTTTATACTTGAGTGGCTAAACCTCAGCTATTCTGAGTCTATAAATATATTTGCACCTATCTAAGACTTTGAAATTCAAATCCAACCCCTTTCCCCTCTCACAGTTTTCTGATTTTACAGGGACTATTTAAAATTGCATATTTATATGTCAGGTTCTATTGGCATCTTCATACCTTTATACAGGTCAAAAGATCTGTAGATCGTAAAACTCTCTCAGTCTGTCCTTGCCAGATTATGCCTACATTTTGCATAACGTTATCTTTCGCATGGGCTTTTGCTCTGAAGATTTTTCTAGATTCAATCCAAGGTTGCCATTACACTAGTATTTAGAGCTGAATACGTAAAAAAATGTCGAATCTGTAAGTTTATTTGGCATCCATGTTCATGACGTCACTTCCTACTATGCTTTCTACTGTTAATCTGTTCTTGAGAGGCTGGATCTCCCGGTTTTGGCGGTTTGTTTTTTTCTTGTTTGATAAGAGCGGGCTTGCCTCTATAAAAATAGTTTGGCGCCTTGGCTTTTTTTTGGTTTAACTGCTGTGTTTGTTATAATGACGCATTTGAACAAAATGACCACTATAAGAGGAGCAGTGAATGTGGGTCGGTCCTTTGTTTCACACAAAATGTGCTCGCAGATTTTGCGGGTGCTTCAGCTGTTTCACTCACATTAATATACACATGAAAATACACATATTATTATACGCACGATTACTCTACACTTATACATGTATAAATATGAGATCCATACCAAAGTCATTGTTAGTCGCCACGCTGCAGCCCCTGGTCCCAACAAATCTACAACCAGGCGCTCACTTATACCTTAAACATCTTTCACAAAGATATTACAACGCAAACCTTCCGCTTGGATCAACAAGGTAAAGGAAGAAGGAAAAGGGGAAGAGAGAGACAGAGAAAGAGAAAGAGAGAGAGAGAGAGAGAGAAAGAGAGCGAAGGAGAGAAATAACGAACCAAACTGAAGACAGACAGGCAAGCAGAAGAACAGACAGACATACTGACAGACAGGCAGACGAATAGACAGACAGATGAACAGACTCTAGTTGAGTGACTTCTAAAGGGAATGGATTGGAGGTTGGGATAGGGTGATGGTATCAACATAGTTGGAATAAAAGAGGTGGGGGTTGGGGGAGGGGGGAGTACGGAACCCTAGAATCAAGAGATGGAAAAACTGATGTAACTTGACTACCCACCCTGCTGTGCCAGCCAGGGATTCCCACTAACGACTGTCGCCTGATTTGTCAAGAAACTTAAGTAAAAATTGAGAATTATGTCTGAGACTGTCAGAAACCTGAGCTCTGATCTTTTTTTTTTTCCTCCTGTCATTTACTAATGGCGCTTTGAGACTGACGTAGTTCGTGTATAACTGAAGGTCACTGACAAGACAGGGCGACTTCACATTGTCAATTATGGCCGGAGGTATCGTTCCTGAGTGTGGGTATTTTCGATACTCAACAATGTCGGCATCAAAATATAGGCTCTGCAGTTTCGATATCATTAATTTCGATACTCTTAAGGTAAACGATGATATTAAGTTTGACCTAGAGTACCAAAAATAGCAAAAGAATCGAATGCTAGAAAAGTAGCGAACGATATCTACGAAAGCATTGAAAGTATCGAAGGATATCAAAAGTATCGAATATACGAAATAGATCGAAATGTCAGCCCTCTACTGAGTTTCATATTTTGAAATAACATCACTTCTTTCTGAACATTACGATACTTTAATATTCAGATATCGGTCCACCATCGACGATCACCAACATTTCACAAAGACTGAGTTAAAATCTCTAAAATGCGATGTCTCTAATTGACTTTTCCGACCATTTCTCTATTAAGCTATTATTAGAAAACAAAAAAGTCTCTGTAGAAAAGCAGCCAAGGAACAGCACCGCATGATAGCCGGGCTATTCGTTTGTTTCTGGTTTTCAAACTTTGGGTTCATCTGAACAGAATATAGGTCATTTTTGGAGGTGGGGTGGGGGA
>JAWQUT010000564.1:88840-105422 GCA_033807755.1 Ellobium chinense | reverse complement strand
GGGGGGTTCAATGCCAAGGGGAAAAAAAGGTGAAACAAAATGAAACAAAAACAAATAATGAGAAAGTCCCCATGTGGTCAGTAGTCTAGGAATGTAGAACACATAGCGCCGCCCATACGACAAGCTGGCTAGATACAAGACCAGGGGCGTAACGTTCATGTATTCTATGAATCTGAGTTAACTAACATGTCGTCGTATTTATTCGATACAATTTATCAAATCCGCAATGTTTTGTAAACTTTCAAACATCACCCTCATACTATTTCAGCTATGAGCGATATAGAAGCATTGACAATATGATTTTGTCAAGATTAACTAGTTTTCCTCGCTGATCATCTGAAAACCCTTACACTGTTTCACAGATTCAGCGTTCCTATGTGCATATTGTAGTGCATCCAAAGGTTGTGTCATGAGAGACATTTTAAAGCAAAGGTAGCGAGAAAAAAATAGCTTATACTCTAGGCTGACTACGTAAGACCCCTTTCCGTGAACGGCTTCCCGGGTTTTTCTTCTTGTGGCGAGGAGAGGCTGATAGTCTAGATAGTACCGTAGATCCTCGAACAGTGCAGAGTTCATGACGAATAGAGCCATGTTAAGTTATTTTGTCTGATGCAATCGTTTCTAAGACGGCTAACCTTCTTACTGCAGTTGTGAGAAGGAGCAAGACGAAGAGGTTCTTAGCACTTCATTTGTTGTTTTCTTTATTAAGATACGTAGCAGCACTTTTTTTTCTTAATATGCAGAAGAAACGGGAGATAGGGTGAGAGAGAGAGAGAGAGAGGAAAAGAAAGTGAGAGAGAGAGAGAGAGAGGAATGAGGAAGCATAAAATGTAATTTTAGCACTATTCTATTTATCTGTATATTCATCTATAACAACAACAACTTAACCTCATTGTGTTTTAACTTAAGTTGACACTGACGACTGCCTTTCCACCTGTTTCAAGCATGCTGTACTCATTATCTGTCTTTGAACTTGTAAACTTTCTTAACTTTCTAACCGTCATTCATACCTATAATTACTTTTACTAGATCATTGTGTGTCTTAGAACAATCAATTTTATGCCCTGAAGATCTTATGGGATAGAAAATTTGCACAAATAAATCAGATTTATTTATCTGTGAAAACATACTTCTTTACATCTGTCTTAAAGTTCTTAATCTTAAAAGTCTTAAATGAACATGATAATGATGTCATTATTTTATGACATTTCATTCTTAGTTCATTTATTTTCTACACCTGAAGAAGGACGCCACTCTGAAAATTTGTGAATTAAATTTCTTAAATTGTTATAGTTTTCTTGCTTTACTTATTTAGATCCAGTGCGGATAAATGTGTTGCAAATTTTAATGATAATGATGATGATGATGACGATGATGATGATGATGATGATGATGTTGATGATGCTAATGAGATGATGATGATGATGATGATGATGATGATGATGGCTGCTTTATATGGCTGCATTCACTAAGATTTCATTAATTCATTGTATTTCTACTTAAGAAGGCTTTTGCTGAAACGTTTGAACTATTTTACCATTTCATTAATTCTTCATTAAAGTTGTCGGACTGAAGAAGTGTTTTAAAATTTTCACTTATTTTACAATGATGATGATGATGATGATGATGATGGTGGTGGTGGTGATGGTGGTGGTGGTGGTGGTGGTAATGATGGCAGATGAAAGCCAACATTCAGAAAACAGGTCAACTTGAGAGTGTAAGTAACAGGTCAAACGTCTCACATTTCATTTAGTGGCACTCACCCAGTGCCATGACATCCCATAATGCTCTGCTACACGCTGTGACTCCGAGAGGCTGTTAAAATTAATAACCATTAGGGATCATTGGTTTTATTTTAAATTTGTCCACAAGACTAACTGGATTCTTCCACCTGACTAAATTACATCTTCTCACTGTATTCTTTACTGAACAGGTTGGAGTTGAGCGTACTCGGTTTCTGCACGGTAAGGGGGCTACACACATTCTGGGCATGCATCGTGCAACATCGCACTGCATGCATCCCACAAACGCATTGGAGGACGAGGCAATCTGAGTCTTTCCCTCCCTTTTCCTGTCCCCTCTTTCTTTTCATGACCCCATTTCTCCTCTTTTCTCTCATTCTTCCCCATTTCTCCTTCTTCTCCTTCTCCCCTTCTCTTTATTCCACACATCCTCATCACTCAAGACGGTCTGGTTATTTCTTTGAGTGTTTGATAGTTTTATTTTGATGATTCTTATCTGTTTCTTCTAATGTTCCAAATGTCTGTTTTCATATTATCTAACTCTACAATCAGTTCCATCATGTCTAATATTGAAAAAAGAGCAGGCCACAGCCCTATCGGTGGTCACCATAGATGAAACAAAGTGTTCAAAGTGTTATAAATTATAAAATGGGCCTACATAATATATAATTATCGGCAAGGTTCGCCTCAGTAAACGCTTGGCGGCAAAAGAGGGGAGGTAAAGGTCGCGCTTGCTTGAGATTTTACAGAATTTCATCAAGTCTTTCTCCTCTTTCTTCTCCTCCTCTTTTCCTTCTCATGCCTCCATTTCTCTCCCTTTCTCTCATTCTACCCTTCTCTTTTACCCACCTGTTCCTTCTATTTGCTTCACCGCCCTATCCCTCCCCTTCCCCTCTTGCTCTTGAAAATCCGTATTTTCTCAAACCATCTTTTCTTGCTAACATTTGTTATCATCCCTACACAACCTACTCACAACCAGAGGCGTAGCACAGGGGTCGAAACCTGAGGTAGGCAAATCTGCACATTGGCTACTCGAATCATCGAACTGTTTATCTTTTGATCACTCTATATCTGCATTACATAAAGGTGCGGTAGACAACGAAGTATGATGCGACAAAGACTTGCTCCACCGTCTAAGCAAGAACGCATGATAACAGCAGTAAAGCATCGTGACAACAACCACAACAAAAACAATAACAACCTGACTAATTCAAAGATAAGAGCAATATAATAAATGTACTCACTTAATGTTTACGCCTAGTACTTAGTACTACTTAGTAGATAAACTTGATACGTCTTTTTTATAGGTAAAATGATCATGACAATGTCGTTAATGGAAGGTTTTAACGACCGTTTTTATTATCAGCTTTACTTCCATCGCCAGGAACATCACATTTCATGTTCCTATCTGTTCATAGTTGAGCGTGTTTAGTTGTTTTTTTTCTTTTATATTTCCTTGATGAGAATCTAAAAGAAATGCTTGCATGCAGCACTGGCTGCTTTCACACCACAGCCCACGTTTGCTGGGGGCTTCACAGAATACATCTTGCTAGAACACAACAGTTTCAAATAAACTTATCTCGGATTTTGCGCTACACTTTGATCTAGACTAGGTCTGCGACAGACACAACAGTTTCAAATAAAATTATCTCGGATTTTGCTCTACACTTTGATCTAGACTAGGCCTGCGACAGACACAACAGTTTCAAATAAAACTATCTCGGATTTTGCTCTACACTTTGATCTAGACTAGGCCTACGACAGACGCACCGAGCAGAGTTGCCAGACTTTTCATCGAGCGGGAGCCGAATCGCACACGAAAAAATGCCAAAATATAGTCAAACTATGTCCGGATTTGGCCTACTGGGGTCAGGATTTGATTTACGAAAAATTCCCTACAAACTGTCTGTGTATTGGATACACGTGGATAGTTCAGTTATAATAAATCTTTCTACAAACATTAGAGCAATGTAATAAGAAAAGATTGTTAGATGGAAACAACGGTCATCCTTTGATTTGTGTTCATCGGGCAATTATGACAGAAGCTTGATCATATCAAATACCATTTTGAGAGCGGTATTTTTTTGTTAAGAAAATTCGTCAAATTTAACCTAAATTATGTTGGAGCCAAAAATGAGCCAAAGAACAAATTGTGAATTATTTTAGAGCTAAGGGTTTTTAAAAAGAGACAAATATCTGGTGTTTGGCTCCAAACGAGCCAAGTCTGGCAACCTTGGCAAAGTAATGGTGCAAGCACCACCTCATTCCACTTCGACTAATGGGAAAAGAGAGAATCAGTCTTCTGACTTCCTAACTGATCTCCTTTATCTTCCGTACTTTCGTATGCATTTTCATTTTTGCCTACAGGCATGGAAAGTTTAACACTACTAGGGGGTGCCTTTGGGGCTCAGTCTGGGTGCGAGTGATATTTTTTACATAATATAATATACACTTGAAGAGGAGCGGCCTGCGAGTTAACCGAAGTAGTCAAACTTCCCAAATGACTTCCTGACTAGCCAAGCTGAGCTACGTCTGGGGCTCAGTCCGGGTGCAAGTGTCATTTTTATTTTTGACAGTACTAGCACGGTAGAAGAGGTGAGGCTCAAAGGGTTGACTTTTATAGTAAAAAATAAGATGATGACATGCACAGCGCTACTTTTTCTCTTTTTTTTAGCTCAGTTAACTGAGCTGCGAATTCATAAAAGCAGACCAGGGCTGACACTTGTTATTTCAGTTATTTTCTGGCATCTGAGGTTTGTTTTTTTTTTAACTACTTATGAGGCCTTCCTTTTCCAAGTGGTAGTGAATGACTATCTTCATATTTTCTCAACTCTTTGGGCCTTGCAGCAGCGATTAACAGAAAAGAACACGCGAAAGCTGCAATTGGTTGGTTGATTGATTGGTTGGTTGGTTGGTTGGTTGGTTGATTGATTGATTGATTGATTGATTGATTGATTGATTGATTGAGTGATTGATTGATTGATTGATGGATTGATGGATTGATTGATTGATTGATTGATTGATTGATTGATTGATTGATTGATTGATTGATTGATTGGTTTACTGGTTGGTTGGTTGGTTGGTTGGTTGGTCGGTTGGTTGGTTGGTTGCTTGGTTGCTTGTTTGTTTGCTTGGTTGGTTGGTTGTTTGGTTGCTTGGTTGCTTGGTTGGTTGGTTAGTTGGTTGGTTGGTTGGTTGATAACATGTTTGTGGATAACACGTATTCCATGGTATAAATATTTATGGTGCCCTAAAGTTGTTGAAAGACTACCAAACAACCCAAAAATGATTCCGCTAGATGAAGAATAATATCAGGGATTAGTTTCTTCACTGTGACTCGGCTTTCCTCGCTTTCGCATTTTATAGGACCGGTAACAACGTGATATTACTGCGCGCTCAGTACAATGGCCGCGGCTAACACTTGGGCCGTGCATCTTCTTAACAAAGTCAGTGCAGATACAATGTAAGCACCTCCAGATAAGAAATCCTAGCAGGCAATGACATCTTTATATTACGCAGATGTCCCAGATGTATCGCAGAGGGGTGACCGGTGAGATTTACAGATGTCCTGTTGTGCATGCATAAACATGTTTTTTTACGCTATGAAAAGCACACTTTATGTAGAAGAGACCAGCGCATGCGTAGACGCTACAGTGCTTGTCTTGTGCTACTAGCTGAGGTCAGTGAGGTGTCTCGGCGTCGCCCGGGAATGGAGAAAGGATGGCGGCAACTAAATTCATGTTACATCAGCACGCTTTTATGTTATGCTCTCTATAGCAAAATCACTGTGATCAAACCTGTTATGAAATTTGAGTCTCATAACGCCAACTTGGCAACCCAAGCCTGCAAAATTCACGTCTATCTGGCCAATTAATGCCATGCGTGGGCAGCGAGCAGAAGTGAATACAAAGAACAAAAAAATGGATTCCAGCTGTGGGGATTTCCCAAAGCTTTCAATACGACACAGACCAATTTCAAAAAAGAAAATACTTTGAGGTCATTTGGACTAACAAAACCTGAATCAAGACCACCTCTGGGGCAAAATGAACTTGCATACAGAATTTCACGTAATTCTGGGGAGAAATGGCCGCGCAATGGCTCTCATTTAAAACCGAGCGAGCGTGAAAAGGTTTCAGCTGACACAACTAGTCAGGTATAAAATGTTTTTTTGTGATTAAAGAGGTAGATCCAGCGGCTGCAAACAACTGTTTAAATCTGTAGTGCATAGTAATATCTAGGAACGAAATAAAATCATCTGGAGAATCTGTTGACTATTCAGATCTACTTTTTGTTGTCAAAGTTTTATGATTAACAAGTTAGTGTAATCTGTGAGTTAACAAGGTTCGGTAATCGGTAATTAACAAATTACTGTAATCGGTACGATTAACAAGTTACTTTGTTCAGTATGGTGAAAAGAAAAAAAAACAAAAAAACAATGAAACTGAATATGAAACTGAAAAACGAAAATAAAGATTTTTAATTACCTTTTAGAGAATTCGTTTTCCGGTGCAATAAATAACACCTAGGTTGGTTTCGTCAAAACTTGCGTTAAATATGTATCTGCCCTGTTCATAATTTTACATGCAATTATCTTACATTTTTTTTCACTCATTTTTAATAATGGCGGTATACTAGAACATGTTTTATTACAATATTTCTCATTTTTATTTTTGCACAAAATAGTAACAATATTTTTTTTAGAATCCAACAATCTTTTAAGGGGCTTTATTACTTTGGTGCATTCTAGTTTCATGAAATTAGACACGTCAGTGTGGACTTGTCTTAGCAAACTAAGCCAACTTGAGTGTATCCATTTTTTTGTTGTTGTTGTTGTTGCTGTTTTAAGGTTCTGATAGTTCACTGTGGCTTTCATTCATTGGTTTTTGGCTCAAATGTAAATATGGACTTCAAAAAATACCAAACAAAAAACCACTACAACAACACCAACAACAACAATAATAGCAATATCAGCAACAACAACAACAACAACAATGGCAACCGATACAGCTTGGAATGTTATTTAGCTACCATGAAATACGATAATGTGATATTGATTTTCCAACTCTTCTAGACTCTATATAAGTTCCTTGTGGCGGTCGCGTTTGGCGGTTTTTTTTCTCGCTTCCTACACGAGAGTTTGGACTGTTGGTCACCCGATTTGACGCAAAGGTGAGTAGATACAATGGCACATGGAGGTTTGGCCATTCTACATTATTAGGGACAGCGAGGTTTAAGTCATCTTAGGAAGCCATAACTGAGGTCATCAGTA
The DNA here is from genome assembly GCA_033807755.1 of Ellobium chinense. Classification (NCBI taxonomy): domain Eukaryota; kingdom Metazoa; phylum Mollusca; class Gastropoda; order Ellobiida; family Ellobiidae; genus Ellobium; species Ellobium chinense. The sequence goes on along the minus strand of JAWQUT010000564.1, from coordinate 98,411 downwards.
TAACTCTAACCTATGGGAAAAAAAAAAAAACAACTGTAATTTCGAAAAATAAAAACTCTACGTAGTTTTGCTAGAAAAAGTAACGTGGAAAAAAATAATGTTTCTTGATTCAACTACTCTAAGAGGATGTGTTTATTGGGGAAAGAAAGTAACCTCACATCAGTACAATGTATGTTTTGTGACTCCCTATAGCTAAAACTACAAATATGGTCAAGAATGTTATTTCTCTCTATATCCTACTCTGAGAGGATGTGTTTATTGGGGAAAGAAAGTAAGTAACCTCACATCAGTACAATACATGTTTTGTGACTCCCTACAGTTAAAACTACAAATATGGTCAAGAATGTTATTTCTCTCAATATACTACTCTGAGAGGATGTGTTTATTGGGGAAAGAAAGTAACCTCACATCAGTACAATGCATGTTTTGTGACTCCCTACAGCTAAAACTACAAATGGTCAAGAATGTTATTTCTCTCTATATAAGAGGTTGTGTTTATTGGGGGAAAAAAGTAACCTCACATCAGTAAAATACATGTTTTGTGACTCCCTATAGCTAAAACTACAAATGTGGTCAAGAATTGTATTTCTCTCTATATTCTACTTTAAGAGGAAGTGTTTATTGGGGAAAGAAAGTAACCTCACATGAGTACAATGCATGTTTTGTGACTCCCTACAGTTAAAACTACAAATATGGTAAAGAATGTCCTTTCTCTCTGAGTGTCAGGAAGCAGGGAGGGGGCAGGGAAGGGAGTGAGAGAATGGGTAGGCTCGAGAGATCACTGCATTTTCCGAAGTCAGTCTTCATGAGCACAAAATATTTTTATTTAATGGTCTTAGTATAGTAGCGAGGTGTGTCTTTCCTGCCAGCCCTGCTGTGGTTACACAGCTGCATACATGTTCTCTCTCCAAACCCTCTTTTCTCTGTTTTTTTTTCCAGGCTAGTTTGTTTTGGGATTTTTTTTTTCGGAACATTACTACACTCAGTCTTAGCACCTAAGACTTTCTTTTGAGTAAATTCATCTGCATTTGTTCATTTATTTTTCAAAGTATGTTTATCATTTTTATCAAATCTACGGTACCATTTAATGAGGATGATTTTTTTTTTCTACTAACGTAAATCATATGTTTTGCCTTATCTTCTCGTAAATACAGCTAGAATCTTTCCACGATTTATCAGACAATACCTATATGCTTGAATAACGATTTATGAGAATATTCTTTAAGATGTCATCTTGCTATAATTTAATTCAAATGTAGAAAATCCCTGAACTTTTGGTAAAAATCATGCATGCCACTAAAAACTTTGAGCAGGACCTTGTTATAAATCTGTACTCCAACTGGAGATCCTCTCTAGACTGATTTAGCTTAAGAGCTATAAGACTCGTCAGATTTATTATTTCACAAATATCACTTAAGCTACAAACATTTCATGTCTTTTCTGATTTTTTTTTTACATTTTTTTTTAACAGATGGCATCTGGTTCCCTGTGGGGCAATCAGTCTTCTCTCAATGAGTCGTTTTACTGTGAGAATAACGAAACATGCTATGATGATGATGGTAATAACCATACCTTCAAGGTCTACGATAACGAGACTAGCCAGGACGCTGCTGTCATCATCAGCGATGAAGTTCAGTACTATATCGTCTTGTGGGTCATTGTGGTCATCACTCCTGGCATCTCTGTTTTTGGTGTCATCACTAGCATCATTGACATGGTCGTCTTCGTCAAACAAGGTATCAAAGACTGCATGACTGTGTCTCTCTTCAGTCTGGCCCTAGCTCACTGCAACCAGGTCATCTGGATTCTCCTCTGGAGCGCCAGCTTTGCAGGGACTTTATTTTTTCCTGTGAATCCTCATGTAGACTTTGACGCCTTCATTTCTCTTAGCAGCAAAATCATGACCATATTCACAGCTATCTCAGTCCTCCTGACCGTGTTCATAACACTGCAGAGATGCCTGTGTGTAGTCTTGCCTTTCAGGTTCAAGGAATTCTATACTTTTAAGAGATCAGTCATCGTCATTTGCGCATTTGTCATTTTAGAAATACTCACCAAAGTCCCTTTCTTCTACTCCTTCCGTCTGGTCTGGCTGTTTGATGAGAGAGTGAACGGGACAAGACTCACTATGCGGTTTGTTGCGCTCGATTCACAGCTCGACAACGTCATCACGACTTTTCGCGTGGTCATCATTCGCTTTGGCAGCCAGGTGGTTGTCGTGGTGGCAACAGTGCTGACGTGTGTGGGTCTAATGAAATCTGGTGCTTTCCGGAGGCAGATAGCTTCAACAGGGAATGACTTGCAGAAACCAATACAAGACCTCGCCAAAATTGCTGGCATGAAAGAAAACTCAGAATCTCTCAGTCCATCATCTGAATCGCAACAGAAACCGTCATGTATATCTGGTCTTACATCTACAACAGACATTGCGTCTAAAGTGTATCTCATTTCTAAAACTAATCCCTCTGACATCCCAGTTGCAAGAGGTGATGATGTTGTTACGGGCATTCACCCTGCCACTGAAACAAGGCATGATGATGCTCCAGACCCTGCCATCAAGACAGATCATATTATTAAAGGTCTAAAGCCCAGACGCATCTCTGTTACAGCGAGAAGAAACAAGGTGTCCAAGGAAATGAGGCTGACCAAGATGATCATCACTTTAGCGGTTGTCTTTGCGCTGCTGAGGTTGCCAGAGGTCATCGCAGGTATTGTCATGGTCAGCATGGATAGTGTCCGTCTAACCAAAGCCAACCGGAACTTCTACACCACCGTCGGAGCTGTCTTGACACTCTTCAAAGCCATCGGCTCCACCGTCAACATCGTTGTATACTACAACATGAGCGCCACTTTCAGGAGAATCCTCAGAAGGCTATTGGGATTGTACTCAGGGTGACACTAAGAACTTAGAAAGGAACCCCATGACAACCTGTGGCTGGTCATTCCTCTTTGTACTCTAGTAGCAACATCACTCAGATTATAGACGATAGCAAGATAGGTTATAATGCTGAACAATGAACAGTGAACGCATACAGAGATTGGACGCTTTTACTGAAATTAGATGTCAAAGGCAAACAGCTCATCAGAGAAGATGAGTTATAAGAGTCCGCAAATATGATTAAGTGAAACGCTCCTGAAAAGAGTTTACTTAAGTAAAAAATGGTATCAAATGGTCAAAGAATTAAATCCATGAAATGAATCTATTTGATTATGTAGAGAAATATGAGACGCTAAAATGGATTTGACCAGAGGGATAGATGGCTGGTGGGAGGAAACTGAGACCCAAACGCTAAATGAAACAGAATAATGCATATTATAATGCCAGTGATTGATTGAAGTGTGACCTGGCCACGGCGAGGTTATTGACAGACAGAAAGTTTAAAAAGTACACTGCAAGCAACCAACGTGTGGAAGAAATATTCTGAGATGACGAGACAATCCATCGAGTCAGTCCAGTCTTCATGGTAAACGTTTAACTCAGCTGTTTTAGTTCACAGATTAAGCCATCTTGTGTTTTAATTTGGATATGTACATCTTAATATAGAATAGAATCTTCAAGCTGGGTGGCTCGGAGAGCCCTGAAGCAGCGAACTTTTCTTCATCTGAAATAGGCCTGTTTCGAAATCACAGCAAATCAGCGAACATTAAAGTAAGGAACATATTTTTTGATGAAAGCATGCTCGATACCTGAAGTCTCTTGTCGATACCTCTTCATCCTGCCAAATATTTTGTTGAAACTCTTTTTTATCATTTTTTTTATCCTCTGCTATAGGACCAACAGAAATGTTTGTCTCCGGTATATATATCAGATTTGTCCAGATTTTTTTTTTAAATTTACTAGATGGCCTGCTGTTATCAATACCAATAATGTTTAGAAGAATGAACAAAGCCCGCTTTTCCAAAGTCTTGCTCCACTTTCCTTTGGTATCGAGTAACCGAAACCTGAGCACGATCAGTCACAAAATATCCTTTATTAAATTCGTCCACATGGCTATTGTCTTCATGTTTGCGGTTTCCAAGTGAAAATTTTAATCCTTCAGTTCGCTTTTTCTGTGTGGTTTAAAATATATATTCGCTGTTTTGCTCTACACAAATGCGAGTGCACCTCGTGGCTTGAGTGCAACACCTCGATAGATGCCAAAAGCCAAACTTTACAGGAGGAGAACTGTCTCACTGTCGTAAGGTTGCATTGAACTAAGAGATTGTTTGGAGGTAAGCTCTATTGTTCTGAAGCGGTATAATGTATAATAGTGTTGAGTTTATTAAAATATAAGAACTTACTGAGCTATACTTTAAGAGGCGCGCGCGCGCGGGGGGGAGGGATGAATTTTTATAAGTTACTGATTTTGCTTGGGGCAAACGTCCTGTGTTGGCTCATGTTGGAGAAAGAGCACTACCTCGGTCTTTACCTAGGACCGGCCACGCTCATAAAATTGTGACGTATGGCAACATGGCCGGTCCTGTACGAAGACCAACGACCGGCTTCCTCATTATGGACGTTTCTTGCAGTGCGTGAACAAACTGTGTGCGGTATTCCGATATGTACTCCCATCGGTGAATTCGTCAGACAAAGAAAATAAAGTTTCGCGGTTTCCTACCGTACTACAAAATTACTGAGGCCAGAGGTCTGAGGTTTGTTTGGACACAGCATGCGTAACGTCATTGGCAGTCGGGAGGCGGCAAAACCCGAAGTTCGATTAGGGTGGCGTTTTTCAGGGGTACCTTATCGAACGTCGAAATAGCACAATCGTCCCAGTGTTAAAGTGGGCGGCTGACAGTACACAGAAATAGAGGTTAGTGATTGCCAAAGCCAGTCGGCATGGTACATGAAGACGATCAAAGACGATCACCACTTCCTTGAATTCTGTGGGCAGTTCTTAACAAAAGGTACGCTTTTATGGTTTGTTCGCGCCAGGCACAGTAAGAGATTGGTGAATGCCTACTAGAGGTTTGTTAAAATGTGTCGCATTTTGTACAAATCCGGCAGAAAACACTCAGCAACAAGGCGGCATCTATCTGCGGTTTCAAATTTGTTAGTGGAACATCTTATGAATGCCTTGTGTCCGAGGAGAATGTGGCAAGAACCAGTAGTGGTATGTAGGCTAATGAATGAGACAAAGCTATAAATATAGCAAACACCACTCGAAAGTCAGTGCATTGTTTCTTGTCTCTTCCGCATTACCCACAGCCATCTTTGCTCGCCTAGAGACTTATACTTTCTTTGCTGAGGCAGGATTGTGTGGCTTCCCATTTTGTCAGATTGCAAGAACCAAACAAACCTAGTCCAGACAGACAGATGAGGAAGTCTATGATCGCTTGTAGGCTTGGCACCAGAAGAAGAAGAAGACCTGTAGATTATTCATATCCACTTTCAGCATTACCAGACTAAAAAGGTACCATGTAGATTTCACTGTTTTCTACGGACCTCAGGTTGAAAAAGCTCAGTTCGGTTCTGTGATATTCTAGATAATTGCAGTCTATGGCCTGTGCCACTAAGGTCTTGACATTCTGAAAGTAAATGATACAGTCTAGTCCCTGTACACTGATTATCTCTGCACACCGTGTGATCTACACTTCATCCCTAAAGTTTCAAAATTCACTTCGCCCACCTCCTCCACTAAAAGTGCATTGAACCTGCGTCCATCTCCCTTGATTCCCAGCACTCCAAAGTTTGCATTACTTGAAAAAAAAAAAAGATAATCTAAAAATTTTCCTATTTACAAATTCCCCTCCCCTTCTCCCCTCAACCTCAAATTTGTGACAAGGGGTGCATGTCTCCCTCAATTCATATGACCAAGAGAAAATACTGTCTGTATTGTGTACATATATTATATTCCAACTGCAAAGCGGTCACCCTGTTATCATGTGCCATTGTAGCGGCATCAAGGGTCATGATGTTGTCAATGAGGAGGCAGTTCCAAAGATGGACATACCTGTTTGTAAACTGATGTAACCCGTTCTTGCTTTTTGTTGCTGTTGTTGTTTTTATTTTTTTTTTCTTTTTCATTTCACCATCTCTGCATTTGAAAACCGCTGGAGAGAACAGACTTGGTTCAGCTGAGTTTTTTATTTAACTGAATGTTAAGAAAGGATATCGTCTCGTAATTCAAAATAAATGTTGTGTTCAAGGAAGTATTCAGTGCAGATAGTGTATTTTATGTGTGTTTTGCGTTTTTAATGTGCGTCACTACAAATTGTATAAATGTTGTTTTTGTGTGAGGATCTACTTTTGGCAAGCCCCGCTCGACGGTTTTCCCAGTGTGAGCATGAGGGTCTTCATGAGAATCCGAAGTGACCTCATGGGACTGCCAATTAATGTTGACCACCTTTGTTTTGAGAGAGAAACATACTATAATAGATAATGTCGAAATAACACCATTTGCGTTTCTCTTTGAAACTTATTGTGTCCTATACATTTTTTAAAACTAGAAATAAACCCATTAAAAGGAATCATTTTTTTTCATCGCCGGAAGTAATCTTCTCGAAAAAACCTCATCGCGAAAAATCATCCACTTCTACATTACAGTGGATCTAGATATTAAGATATTTAATAGGTATACCATTGTTATTAAGTATGAATTTTATACGCAGGGGTCAGATTCAATACTACTTCATAATTCGTTATTCAGGTACACCTGGATATTAAGTATATCTCAGTAGTAAGTATAGTACTGTATTTCCATCCATTAATGTGTACGTTATATTGAGGTTCCACCTTAGTAATATTTTGCTCATTATCTCGAACACCTCAAAAACTCAAGATAATGGACTGATCCTGGAGTGACACCAGAACTGAACTCTGGAATGTCAGAATATTAGCACAGACATGATGATTAGATTTTAAGTTTCTCTTTCGCTCTGTCCTCTGTCAAATCTCGATTACTGCCCTCTCCTCCTCTACCGCCTTCAGATTCTCTTTCTTTTTCATTCTTTTTTCTCTCTGTCATTCATTCTTTCCTTCTGGTTTGCCTCGCTACTTTCCTTTCATTTTCCTCCCAATGTCTTTCCTTCCTTTCTCTCTTGACTATTTTTCTCTATATCCTTCGATCTTTTCTCTTCCTTATTCTTTTTCTCTATTTGTTTGCCTACCTGCCTACCTGCCTGCCTGCCTGCCTGCCTGCCTGCCTGCCTGCATGCCTGCTTGCCTCTTTTTCTCTCTCTTTCTCTCTCTCTCTCTCTCTCTCTCTTTCTCTCTCTCTCTTTCTCCCTCTCTCTCTCTCTTTCTCCCTCTTTCTCTCTCTCAGTTCTTGATTTTTTTTTTTGGCTGCAATTTTACTTATAGTTTCCAACGCAGCATAACCTATGAGGAAAATAATAAATGACTTGGGGACGAAAAATTGGACTGATGCTGGACAAAATAAGGATGCGTTCACTAGTTATTTATCACAAGAAAATAAAAGAACGAATAAGCTACACTGAAGAGAACAAAGAATATGAGACGCAAAAAGGACAAAAAAAAAAAAAAANTCCAGGGGGATTCGAACCCTCGACCTTCTGCTTACTAGGCAGACGCTCTAACCAACTGAGCTATAGAGCCGCTGTAAGAGGTCAAACAGAGGTTCAGAGACATTGATAACGAACTTTGGGTTGGTGTGACCCAAATCAGCTGTCGCATTGTGCCGTGAATGTCGAGGTGTGGTGCGTTGGTTTGTTATCGGTTGTAACTTAAGACTATGTGGTGAATTGGACAGAAAGCTTGTGGTATCCTGTTACACTGTTGTTCAGTAGTGGTAGTGGCGGATGAATGCTGCTACTGGTGTTGCTGGTGGTCGTAATGGTAATAATGATGATGGTGGTGATGTTGATACTATTAGTGATATTGATGATGACGGTGATGATGATAATGATGATGATGATGATAATGATGATGATGATGATAATGACGACGACGATGATGATGATTACGTTAGCGATGATGATGATTATAGCGATGATAATTATGATGATGTTAACGATGACGATGATGGTGATGATAACGATGAAGATAATGATGACACCATTATTCGCGTTTTCTGGACATTTTTTTTTAATTAAGCAAATATATGACAGGCATATTAACATAAAGGAAAGCTGAATTTGAATCAGCCCCTTAATATTTACTCACGGGGAAAGGGGGGGGAGGGGGGAGCGTTGCATAATACCAAGCACAGAGAAAGAGAGAGAGAGAGAGAGAGAGAGACAGGCAGAGTGAGAGAGATAAAGAAAAGAGATAAATGAGATAATGAACGAGTTTCGCTGCCGACTCATGAACAGTGAATATGTGACACGTCACAGCACGTGATAGATTGAAAACGCTGGGTAACGTTTGAGTGGCTGTTACAAACGAGCTGTCGAAAAGCGTTATAAATGAGCGCCACATTTTTCACAATAGATTTCCAATACAATAAAATGTAGATCTTTGTAGCGTTACATTTACTTTAGAGCACCTATCGTTATGTACTGATTATGAAAACAGGCCACGTGGTGTCTGCTCCATTTTAGTCCACCAGAAAACTTTTTTTTTTTAAATCTTTCACGTTTGCTTTACTTTACTGCGTCTAAATGTCCTAACTAAATGCAAGAAGATTTCCTTAGTCTTCAAAAATTTAATTTTTAAACTCCTGACACACAAAATGTGTAGTCTAGTCGTTTCTGAGAGTACACACTGAGCTGTCGGAATACCTGTTGTATATGTCGTGTATCGTACATGATACAAGCCATTGACAGGCATTGACAATACGACTCTCTCGACGTGAGCTAGTTTTACTCGCCGATAAATTGAAAATCCATAAAAATACTGCTTCACAAATTCAAGGTTCCCATAAGCACAGTGTACTGCATTCAGAGGCTATGTCACGAAAGAAAAGGTGGCAAGTAATCTAGGGGAAAAATAGATTACCCTCTGTGCTGATTGACATTTTTTTTTCAATTTTGCACAAGAACGGTAAGGCCCTTTCCGTAAATGGCTTCCCGGGTTTTCTCAGGATGGCAGGCGTGGCTCTTTTAGAGCCAAATACCAGATTCAGAGAAGAAGTAAATGTCACATCAAATAGTCTAGCTCATTAAGGTCACACCTTTTGTCACTTACCAAAATTATTAGTAATCTAGAAATAGAAAATGTGGAAAGGGCCATAAACGATTCAAATACTTTAAGGTTTGTTAAAAGTTCTTTCTGTAAGAAATCAATCGCTGAAAGTCGTTCTTTATTTAAAATAATACATAGGATATTTGGATATACACAGGGACTACATTATGATCACGGCTATTGTGTTTGGATTTGGAGCCCAAATCAGTCTTTCATCAGCGACATCAAAGTGAGAGCGGTTCCGGTGGCGGCGAAAGGGGAGTGTCTCTGTTGGATCCCTAGACCCCACAAGCCGACCCCATCTGATATAGCACTTTATTCCCAACGTTGACAGGAGGTTTAAGCTTTTTCACGTGGCAAGGACAACTCCCAGGACAACTTTACACTTAACAGACAGCCAAACCCCTTAATGTGTGGGGTATTAAATCATAGTGAACGCTCCTCGCTCATACTGTTTTCAGCGGCATACCAAACAGGGATGGAGTAGAGATGGGACGTCGGCGAGTA
>JAWQUT010000564.1:61962-77205 GCA_033807755.1 Ellobium chinense | reverse complement strand
GGGGAGTTGGAGAGGGGGGAGAGAATGGGAGTTCTGGCTAGGTACTAGGTGTGGGAAAATTCAGTAAAACTGTGGTGGGTTTTTTGTTTGTTTGTTTGTTTGTTTGTTTGTTTTGTTTTGTTTTCCCACCATTCACTTCCTGTTTCCTTCCCGATGTCTCTCATGTCATTTCACATACAATAGTCTATACGTATACGTTCAAAAAAACGAAAAAGCCGCTCTGGCAAGCCAGGCCTAAATGAGATGTATAATCATAATATGTAGGCTGTGGGCTAGTCTTGCTATCTTTCACAAGGATTTTTGTGTCTTTAATTTTGTGTTATATGTGGTGGGGGTTGGGGGACAGGCGCGGGTGGGAAGGGGGGGAACAGAAAGAGGGGAGGGATCATACTGTGCTTTATATCTCCTGACACCCCCTCTGCATTTCTTCGTAGATGAACAAAAAAATGTCGCAGAAAATTGGTCGCAGGTTATAGGGGGAAAAAGTCACTTAGCAAGGAAAAAGAAATTGTCGCTTTTCCTTCTTGGAAAAAACAAAAAAGAAAGTCAACCGGAAAATCAGGTCAGCTCTGACAATGTGTTTGAACTCTCAGGAAAAATATGGCGCTGGCAATAACAACAATAACAGTAACAATAACTTTATTAGCTCAGATGTATAGAGCGAGTGGACAGATGAGAAGACGTTACAGATAGAACATAAGAAATACAATTTTATATGGTGAGCATAAGGTACAGAAGCGCAACTTGAATTTGTTAAAAAAGAAAAAGAGAGAGTTGGAGTTACTCAGAGTCTGGTCTGAAGCTCGGTTTCAGAAGATGACAAGCATGGGTCGGCTGTTTCATCCATCTAGTGTTTGCAGTTCTTACAGGAGAGACGGGGTATAAAAAGAGAGGAGAGACATTATGGTCCACTTCACTAACTTGAATCAGTCGCACGGTTCTCATGAGCAATGCCTTCATAGCAATCGATTATTCTTGATTTGATACTCGACAGTTACCTCTTTATCATTTATGAGTTCACTTCTTGTCTGGTTGACCTGTCTTTTCCCATCAAAGAAAGGCAACTAATTTTTTTTTCCCAGTTGATTTTTTTTTTTCTGGACTCAGTGGTTTGATAAGATGTAAATGAGATGACAGGTTATTGATTACATCAACAAATTCATTCTTCTTCCTCATCTTTGTCCTCCCGTGCAGCCATATTTTCTAACTATGAACAGGTTACTTTAAGTCTATATAAATGACTTTTTCCGAAAAAGCTAAGAAAAGCTTTCCACGAGGCCACACTAGGTCAACCGAGGTCTCCAAATAGCTAAAAATAAACCGGCGCAGCTCATTTTTTATTCATTTTGCAGCTGTCTTTTCCAAACATTACGCTCGTTCACCACTTGAGAACTTACAATCGTTAAAATTACATTAGTGCATCTGTGTTAAACGCACTAAAAGCAGCATTCAACATGCAGGGTTAATGAACAACTCACGATGGTAAGAAATCCCATCGTTAATGCGCAAGCTCTCAAATACTTCTGCTTCTTGAACGCTACTGAGAACGCATTCAACGCCGATGCACTAATGTTGACTCACAATTCCATCGTTAATGGTTACAGGCCTGTAATTGTACTTTCACTTTGTGGTCCTACAAAACTTAGGGGGTATATTTTATCTCCCCTTTTCCCTCTTTTGGCATGCCCTGCTTCCAGTAATAAGGGCTCCAGGGGGGAAATTTTGATATCATGGGAATCTGTGTCCATTTTACTTTATTTTACCAGGCACTATTTAGTCCTGGGCTGGAACTGCCAGCTCAAGGGTGTGCTCAGGCGGAAGAGGAGGGGTTTGGCATTGACCAGTGAAAAATGTAGGGTCTGTTTACAAATAGCAACCAAGCTCAAAATTTCAATGGGCTTGCTAGGGTTGGGTAAGTCTTAAAATTTGGGCCACATAATGAGCTTCAATCTGGTATGGGTCTGGGTGAAAGCTAAAACTTTGGGTTCAGAGGGCAGCTCAAAATGTTAATATAGCCCATAGAGAAAAAAAAGGGTCAAATCCTATTACAGGTCTGTAACCTAATGCGCAAACTTTCCATTACTCAGCATTCACATCTTTGAGCTTCTGGCAAATACGGGGTTGTTTGTCCTGGTTGACCGATTCGGGGAGAAGAATTAGGGTAATATAAATAACAAGGACTAGAACACAATCTGAAGCATGTGGTAGACATCGTCATTTCCCGTGAGTTCACAGATGGTTGTGTGTGTATGTTTGACCTCCCTCGCGGGCTGTTGTGTGTAACATGTGTCCCTTTGGTGAGTGGGTGGCACGTGGGAAGTTTGTACTCACTGTTTGTTGGGCGGGGCGTCCAAAGGCTGGGGATGGAAGGGACGGAAGGGGGTGGGAGGGAGTGACTGTAGATCGGTGATGCTGGGGCTGGGAGTCAAAGTCTATATGAAGGGCTTCATGGCAAAACGCATTATACACCATTCGGGGGTTGTAGCAAAACAGATTCAAGGCATATTTTTATGTGAAAGGCGAAATTTAAGTCTTAAATAATAAATAATAGAGATGAATGTCCTTCTATGGAATGGAAATATATATGAATACTAAATACTCCTACTGCTACATGAAGTATGTAGAATAAGCTAAAAATTCATTTTGGTGGATAACGCGTTTTGCCACGAAACCCTTCATATTCTTGTACAGTATTCATGTTGTCGGTTTTTACGAGTATGTTGGTGATGCCGTCACCGTTGTTGTTGTTGTTGTTGTTGTCGTTTATTGTTGTTGTTGTTGTTGTTGTTTTTGTTATTGTTGCTGCTGCTGCTGCTGCTGCTGCTGTTGAAGACGATGATGATGATTATGGGGGACAGTCCTTACCACTTCTTAGAGGCATCATTTCCTCAGTCAAGGGTCTCACAACTAGAGCTGCTTACTGGCTAGATAGTGTTCTTGCTCCTTTCGTACCGCAGTACTGTGGCGAACATTGGTGCAAGGACATTATCCACATCCTCTCAGATCTAGAATCCTTCAACAAAACCTCAGCTCCATTCTCCAATACCCACAAATTAGTCACCATTGACGCCATAGATATGTACAACAGCATACCCCGTCACGATGGCATCGAAGCGTGCAAAGATGCACTCACTAAACTTTCTTCCTTTTCAGCTGGTCAGATAGATGGCATTTGTTTACTCATCAACTATGTACTTGACAACAACTTTTTCCAATTTAAAGATCAGTTTTACAGACAAAAAAGAGGTACTTCAATGGGTTCTTCCTTCGCACCAGCTTATGCAAATCTATTCATGGCTTACTTTTGGAAAAAAATCCGTCAAACATTTAAACACTATTCATCCCGTCTGGATGAAAAGATATATTGATGATATTGTGGCGATCTTCGATGCCACAGATTCTGATATTTTTAATTTTGCCATGGCATTGAACCAGTGTCTTACCTCAGTCAAATTTACGGTTTCCTCTCCTTCGGTTTCTGTTCCTTTTCTTGACTGCCGCATCCATCTTTCACATAATATGTTGCATTCCGATGTGTATTCTAAACCTATTGATTCGCATTGCTACTTGTCACCTCTCTCCAATCATCCTAAGCATGTGTTTCACTCAATTGTTTACAGCCAGGCTGTTGCGCATTTGCCGTATCTGCTCTAAAGATGACTATTTCCTGAACAGAATACAAGAATTTCGTTGTCATCTTTCCTGTTATTTCCAAAGTTTCCCTCAAACCCAAATCTACTCTTCTCCAGTACAACACTCTCAAAGAACATAACGAGAGGATCACCTACGTGAACATCTTTCATTCCAAAATGGCCAACCTGCAGACCACCTATGAAAAATACCGACCTATTCTGCACGCCTCTCAAAAACTGACCACTCTCTTCCCTCATAAACCATTGATCGCCTTGAGACATACGGCCAACATTGGTAATATTCTCATAAAAACCAAACCCCAACAACCCTCCCACTCAGTACATAGCTCCATGCAAGGCACGCATCCTTGTGGTTCTAAAAAATGTCTGACCTGCCAACAATTAAACCCCTCAAGATTCGTCATCAGTTTTGTAACGGGGCAATCTTTTCCCATACACCATCATATCACATGCACCACTCAGAATGTTATTTACGTCATTGCTTGTTCCAGATACAAGATGCAATACACTGGACAGACCAGCTGCTTTCTCCGCACCAGATTTAAAGGAAAATTGGAATTATAAGCCATATCGTATATCAAAATGTGTGGCCAGATTTTCCGAACGCGTAAATGAGAAGATATTTATGCTACCTCTTACTCTACGTGAGATATTTGATAACGAAAATTCGAGTCGAGATATCACGATACACGAAAGTCGTTAACTGGGAAGTGACGTAGTAGCGGGAGAGCAGTGCGCCTGCGCGGACACCTTTGACCCTGTTCCACACTCTCTTTTGTTGGAATTTATAAAAAAACAACCTACAATAACTCTTCATAATCTAGAGCAAGAAATCACGGCAATAAACACTAATGCCGGGTGGTAATAGTTACACCTAAACTAGGCATGTCTCGTCAGTACTGCGAAACTGACAACACCTTTTATACTTAAAGACACAAATTTGTGATATAAACTTGCATTTTGCAATAGAACACGCAAGTCGACAACCAATCACAATGTTCTTCTATTTTATGTTGAGATATATGTCTGTCGTGTCTCTGAGTGGGTGGAGAACAACGAAAGAAATCTGGCATACCTGGTAATACGATTCGACCGCGATGGCTACTGTGGACTGCAGCGATAGCAGTGTTAGCAGCAGTAGCAGCTCAAATAGATTAATAAATATCTGATAACGAAAGCGGCAATCAAGGGAGTCTACTTCTTGATATTTCATCCAGTTCACTGGAACTGAGTGAGGGGGCTCAAGCTGCAACAGTAGAGCCCTATTATAGGTTTCAGCCTGTAGCATCTGCATCGGCCGATGTTGCGCAGATAAGGGCAGCTGCAGGCCCTGGGGCTGGTAACCAAGATGAAGAAGACTGGCGTTTGAACTCCCTCGAATGGTAAGTTTGAATTATTACTCAGCAGAACACTGATCAAAAGGGCAGATGTAGCAACATACCTAGATCTAGAGTGACTGTACCAGTCATCGGCGTGCCGGTCTAAGTCTAGTCTAGTGTTTTGGCCTCTGCTTCTGAACAGCAAAACTTCATGAAACTTTCGCTCAGCTGTGAGAAAACTCACTCCATCCACCATATTTGTGTAATGATATCACGTTTCCATAGCAGACGGTGACTTTTCTTTGTTTGTAGACAATATAATGTTTTCTAGTTCTGACGAGGAGGAAGGACACCACTCCAGNGGATGGGAGGGGGAAGGGGGTTGGTTGAAGGCTGTGTGGCAATAAGAGTACGCGTGTCTGAGTTGGTGATAGTAAATACACGGTTTTTCGTCTTCAACTGTTCACCTTCATTGTTATTGTTCGCCTTTGTTCCGTTCCTTGGATATTTGTGTCTGTTCAAGCTTTTCAATTTTCATGACTATTGATCACGGTTTGTTTTTTTTTTCTCTTCTCTTATTGTTGTTGTTGTTATATTGTTATTGTTATTGTTGTTGCCAATTCATTCTTAGTTGATTGATTTCTACACCTGAAGTAGGACGCCAGTCCGAAAATTTGTGTATTAAATTGGTTAAATTGTTACAGTTTTCTCTCTTTACTTATTTAGATCCAGCGCAGATAAATGTTTTGCAAATGATGATGATGATAATGATGATGACGATGATGAAGGTATTTTTACTCAATTTTGTTATCACAGTTATTATTGTTAATCATCTTGTTCCTGTGATTGTTGTAATTGGTGCTGATGGTAGTATGACAAAAGGATGTGAGTTGTATAAAATACTGGTACATGTACAAGGTATCCTCGAAGTGCTGGTAGCCGTCATCTTATTATCTACCGCGATTTCCCTACTAGATTTGCTTAAAGAATCTTATCATATCCCAAAATATCGAAATTCGCCTTTTGAAACCTTAATCTGTGAGTGAAATGAGAAAAAGAGGAAGGCTAAACA
This sequence comes from Ellobium chinense, assembly GCA_033807755.1. Taxonomy (NCBI): domain Eukaryota; kingdom Metazoa; phylum Mollusca; class Gastropoda; order Ellobiida; family Ellobiidae; genus Ellobium; species Ellobium chinense. Next base: position 71,161 of record JAWQUT010000564.1, on the reverse strand, counting down.
TAACCCTAGGGCCTACAGTAACTATCGAAAGTAGACAGGCCTGTAAGGTTTCTAGTTTCTACATTTCACTCCAACCATTTTTCTTTCTATCGCCACGCGTGATTGTATCTCCCTAGCATCGTTTTTAACACGAGATGGAGAGTAATGGCTTTGATCAAGGGGTGATAACTCGATAACTCAGGTTGATCAAGGCCGGTAACTCTGGACAACGAGCCGCGATCAAGAGCGATAACTGTATCGCAAATACCCGACTGAGTGACCGGTATTGTGCTGGCTAAACGCAATCTGGCACAACACTAGTACAACAGTTACTGCCTGGAACAGCTGGGGGCACAAGCAGGGCCGTGCCTGTGGATTGTGTGGGAGGGACAGAAGTTTTTGTTGGGCTTGTTTTTTGTTTGTTTGCTTGTTTTGTTTCTCGTTTGTAGAAGAACATGCAAAGATTTTCCATCAAACAAAAAGAACTCACACATTGTTAGCACATTATGTACAGTTCCTTTTTTCTATCTGGGGAAAATTACATTCTCTGAATAAGCCAACCGCTCCAGAGGATTGCCGCTTAATCTAAACTCTTCTCAGAAAAAAAAAAGAATACTTTAATTTCTACATAAAAGTCACTGGCTAATTGCATATGCAACTCTTTTTAATCGCCACTATTTCCATGCTCGCAAGGATTTGCGATTAAGCGGAGTCAGCTGCACCACCATCAGAGACTGAATGGGAAAGTATTTTTTGGGCTTATCTGGAAGACTGAACAAGACAATCCGCTTTAAGGAACAATAAAATAACGACCACATAACCAGCCAACCAACTTCATCTACAAATATCTTGGATATAACCAGATCTTGCTTATAACGGTATAATACTATTAAATACAATAAAACCTTTTTATAAAGATTTTCGGGAGCATGTTCAAAAAATGGTCAATGGAGCAGTTTGATTTTGTAAAAAGTGTATAAAATCCTTACAAAAATAACCAGGGATATTGATGGACAATGCTAATGGTGTGAATTGGGATAGACTTGGTCGTTAATCTACCGAAATGTTTGCATGTCAAAATAGCTTTGAATTCAATTTTTGCTTCGAAGCTAATTAAACGCTGAAGAGAGTTTTTTTTAAATTATTATTTGTTTGAGAGAAGCCTCAAAGCAGGGTCTCTTTCCCTCCTATCCCATTTCAGTACTTTCACGCCCCACACACACATACACAAATACACACACACTCCCAAGGCGGGGGCTAGACTGCATTAAAGCAATAAAAGGCGATAAACCGAAACAACCAAATCAGAAGGTGTTATCATCTTTGACGCTGACTGAAATATAAAATATTTTACTAAGCTATTCATAACAAACTTTCCTCCCTTGTCGCCCGCACTTTTCCTCGACACAGTTGCTCCGTTACTGAAAACTATTGGCAATCACAAACATCATAAATCTTTGATATATTTAATAACCACTCAAAATATTAATGTTATGCCAAGACGAAGGTGTTAAGCAATGATAGATAAACAAAATAAAAAATGACACCAATTCTACACCTAGACTATATCAAATGATAAATGGGCTCCAAAACATAGAAAAGAATGCATCTTTAGTTATAAGCAGGCCTCAAGAATTTGGTCAAAAACATTTATTTCATATCCTTCAGGGTGACTGTTTCTTTGGACTGTGCTTCATGAATTTCATTGTCATCTCCTTATAATATAAACCACTGCACTGGATTTTTGTCTTTTGAGACGAGACTTTCCTGCATTCCTTGACCCTTCTCCCCTTAGCCGGGCTGGCTTGCCACGACACTGAATGCTGTCCGAAAATCGCACTCTTAAAGAGGATCGAAAATTGACTGTCTTAAATGATCCTTACCCCTCTTAGCGGACTTTTGAAAAGCCTTTGATGTGGCCACTTAGCAGCCGTCCCTTTAGTGGCTAGGCCCAGATGTGCTTGATAATGAACGGAATCCACCAAGGGTCAACAAAGCCTGGGCGAGTATAACAATGATGTGGGACCCGATACAGCCAAGGGCGGGAGCCAGGATTTTTGTTGAGACAATCCCCCACTTGAATTGTTGGTGTATTGACTGCACAAAGACAGTGTGGAACAGCTTGATACAAGTGCATAACTCTGACCTGATAAGATGAGTATTTGTGTAAACACAGAGAACTGATAGAGTTCTGAATAAATCAAGGTTCAGATAGAAAAGAGTACAGTCCAGCAGGGCTGTAGTTTAGTTTGACAGTCTATTCATGAGCTTAATTAGTTTTCTTGGCGTCGCTGTTGTTGTGTGAAATACTGCCTCTAGTATGCGACCAGATCTCGTCCTGCGTTCAGTAAGCACAAAGCAGATGCTGCTGATTGAACCGACAGTGCCGTTTGAGTCCAAGATGGACGAGCAGCATGCGTACAAAAACTGCCAAAGTACAGTGATCTTGTTCTCGAACTAAGAAGAGCGGGGATATCGGCTAGAGTAATGGCTGTGGAAGTAGGGGCAAGGGGTATGGTGAGCACTCCACTCTATGACCTACTCAAGTTGCTCGGAATACGAGGACGGGCACGATCACGTACTCTGAAGAATCTGGTAGAGACTGCAGAAAAGAGCTCAGCATGGATATGGATTACACGTAACGAGCAGTGGAATGTTGCATAGTAAGTTTAAATATACCTGAAATGCAACTTTCACTATGGTTTTACGGTGGCAGATAGGATATGAAGCAAGGAATTAAGGAACTGGAGGTTGCGGGTTCAAATCCCTCCCGAGGCGGGAAAAAAAAAACTCAATAGAAGGACACTTGGGAGTCATTACCCAAGTGTGGCCCAGCCCCTTTGGAGTGTCAGGAAGTCAAAAGGACAGAATGATGGGGGTATCTTTCTCTTAAGGTCTTCTGTTGCCGCGCTGCCTGCCTGAGTAAGAGAGTTTCCTATTTTATGTATCGCTTTTAACGAATGATCTAAATTTGTTTTTATGGGTGGAGCTGGCGGTGGTTATGTTGTTAAAGTTATTGTTATTGTTGCTCTTTTTCTTCTTCTTTCTTCTTTTTCTTCTTCTTTTCTTTCCTGATCAACTGTTACTCCAAAGGTGGTGGTCTAGTATAATGGTTGATGATGATGGTAGTGGTGGTAGTGTTGGTGGTACTGCTATTGACAGTGGTGGTGTCTGTGTCGTTGTGAATGTTGTTATTGCTGGCAATGTAAGTTTTGTTGCTATCAGTGATGACTGTGACTCCTGCCAGTAACACTTACGAATAAAGAATGAAGTCCGTTTTAAACTTTTACTCTGAATTTTTTATTCTTACTGTTGTTTTGTAAGCCAACGCCCTAACCCAAGGGCTGGAAATATCTGCTGTATTCTTTCTTCTGTGTGCGAGCATACACCATAAAATGAAACGCCCTCTGTGAACCCGGTGATTGTGATCTAACCGCCGTAAGAAAAGGGTCCAAAATCGTTCACACACTGACGGCACCCACACTGTTTCTTCCTTCCTTCAGATTCTCTGCAACTTAGCGGTCGCTCAACTAATGTTGCCACTATGGTTATGTGCTCTCCTCATAAATCGAAAGTGATTTTTTTTTTCCTCTACCCATTTCCCTATGCACGTCATTGAAACAAATTTAGTGGGTAAAGAAAATCCTATAATTTTATTATTAAAAACAAGGAAACCAGGCATTTTACCCACTTTATTTTACATTTCACGATTTTTGCCAAAAATTACCAAAAAGCGATACATACATTCCCCCCTACGTAGATAAAAATGGCGTTTCAAATTCATAAAGCCATATTACATACCGTAAAGGGAAAATCCCAACCAGTGGCCAGTGCCACACTGCGCTCAGCCCACCCGGAAGAAATTTTGGTGTTCGCCGAGGTGCATTCTGGGTACATAAAAGGTCTCCTGGTCTTTGATGACGCTGACAATAAGGAAGATGAAAAGAGGTGTGCACGGTGCAAGACGGTGCAGAACGGTGCATGAGAAGAACAATTTCTTCCAGTGATCACTGAACGTTTTGTTTCATTTGTGTAGGGGTTTAATTCTGATTGAGTTCAGTATTGTATCCGTCCTTTGTTCTTATCTGAGTTCTTGTGTGTTGTTTATCTTAATCATCTCAGAAGTGAAATTCACAGCAACGTTATTACTCTAGGATAGTCTCCAGTAGACCCCGCTCATCCACGACTATTCCGGTGTGTGCTGGCCGGCTGCACGCTTTTGATTACTTCTACAAGATGTATTATATACAACAGTATGTGCTTTTAACATGGCAAGATTTTATATATAGCGATAGAGCAGTGTATGTTTATTGTGTTCACGTTTCAAATTCAGTTTCAAGTTTGTTTTTTTTTCTTTTGGTGTTATTGTTTATACAAGCTACTTGCTCGTCACAGTAACAGTATTTGCATACAATAGTTCTCTCTCTCTCTCTCTCTCTCTCTCTCTCTCTCTCTCTCTCTCTCTCTTGCAAGATCTCATGTATTTCAAAAAATAATTAAAAACAGGATCAGAATGATGATGCTTATAGAAGCCCCTAGACAAGACAGTGCTACAAAATCTTACTAATGTATATAATACGTTTTAATGTATAATACGGTATAATGCATAATACTGTATCATGTAAAGTACTGTATAATGTATAATACGCCCAGCCCGGCATTTCAAACGTGAATTGAGATCCTAAGAGCCGCACGGTGTTTTGGTTTTTTTGTTGTTTTTTAAGTTGCGGGGTAGAGATGGAAGGAAGGCGCGTTTGATAAAGGAGTAATGACACACATTATGATCCACCCCAGCCACTGATGCAGAATGTGGAGATTTTATCATTACAGATCTGTTTTTAATGTTCCCCATGTTGACTGTGTGTGAGTTGTTGTTGTTGTTGTTGTTGTTGTTGTTGGGTGGTGGTGGTGGTGTTTGAGCCCACTCCTAGACCCAAACTGTCACCGACTGGTCAACTTCATCTTGTATTATATATGTATTTTGTACCCTATGAGATGGAGCAATTTTAAATTTACCTGAGCTAAAAAAAAAAAAAAAAANAAAAAAAAAAGCAAGTCCATGGACACAAGAGCAAACCCACTAGTCACAAGGGATACGCCCCTGAAGTCTATGTGTGTTCAGTAGACTAAGGAAAGTTCGACAGCAAGTTGCTAGTGTTGTTTACTTTTAAATGTTACATTATACAGCTTACTGCAAGTGTTGCATTAAATAGGAGTACATAAGACGATTGGTTTTAATCAAAGTTGCGTTTATAATGTCTTATACTACATTTCCCCTGAGGACATAATAATGCGTACCGTTGACTCCGCTTAATTATAGTCCGAATTATAGCAACTGCCGCCTAATGGCAACATGTTCCACAAAAGAAAACGCTAGATTCCTTAATAGTAGTAACTGGATAATCGGTACTCCTTTCCATCGTTACATTATTCATGATCCCCAGGAGTTGCAAATAAGCGGAGTTGACTATACTATATAATGCAGTAAACACCTTCTTTAAAATAACTCAGCACTGTAAGTTGCACGTTTCATTAGTAAACAGTGGATGCCAACTAAAGCGACATTATTTCCTGCTGACCAGATCAATCAGAAATTTTCTCAACTCCTAAACATACTTTGCTATTGCCATGCCATATTTTCAGGCAACAATACACGTAATAATGTTGCACAATCTTGCACACACACACACAAAAAAAAAAGTGAACTCAATGTATGTAGGAGATTCTAAATCATTAATGTTTATAATTATCTTTGGCTTTCAGGGAAATATTATAGTGCATGAATGTTGAGATATTTCTAATCCTACTATAACGCTTAAACAAATGAACACACAAGGAAAAAAAGAAAAAAAAATATTCCCAAGCGGGGAATCGAACCCCGGCCGTCGCGGTGAGAGCGCGAAATCCTAACCACTAGACCACTTGGGACTTCGAAAGAAAAGGCTTCTCGACTAATCCTGTTCGCGGGTAGAGTACACCTCGGGTGTCTTGCATGGAGTTAGCTCACTGTTACCTTTCCCCGCTGGTTATTGTGAGCCATTCACGTGGTCTGAACCTGTTGTTGCACTGGTTAGCTCCCTTGGTACTGAGGTACACGCAGAGATTGTCTGTTCTTTCTCAGTGGATTCCTACGTACGATTATGTGGTACGATTCTCCTCTTTCAGCCAAAAAAATATAGTCCATTACCAGTCATGAACAACTCGCCGCTAGCCCCCACTTGAAAATATTGGCACAATGGACATGTTTGAAGAAACTAGTGAAAACATACAAAATAGTCCCTCGTGTTATGCAATGTTGTCCTCTCGGCAATGTTAAGCCGATAATATATGTAGGCATCGATGCGATACCGGGTACTTTTTCTGGGTATCGAAACCGATACAGAGCGAGTACGTTATTTCGTATAAAACATGCTTGCACAGAGTTCTATTATTCTTCAATAATAGAACTCTGTGCATGACTGCCAAATGATTGTGTCCCTTGTGATCGGTTATGATAGGAAATGATATAAAATCATAGAGATCGTTACGGTAATAACTTTTATGAGAACATGCCGGGTTTTGCCATTCAAAAATTATTAAAATAATTATAGCATACTTATGGGCAATGGCGGCTCGTGACCCTCGTAGCTANGGAGATGAAATATACCCCCTAAGTTGTAGGACCACAAAGTGAAAGTACAGTTACAGGTCTGTAACCTTATGAGAGGAAATGATATAAAATCATAGAGATCGTTACGGTAATAACTTTTATGAGAACATGCCGGGTTTCGCCATTCAAAAATTGTTAAAATGATTATAGCATACTTATGGGCAATGGCGGCTAGTGACCCTCATGGCTACCCATGCAACCTCCCTTCCCCTCCCCTACCCCATCCCCACCCTACCCCCACCCCTCATCCGAGTCCCTGTCCGCCACAGCTTCAAATCACATGATATGAATCACACGAATCACAAATCACATGTTCATGCTCGAGACTACGTAGATATTACAAAGGTGTTCCTTCTGCGTTAATTATTGTTGAAGTTATTTTAGACGCTAAATGTAATTGTATATATTATATACAGTGCTGCATTTCCGGAAATCAGTTTTTTGGTTTGTGTTTTTTTTCTCTGAGATAAATTTTTTCATTGCACGTGTTGCGCTGAGTGATAGAGACTAGGCCGCCTTTGATTAAGGCTACAATTCACGCTCTCATTTTATTGGAAACCACTGAAAACTACATGTAGCCTACTGCTGTCTGGGGACAGGTTCCTCTTTACCCAGTCGTAACAAGTCATAAAACCTTCAAATACTTTATGAAAATATGAGGGGGAAAAAATGGCTGGTACTCGCCGATACCGATCCGCGAAAAGTTCTCGGTATGGAGTACTTAGTATCGATACCTGCCTTGCACTACTTTTCAGCCAACTGACGTGAGCAAAGCGACAGATTGATAAGATAACACAAGGAGTGTAGACCGCCAAGATCAAAACTTTGATCACAGCACGTTTAAGACGACATGTGTTTTACTTTCCACCACCCCCACCTCGGTTAACCCGCCATCGTGGTTTCAGCTTCAAGATAGCCTACATTCCTAGATAATAACAGTAACTGTTAATAGCCTCCTCAAAGGATCTCATCCAAACATAAAAAAAAGAAACTAATTATCATTCGTTGACTACCCGGTAGCTCCTAGTCTATTGTGTAAGAAAAATCGACTCATCCCATTTCGCCGGTCCCATCGACCTTGTGGTGGCGTAACATTCGTTAAATTGGACCCCATGTAATGGCAATTCGTTTAAATGTGCTTGTCGTTTAACTGCAACATTTGACTGAATATTAGAACACGTGTTGGATAATCAATGGTTGAAAAAAAAAATCTCATTGCACCTTTCACATGATGGCAACTTCTTACAATACTCCAAAGAAAGTGCGATTAAGTAGACATGATTGTGTCATTAAACGGATTCTCCTGGTCAAACACCACAACAAAGGATACCACTTATCGCTCGCGACAAGTTCACAACAAAAGGTAAGACAAACGTAGGGATAGGACGGACAAAAGCTGGGGCGAGATCTCAACAAAGAAAAGGTATAGCAGGGGAAAAAAAAAACGTGTAGAGGAATGCATTCTGGGTTAGCTGAAAATCCCTTTCATTTTCCACTGGCTGGCCACCGGACTCGCTATCAAAGCGATTATACCTTGTGGTCGCGTACACTCATTCACGACGAGGTCTCAGTGGTTGATGCACTCCACGCGGATTAGCTATGCAGTGTACAACTGCTACATGCACGTGTTCTTATATGTCCTCTGTCAAAGCATCCTGTCTCCGCTGGTGAATTTAGGCAGGGACCGAATGGACCCAGGGAGAGGGAGGGGAGAGAAAGAGAGAGAGAGAGAGAGAGATAGAGAGAAAGAAGTGAGGGTAATGGTCAGATTTATGTATAGCTCTTAAAATTCTTTCTTCGATAGCGCCTGTTCAAAAAAAATGGGCACATGGCGGTCCAACCAAAGCTTGGGGCCCTGGGCAAAACCTTCCTGCGGAGATATGAATGAAATACAGAAATTCTCGTAACAAAGTGATATTCTCTTTTTCTTCTCTTCTTTTTATCCATTTTTTTCTTTATTTCCTCTTTCGGCAATGCAAAGAGTCCCCATTCTTTCTTTCATTTCTCTATAGGCGGACCCTACATCTTTCTCCGGTTCAGGGTCTTGGACGTCCTAAATCCGCCCCTGCTTGCGTTGTTAAGAGAAATGTATCGTTTAATTAAAGATTTCACACTGTGTTTCAGTTATGACTGAATAGGTGAACAAATCGGTTTTGTCTTTTTTTTCATTCAAAATTTGAAACTGCGGCTTCCCCTTGTCAAAGTCAGCAAGTAATTCCCGCTTAGATGGTGCCTTGACTCAGATGGATTTAATGCCATAATTCAAATACTTTAAGTTCAAGTTCAGTTTATCAGGCATTATGCCAAGTCACAAAACTTGCTAACAATTACAGTAAACAATAACACACTCCTGGTTACATAGTCTCATGATCTCATTCATACACTTGCTATCGCTCATTTGCACGTGACTTACTTGCGGTTCTTGTGTTCTCGTCTTTATTTCTCTCTCTCTCTCTCAGTCGCTCGGTCTCTCGTTCGCTCACACAACCACCTCCTTACAAAAAAAGGTCATCACACACACACACACACACACACGCACACGCACACACACACACACACACACACACACAC
>JAWQUT010000564.1:42234-54995 GCA_033807755.1 Ellobium chinense | reverse complement strand
ATCACTCCCCCGGCACCACCCCTTCCCTTTCCCCTGCTGACCTCCCTCCACCAATCTACATCAGCACTTTTGTCTTCAGTTTTTGTTGTTGGTTTGTTTTGGTTTTTTTTTTGTTTTTTGTCTCTTATTCTTTCTGCTAATTACCTATTTTGACCAACCTTTGACTCTTCTTTCGATCTGTCCTTCTCATCTCTCTTTCCTTCTCTCTTTTTCCCTCTTTCCTTTTCTCTCTCTTTCTCTCTCCTCTTTTTCTCTTTCTCTCCATCCCTGACAACCTCCATCTATCCTGTTACTTACTTATCGTACACAAAAAAAATGACATAATTTTTGTTTTTATAAATGCAAATATGAAAAGAGCAAGACCATACTGTGTTTTATGGCATTAACGGGCTCTTGGGCGGAGGGGGTTCTTAGGCAATGGCCTGTCTTACAGCCCGTGTCTCCTGTATTTCAGAACTCACAGTATTCTAAGCTGGAGAAGGCCGATATTCTGGAACTCACTGTCAAACATCTCAAGAACGTGCAGAGATATCAAGCCAGCTGTGAGTAGTTATAAATAGTGTCTGGGTGGTGTGTTCTTGTTGTTTGTCTCAGGGTCTGTTTGTGTGTTAGTTTTACAGCTGTCCATGATTTCATTGTTCGTCTGTTTGTCTTTCTCGTACATATCATGTCAGAGACCTAGAATGCGATTCACAATGTAAAGAAGTGAAAGGAAGAAGAATGGATGAATTAATACTGAAGTGAAGGAAAGAAGAATGAATGAACGAACAAATGAATGAATGAATGAATGAATGAATGAATGAATGAATGGAATGAATGAATGAATGAATGAATGAATGAATGAATGAATGAATAGGGAACTTGAAGAAGAATGAAAGGACAGAAAAGAGAAAGTTGGAAAGAAAAACCCAAAACTAGCAAGCCCAAACATGGACAAGGGAAAACAGGAAAGAGAGAAAATGAACAAGAGATGCATTCTTTAGTCAGCAGACCCCTTCTCCCTCTCCTTCCCCCTCTCCCTCCCCCGCTACTGCCCCATTTCAGCCCAATTAAGTTTTATTGTGTAATGCTGTACGTTTATTTGATAAAGTATCACCCACATGGTAAGATACATGTATGTTCCACGTTCTTGCGTAAACTAAGAAGTTCTTTAGGCAATCTCCTGGGACAGGACCGTTCTTATATAGATTCAGTTCATTTAGTCATTGGTTTAGCCACAAGATCGGTCCTATTCCGTGATTATCCCCTTCTTTATAAATCACTGTGCGTGATGATGACTTCTGACCCTAACTTTCTGATAACGTATACTCACCTGTTGTCTTCCTACCAGCGCTGGCCCAAGTCCCTGACGCCATGAGCAAGTACCGTGCCGGCTTCAACGAGTGCGCCAATGAGGTCATGAGGTACTTGGGAGAATCCCAGGGTGTCAACGACGAGGCTCGAACCCGTATCCTCACGCACCTGGCCTCTATACTCAGCCCCATCAACGCCCTTCCCCTGCAGCAAACGCACACCCCAATCTTACCTGCACCTTCCCCCATGCAGCAGCAGCAGCAACAACAACAACAACAACAGCAGCACCACCACCATCTACAGCAACTTCAGCTCCAGCAGCAGCAGCAGCAGAGTGTGTTTCTGACGCCATCCAACCAGGCATTGTCTATAGATACAAACAACAATAAGCCAGTGGTCAGTGTGGCCCATTCTGCCTTTCTGGCTCCATCTGGAGCTGCTGTTGATATCAAAAACGTTATAGCCGGATCACCCACAGCCTTCCAGTCCCCCATCGCCAGTGGAGTGAACGCCCCTGGTGGCCTACAGATTCCCTCCATAGCAACGGCTGCCATGGCAACCACACAGCTTCAGCTGGTTCCCAGCACGCTGCCATCTGGCCAGGTCGCTTTGGTGCTGGCCCCACAGGCTGTACCCACCATGAGCGTGTACACAGCAGCGCCACAGGGCACCAGGCAGCTGGGTCTTGACGCTTTGAAACTGGGTCACGATGCCATAAATAGCCAGCAACATCACGTGAGCAGACTTGAGGACTGCAAGCCCAGACTGATGCCAAGCGAGGCTCCCGTTGCCATGGCAACCAAAGCATCACGAGCTCTGAGAACAGACAACAGTGGCTCTGCTGCCTCACCTTACCAGCGCTCCTCCACACCATACCAGGCACGACCTTCAGCATCCTTACACCCCTCATCAACAACTTCCTCAACTTCATCATCGTTTCAAATGCCGGGTGTAAGACAGTCAGACATTGCAGCAGCGAGTTCTATATCAAAGACCACGAGCACAGCTATCATTGTCAACACCAGCTGCAGCAACAGCAACAGCAACTCAAATAGTGGTACAGGTGTTGTGAAAGCAACTTCAACATGGAGGCCATGGTGATTTCTGAGGATGTCGTGAATTCTATCATCATCATTATCATCTTTATCATCATTATCATCATAATCAATTTCATTATCATATTAATTATCAAAGTCATCATCATGTTATAATGGTATAGGAAAATACTCAAGATAAAAAAAGTCATGGGGTCAGATCCTGCCTGTCAGAGACATATTGTAAATATTTGGGGAATAATTTCATTCATATATTCTTCAGTCCTGCTGTCAGCAAAATGGGTACCTGGCCAATGGCAGTGAAAGTTATGGTATGAATTGTAGTGACTAGCAAGAGCAAAATGACAATGTTGATGTGTGCTCAAAAGAGAGTTGAGAAAGTAACTGAATTGTCTGGTCTGCTGGAAATACACTGCCTGGAAATTATACCATGAAATTCATCATTATTATCATTTATTTCACACAAAACGCATTATCATCATCATCAGTATCATCTTTTTCAGTTTAGGATGTTGATGATTTTTATTATCTGATGTCTTGTTCAAGAGTCATTATTACACTTTCACCTATATATGTACTCCTCTACATCACTGGCACCCTGATCTGGCTGCAGTGTGTGTGTGTATATGTGTGTATATATATTATATATGTATACACAATACAGGTACTTAAGAATGTGTCTATGTGCAATTAGGGCATGGCAGCCCACAGATTTCAATTTCACAAATCTGTCACATAAATGTTCTTCCAAAATTTTTATCTCCTTAAACATACGGACTAGAGACAGACAGACAGAGAGAAAGAGAGAGAGAGAGAGAGAGAGAAGAAAGGGATGGGGAGAGAGAAAAGAGAAAGGGAGAGAGAGAGAGGGAGCAAGGGTGTCCCAGTGATCGTAGTGTGGATGGAGTATACCTTGGAAATGTACCTACATGATTTATTTCATTCATTTGTACTTTTTCTTCATCTATAGAATTGTTCAGTGAGCACATTCCGTTAGTTCCTCTATACCAAGGTTTCCATGTCACATTGCTGAGTGCTCACTATTAAACATCTGTTTTGACACTATAAGACTTTGGTTGACCCTCTTGACACTGTGACTTGGTAACTTGAAACGGTTATGGAAGCCTGTTAGAATCAGTTTGATACTGATAGATTAGACATTAGAATCCACTATTACACACCTTCCTACTGTGTGGCAAGTATGGAAAGCCGTTTGGACCAGAACCTGAAGTTACTGGGGCCAGTTGGGATAATGTTGAGGTGTTTAAATTGGGCAAAGATTAAAGCACATTGAATGAGTCTTTCTTGTCTTTACTGAAATGCATTCCACTTCAATCCATTCTTTAGATATCTTGTAGAAAATGATTTCCTACCAGTTTTTATGTCATGAAATACATGTACTGTAATTGAACTTTTGGATGTAACAATGAAATTTCATCTGAGATTCAACTATGAATTCAACTTTTTAAACAATTTCATCTGCTGTTTTAGTGCTCTTCACTGTCTCTTCTCTCTTTCATTGTAGTGTGCTTTCTTTCGCTGCATTTCTCTCTTTCTTCCTATTGTCACTCAAAGCTAATTTGCTCATGATTGTATCCTTTTTCTTTTTTTAATATGTGTATCTCTTGATTGTTGTTGTTGTTGCTGTTGTTGTTATTGTTGTTATTAAACACACCTTTAGGCCTGTTCACAGGCCAATCTCCCATTATGTTCTAAACATTACATGTATATGTACTGTGTGCCTTACAATACTTTGTTTCTCAAAATCAGACTATCTGTTTGTTAGTAATTTGATGTTGCACAGAAGATCCTTGGAGCCAGTGGCCTTATGCATAATCCATACGTTAATTAACGTATTGCGTTAACCACGGTGAACACTACTAATGTTTTGAGAATTTCCCCTGGTTACCGCATTGCGTTAACTAACATTATGAATTATGCATAGGTCGCAGATCTCTCTCATACATGTTCATTTATTTTGGTGGTTTTTTTGCATATAATTTGTTACAGATTTTAAAGCACATGGGGATAGGCTTCTGGGTAATGTACAGGACTCTCCCGCTTTGTGCTTGGTTTAGGGTTAGGAACAGGGTTAAGAAAGAGACAGCGCATATATTATTATGCGACATTTTTAGACAGCAATCAATGACGGCTCGTGACCACCAAAACTACTCGCGCACCTCACCCCCCCCCCCCNCCTTTCCCCTTTTTTCATACGAGCGGATCAACGAGGACGCACATGACTGTGTTATGAGCATAGCGCAAAAGTTAAATGGCAGTTTGAATGCGTGCAGCAAAACACAGTAAAGGCGTCTGGATTTGACTTAGTCGCTGTATCTTTTTAACCAGTTTCTTTATTTTCTTGGTTAAAATAATAAGTTCACCTCTACCCGGCACCGCACGAAATGCACTAAATGACGAGCCGTTGTCCGTCACTGACTGACAAAGAAAATGTCCAAGGACTGTCCCAAGGGTGTTTTTTTCCTCCTTAACTCTCCCACTAACACGCCCCTGACCCTACGTTCAGTACTGCAGGTGGGAGAATCTCTTGATATCGCAGTGTTTTATTGTCTACGCCATGGCCTAAAGTTACTTGGTTGTCCCCCTTGGAGTACTGAACGTTAGACATGTATACATTAGCACAAAACAGTGTATCTGAATTTCGTGATACTGAAAGGTCTACATGACGTCCAGCGCTCCATGTTAGACCCCAAGCCATCTGATTGCACTAGAGACAAGGTAAAGGCAGGATATTGCGACAGGGCACTGCTTGTTCCAGGGGTCTCTCATTTCGCTTTCTATTAGTAGTGTTAGCCCGATGTTGATTCTTGCGTGTGCATACACTACAGAAGTTGAAAACTATTGCTTTGCTTCCCTCCACCAAGATCGGCATCAGTGGCCGTATGCATTATCCATACATCAGTTATCTCTCTGCGTTAACTACAATGAATACTACTAATGTTTTGGGGATTTCCCATGGTTACCGCAATGCGTTAAGTAACGTAAAGATTATACATACATGTCACAGGTTATATTAAAAGAATGCCAAATGAGTGGCCCTTAACGCAAGCAGAGCCCTAGCGCAGTGACCTGCCTTTACTCTATACTTGCATACGTTTACTTCACATTTCCATTTATCCACGGGGTGCTGAAACCAGTGTACAAAGTCCGTGCCTGCTGGGAGACGTGGGAGGGGAGGGGGGAGGGAGGGGGAAGGAAAGAAGGCAATAAGTCTGTTATGGCCCTGACGGTATTGTTATGGTTTGTTATGGCTTTCGTGATGGTATAATGAAACTTTCTCATGTGACATACACCACATGTATTTGGCCAATATAAGACACTTTTTCACCTTATATGATACGAGTACTTTGTGACGTTGTGCTATGCTGCGTGACAGACAGCGGTGTGATTGGAAGTGACTTTCAGTGGGACTCTAGACAAAGATAATGACAAACTGTTATATGTATATCCTAGCTCTAAAGTGCCTTGTCCTTACTATATTTTCTTTCATTGCTGATGTGATATCATTAAATGTGGACCAAGTGTACTTAAACTTTCACAAGATATTAAAAAGTTTTATTGAAAATGAAGACACATCAATTTTGTTTGACGTTTTGTTTACCAACCTGTGGATTTCCTTGTTGGTCATGTGATGTCATTTTTCTCTCCTTCATAGTCACGTTCTTTCTTTTTCTTTCTGCTGTCCTTCCCTGTCTGTTTTCTTCTTTTCAGCGGCTCTGTACAAAAACCACGCACAGCTATGTAGAAATAGCGCTTAATGTACTCAGCAATGCGCTGTTTTGATGCAAACATATTATTGCGCCGATCCAGTCGGTGGCTTTAATAGGCCAATCTATTTTTATGCATGCAGGATCATCCGAGCATTGCAAACCACAACTCCAGCAATCCTAACTTCCGCTTTCCACTCTTCCATTATTAGAGGAACATGATTGGTATAGTCTGCCAAAGTGGCTTTTGTTGGCCGATACATCGTTTGCTAGGCTGTCGGAAGCTAGTTTTAATCAGGCAATCATACAGCTGTTTTACTTAAACCGGAACGGAACTGACCTTCATAACTACGAGTTTTTATTTGTCATCAGAACTACTAATGAGTCCACCAGGGAGCCACGATCAAGTCCCTTTAACTGCAATTTTCTTAAAGGCAATTTCTGTTTCAGCACAGCAGTCTTTTACACTACAGACTCCTGTATCTACTACATGAAGGTCACTGATTGACGGCAACTTCTTTTAATCACAACGTTTTCGACTTTTTAGAGGAGCTGCAGTTAAGTGGTATTGCCTGTACTACATTTAAAATACAAATACAAAATCTTGATCACAAAGTCAACCTCTGACCCCCCGGTGAAACTCTGTTAACACAAACAGTGCTTAACGCAATTCCCTGCTTAGCACGTTATACTGTTTTGTTGATTATATAAAAAAAAACCACTGTGCATACCATACAACTATTGTTAGTACATCCTAAAAAATGTGGCACATAGATGGTTGTGTTATTTCATTTCAGAGTTCCATTATACCACTTGTAGTATATGACACTATAGAAGAAAGTTTCATTAGAACTTCGATATGATGTAAGCTTTGGTGCATGGAAAACCTACACTTAATATCGAGGTGCACGTCCTGAATAATGAAATATAATAAATAATTATAATGAATCACAAGGTATACTCATTATATAAGTATTTAATATCGAGGTTCAACTTTACTAAGTGAGTATGTACACAGGTACCGGTCTATTTTACTCTCCCATTTAGACCTCGACAATATAAATACACTTCCATAGTAAACTTGCGTTTCTTTTTTGCCTGTACAAGGGCTTATCTATTATCGAAGTTTGACTACATATTATGGGATATTGTCCAGTGGACCGGGCCCACAGACTATAAATAAATAAATGTTTTGCTGTTGTTGCTGCAGTTTATGGCGTGACAAAACCGTGCACCTTTCGGGCTTACAGCCTGAGCTCTGCCATCCATTGCAGAGCACAAACAAACCCGCACAAGACCAAACAAAATGGCGGCCGAGGGTTGGGGGACACAAGCCGGAAACCTCCGAAGTGAAGCTTGCGCTATCTGTATTATTTATAGTCTGTGACCAGGCCTAGCCATTTTCTCGAATAAGACAAGCCATGATAGTCCTGGTACAGTGTATTGACAGTGCTATCCACTTGGGCAGCTTAACTTAGCAGTGTGGCCGAATGGTTAGGGAAGGAGACTCAAGATTAAAGGATGGCATGGGTTCGAATCCATCTTGTGTGCCTTTCGAAAAACATTTCATGCATGAATATTTTCCTCAGTTCACCCACCTGTAAAAGGGAAATCCAGGCTACAGACAATGAAATGTATTGTCATAATGTTAGTGATCGGCGCGCGTAAAATGGCAGCGTATCAAACTCCCTAGGGAGATGAGAAAGTTGTTGAATGGTCTGGCCTCTTAAGGTAATAATTATGTTAAGTTGTATGAGCGGACAAATCCTGGATCCAGATTTGTAAACTTCACTGCTGTATGTTATACAAGCTTACTCGGGAATCCTGCTATGCAGGGCGTTGTCTACTGAAAGCTCACTATTCAAAAAAAAAAATAAATGGGCAAATGATAGTTGCACACCATGATGTTCTACACCTCTCTCCAGCATTTAGTTTCACGTACCGGAAATGATCTCCCTTGACAAATCCAGCAGACAAAATAAAATGGCGTCCTGAGTGTATGTAGACGAAAGCCGCATTCTTTGACCCTCTTAACTACTGTACGCTGTTCTCAGTTACTGGACCATGATACACCAAAAGTTCAAAACAATCCCTAGAGATCTCAGTTCCAAACGTTTCCAGATATTTCCACGGACCAGTGCGCCCTAGATTTGGATAGTTGTGTGACTACGAGTGAATGAAGAAGGAAAATTGATGCATAGAAGTATTAGAAACTCTATTATGTAAATGAAGAGGGAGATGTGTTAACCGAAGAAAATTCACGTACTACTGTACCTTGTGTATCAAAGACCAATGTTTCTATCGTTCCATGCTCTCCACTATGAACGCACTTCTGTACTTTTACTTCTGTACTTTTACTCCAACTTCCGGCCTTGACAATGAACTATAACGTCAAATCTCAAACAACGAACATGTTCATGTAGACCTGTCCAGAGTATTAAGTCCGCCATTACTACGTGTTCTAAAATTTTCTTTTTTTTTTTTCAAATCTCGGTCATCGAAAACAAATAAACGGAACAATACAGAAGCATCCACTCCAAATGCAGTGCACAGTCACAGTAGTATGGACATCTTATACGGCTCATAAAAAATTTAATCTCGAGGACAGTTCCATTCGAAATACATTCATGAATGTAAGATGACTCTGTGGAGGTATCCAGTGTCAGACTATTCGTACGCAAGCTAGAGCGCCTTGTTGTTGTTGTTGTTGTTGTTGTTGTTGTTGTTGTTGTTGTTGTAAAGCAAGAGAGAGAGAGAGAGAAAGAGAGATAGACAGCGATTAACATGGTGGAAAAATAGAGCATAACACAGTAGTACTGACTGATTAGACCAACAAAAAAAACAAGAGAAAATTTATTCTGATTTCTCTTACTTAGCAATAGTGCAAACGGTGATCTACATTATTTTTCTCGCCTATCTCTTTCTTGCCCCACAAAAAAATGGCGATGAAGCGCAGTATGCGAGGTACACTTTCAGAGCAATTGGGACTCTACCAGTGTTATCAATGGTGCAATTCTTAGGTGGTAAGGATTTTGGCTTTTTTGTGAGCAGTATTTATCTGACTGAAATAGGTTGAAGGGCCGTAACCAGCACCGCTGCAATTCCAGCGATTAGGACGATACCAGGAGCCCCCCTCCCCAGGAGAGAAGGAGAAAATGGGCTCAGTAGTAAAGAAAACAGAGACATAGCGGTGGGGAGTGGGGACACCCTAAAGATGGCTTTGCGGAGGCGGGCGGGCAGGTCACGGCCCTGGCGGGTGATACCTTGACACAGAACGACACAGACCCCTGTGAGCAAATAGTCATTCACACTCATGTACTTTTAATGGTTAATTAGTTCTTAAGAATCATGGTAAACACCCCTCCCCCTCCCCGTTCCCCAGCCTACTTTCTTTATGTTACGAAAAGATGAATTGCAGTGTTCCTTGCAGACACTTGAGGTTTCAGGAGCCAAATTGTACCCTTTGAGCCATTTAATAAAAATTTCTCCTCGAACCACAGGAATGTTCCGAGGAGGCCAAGACTAGTCTTCAGGTCTGGTGCCATCACTGCGCTCAAATTATATACTGTTTGCAATGGGGTCCTTCATTTAGATTTTTCAATTTTAAATTAGGTGAAAAGGGATTAAGAATTTGGCCTTCTTTTGCAAATCACGGGCCCGCACAAATGAAATCCGCTGAAGCAATTGGGAAACACCACCTACAACAATTATTTTTTAACAAATTCAAGACTGAATTTCACCACTTTTGCGGTGTGGTTTCATGTTATACAATGATTTCAACACAACACTCTGCTACTGTCGACTCTGATAGTCCAATTTTTATGACCAATTAGGCTCCTACAACCTGAAGTATAGATAACAAGGTACATCCGTCTTCCGGGGCAGTTATCATATCGAAGCCGTCTTCAGCCTACTTCTCTCTCTACTGAAGTAGATCAAAATTCACCCAGCTATCTAGACTAGTCTAATATCAGGCAACTGTATCTGACAAGGACATGTCAAGTTTGCATAAAAATATTACTATTATTAATTTTTGTGCGGCCAAACGTCTTTATTGTTGCTCGAATCGACTTGAAATTGAAATTTGGCATGTGCCTTGCTTCATAATATACAGAACACGTTCTTTTTCTGGATTTCCTGTCGACCGATGACACGAAGATATGGATGTTGTTGTTGTTGTTGTTGTTGTTGTTGTTGTTGTTGTTGTTGTTGTTGTTGTTTTGTTTGTCTGCTTGTTTAAAGCGCTATTTTTTTTTTTACTTCGGCCACATGTAATGAATCGTTCACTGCTAGTCAGCAGCGTCCTGTCTTGACTAAGTGACTGTGGTCTGTGGAGCAATGGTGGAACTGTTTTTCTGATCTAGAACTCCGCTGCTGCGTTACCACATTTATTTTGTTCTGGCAGTAAAGTATTAAGAAAAGTGAGTCGTCTCCACTGAGTTATTGCCTGACATAAACAATATTCACGCAAATTTGGCATGCGAGGGCGGTTACTAGCACAAACTACACTAAAACTTGTAGGTAAAGTGCATATTTGTGCTGTCATTTCGTTCAGAACTCTCGACCACTTCTGAAGACAAAATTCGAATGTATGTGTTAAGGTCAAAATTTTAAACTCGCAACAATAATTATAAGGAACTGGATTGTTATGCCGGGGTATCTTCATATCATATAAAAAGCTGTAAATTTTTTCTTCTGTTTCTCTTCCGAACTTCGTTCATACGGAATATATTTATTATGCCAATAAGGACTATATTGTATAACATATTCTGTGCAGTCCGTTTCATTAGATGCTTGGAATAAAACAGTAATTTGGAAAGAAAATAACATTGCTCTTCGTCATGGGAAAAAAAGAAAAGAAACCTGGAAGAAAAAGTAACGTTACTTTTTTAATTCCTCTTCCATGAGTAACTTTTGCCAGGGAAAAAGGTGATCTCATATCAATACAGTGGTTGGAACTCCTTACAGGAATGAAGATGCTAATATTTCTTCACTGTTGGCTGTATTAGGTTTTACACCTATCATTAACTTATCCAGGGGTGCCATGTTGTTTAGCTCTTCCCCCAAATTTAGACACAAAGAAAAATGCTCCTGAACCAGTTTAGATTTTGAGAACTTAGGCAGTGAAGCAGGCTACCTAATATTTCAGGCCTTTTCACCTCGTAAACTGGGTAACCTTACCCACCTAGCAACAACCACAACTTTTATACTTGAGTGACTAAACCTCACCTATTCTGAGTCTACACATATATGTGCACCTATCTAAGCTTTTGAAATTAAAATCCAACCCCTCCCTCTCACTCCCCGTGGCCAGTTTTCTGATTTTATAGGAACCATTTAAAATTGCATATTTTTATGCCAGGTGCAATTGGCATCTTCATATCTACAGCTAAAAACATCGAATGACATTTCTCTTTGAGTGTCGTAAAGCGATGGCGAGGGAAAGAGACAATGTGTGCGCGCATTCAAAGTTTGTATGTCTTCTTTTTCTTATACTATAATCTTTGACGCAAGCGGTTTGTGTAATTAGATGTTGGCTACTATTCTAGTAAAATGAAAAGAAAAATCCATTGAGCTCCTGAAAACTAATTTCAGAAAATGTAACGGGATCTCGGGCGTACACATAAATTCTCTCTATCTCTTTTTCTTATCTCCTTCCCCTCTTCTCCTTCTCATTTTCCCAGGTTATTTTTTTTCCCTGGGCTCAATTCATTACAGTTTTCATTCTTTTCCAAAATTTATATAGCGATTTTTGTTTTTGAATGTAAATCTAAACTACACGTAAATTATGGATAGAGGATCCGTAGTGCGCAGCGATGGCCACATTAACTGCAAAAGAATTTGATAGACACTCTACGTTCATCTGTGCGGCCTGACAGTTGTGACTATTAATATCCTTGCATACAATTACTGTTACACGTGTGTCGCATATCGAGGCACAAACATGGACGGCATTTTGGCCCTCTCAACCTCAGCCTAACATATAATGGAGCTCTATACTACTATACTTCGGACTCCAAATACAGGGCAACTATTCTACGGGGGCTT
Source organism: Ellobium chinense (assembly GCA_033807755.1). NCBI lineage: Eukaryota > Metazoa > Mollusca > Gastropoda > Ellobiida > Ellobiidae > Ellobium > Ellobium chinense. The sequence continues at coordinate 42,871 of JAWQUT010000564.1, read as the reverse complement.
TCAATTTATACAGCATTGTGGCTACAATTACGGCTTTCCATTTGTAACAGAAATTTTTTTTAGTAGACGGTAGGGTCAAAAATATTCCTCCCAATTTGTTATAACTTGAACACACAGCTGGTTAGTTCATTTAACTACAGAGATGGCTTTTTCCAGAAAGAGGAACGGTCATGCATCCATACAGTTCATTTAGTCATAAATTAGCCATAAAATCGATCATATTTCTTGATTATTCCACACAGACGTGCATAGGGAGCAATTTGTATTTACTAAGGTTATCAGGACAGGTCTAAATTTTTTTAGGAAAATGACACCAAAATGTGCAGAATGATGACCTAATTTGTTGACCTGAGATTGCAGCCCCGTGAACTGTATGCACCAGGTCTCCTTCTGCTTCATCTCCTAAACACAAAGTCTGTGGTTAAAATTCGGCTGCATCTTGACACAGATATAGTCTATGTACAATCAACCGGTAATTAGGGACGTGGGATAGAAACAGACCACAGCAAAGTAGGCCACGGTAAACTTTGGGCCTTCAAACCTACTTTATGAATGAATTACTACACTCTACTATCTTGGTCGTTCTGAACACCTGGAAATCCCCCCCCCCCCCCCCCCCCCCCCCCCCCCCCCCCCC
>JAWQUT010000564.1:31147-42051 GCA_033807755.1 Ellobium chinense | reverse complement strand
AGAGAGAGAGAGAGAGAAAGAGAGATAGACAGCGATTAACATGGTGGAAAAATAGAGCATAACACAGTAGTACTGACTGATTAGACCAACAAAAAAAACAAGAGAAAATTTATTCTGATTTCTCTTACTTAGCAATAGTGCAAACGGTGATCTACATTATTTTTCTCGCCTATCTCTTTCTTGCCCCACAAAAAAATGGCGATGAAGCGCAGTATGCGAGGTACACTTTCAGAGCAATTGGGACTCTACCAGTGTTATCAATGGTGCAATTCTTAGGTGGTAAGGATTTTGGCTTTTTTGTGAGCAGTATTTATCTGACTGAAATAGGTTGAAGGGCCGTAACCAGCACCGCTGCAATTCCAGCGATTAGGACGATACCAGGAGCCCCCCTCCCCAGGAGAGAAGGAGAAAATGGGCTCAGTAGTAAAGAAAACAGAGACATAGCGGTGGGGAGTGGGGACACCCTAAAGATGGCTTTGCGGAGGCGGGCGGGCAGGTCACGGCCCTGGCGGGTGATACCTTGACACAGAACGACACAGACCCCTGTGAGCAAATAGTCATTCACACTCATGTACTTTTAATGGTTAATTAGTTCTTAAGAATCATGGTAAACACCCCTCCCCCTCCCCGTTCCCCAGCCTACTTTCTTTATGTTACGAAAAGATGAATTGCAGTGTTCCTTGCAGACACTTGAGGTTTCAGGAGCCAAATTGTACCCTTTGAGCCATTTAATAAAAATTTCTCCTCGAACCACAGGAATGTTCCGAGGAGGCCAAGACTAGTCTTCAGGTCTGGTGCCATCACTGCGCTCAAATTATATACTGTTTGCAATGGGGTCCTTCATTTAGATTTTTCAATTTTAAATTAGGTGAAAAGGGATTAAAAATTTGGCCTTCTTTTGCAGATCACAGGCCCGCACAAATGAAATCCGCTGAAGCCATTGGGAAACACTGCCTGCAACAATCATTTTTTTAACAAATTCATGACTGAATTTCACCACTTTTGCGCTGTGGTTTCATGTTATACAGTTATTTCAACACAACACTCTGCTACTGTCGACTCTGATAGTCCAATTTTTATCTATCAATTAGGCTCCTGCAACCTGAAGTATAGATAACAAGGCACACCCGTCTTCCGGGCAGTTACCATATCGAGGCAGTCTTCAGCCTACTTCTCTCTCTACTGAAGTAGATCAAAATTCACCCAGCTATCTAGTCTAATATCAGGCAACTGTATCTGACAAGGACATGTCAATTTTCCATAAAAATATTATTATTATTAATTTTTGTGCGGCCAAAAGTCTTTATTGTTGCTCGAATCGACTTGAAATTTGGCAAGTGGCTTGCTTTATAATGTACAGAACACATTCCTTTTATGGATTTCCTGTCCACCGATGGGTTTTTTTAATTATTGCTGTTGTTGTTGTTGTTGTTGTTGTTGTTGTTGTTGTTGTTGTTGTTGTTGTTGCTGTTGTTTTCTTTGTCTGCTTGTTTAAAACGCTATTTTTTTTTTTTTTACTTCGGCCACATGTAATGAATCGTACACTGCTAGTCAACAGCGTCCTGTCTTGACTAAGTGACTGTGGTCTGTGGCGCAATGGTGGAACTGTTTTTCTGATCTAGCACTCTGCTGCGTTACCACATTAAGTTCTGACAGTAAAGTATTAAGAAAAGTGAGTCGTCTCCACTGAGTAATTGCCTGACATAAACAATATTCACGCAAATTTGGCATGCGAGGGCAGTAACTAGTACAAACTACACTAAAACTTGTAGGTAAAGTGCATTAATATTTGTGTTGTCATTTCGTTCAGAACTCTCGACCACTTCTGAAGACAAAATCCGAATTTATGTGTTAAGTTCAAACTTTTAGACTCGCAACAATAATTATAAGGAACTGGATTGTTATTCCGGGGTATCTTCATGTCATATAAAAAGCTGTAAATTTTTTCTCCCGTTTTGCTCCAAACTTCGTTCATACTGAATACATTTTAAAATGCCAACAAGGACTATATAACATAATTCTGTGCAGTCCGTTTCATTCTATGCTTGAAATAAAATAGTAATTTGTAAAGAAAATGACATTCCTCTTCGTCATGGAAAAAAAAAGAAACCTGGAAGAAAAAGTAACGTTACTTTTTTAATTCCTTTTCCATGAGGAATTTTGCCTGGGAAAAAGGTGATCTCATATCAATACAATGGTTGGAACTCCTTACAGGAATGAAGATGCTAATATTTTTTCACTGTTGGCTGTATTAGGTTTTACACCTCTCATTAACTTATCCAGGGGTTCCATGTTGTTTAGCTCTTCCCCCAAATTTTGACACAAAGAAAAATGCTCCTAAGCCAATTAGATTTTGAGAACTTAGGCAGTGAAGCAGGTTACCTAATATTTTAGGCCTTTTTACTCAGTAAACAGGGTAAACTTATCCACCTAGCAACAACCACAAGGTTTATACTTGAGTGACTGAACCGCACCTATTCTGAGTCTACAAATGTATTTGCACCTACTGTATATAAGCCTTTGAAATCCAACCCCTCTCCACCCCCCACCCNTTTACTCACTCCCCATGGCCAGTTTTCTGATTTTATAGGAACTATTTAAAATTGCATATTTTTATGCCAGGTGCAATTGGTATCTTCATATCTACAGCTAAAATCATCGAACGACATTTCTCTTTGAGTGTCGTAAAGCGATGGCGAGGGAAAGAGACAATGTGTGCGCGCATTCAAAGTTTGTATGTTTTCTTTTTCTTGTACTAAAATCTTTGACGCAAGCGATTTGTGTAATTAGATGAGGGCTACTATTCTAGTAAAATGAAAATAAAAATCTATTGAGCGCCTGAAAAGTAATTTCAGAAAATATAATGGGCTCTCGGGCGTACACATAAATTCTCTCTATCTCTTTTTCTTATCTCCTTCCCCTCTCCTCCTTCTCATTTTCCCAGGTTATTTTTTTTCCCTGGGCTCAATTCATTATAGTTTTCATTCTTTTCCAAAATTTAATTAGCGATTTTTGTTTTTGAATGTAAATCTAAACTACACGTAAATTATGGATAGAGGATCCACAGTGCGCAGCGATGGCCACATTAACTGCAATAAGAATTTGGTAGACACTCTACGTTCATCGGTGCGGCCTGACAGTTGTGACTATTAATATCCTTGCATACAATTACAGTTACACGTGTGTCGCATATCGAGGCACAAACATGAACGGCATTTTGGCCCTCTCAAACTCAGCCTAACATATGGAGCTCTATACTACTCGTACCATACTCCGGATTCCAAATACAGGGCAACTATTCTACAGGGGCTTTCAATTTATACAGCACTGTGGCTACAATTACGGCTTTCCGTTTGTAACAGAATTTTTTTTAGTAGAGGGTAGGGTTAAAAATATTCCTCCCAATTTGTTATAACTTGAACACACAGCCAATTAAATCAGTTAGCTGCAGAGATGGCTATTTCCAGAAACAAGAACGCTCTTGCATCAATATAGTTCATTTAGTCATAAATTAGCCATAAAATCGATCATATTTCTTGATTATTCCGTACAGATGTACATAGGGAGCGATTTGCATTTACTAAGGTTATCTGGATAGGTCTAAATTTTTTTTTAGGAAAATGACACCAAAATGTACAGAATGATGACCTAATTTGTTGATCTGAGGTTGCAGCCCCGTGAACTGTATGCACCAGGTCCTACTGCTTCATTTCCTAAACACAAAAGTCTGTGGTTAAAATTCGGCTGCATCTTGACACAGATATGTGTACAATCAACCGGTAATTAGGGACGTGGGATAGATACAGACCACATCAAACTAGGCCACGGTAAACTTTGGGCCTTCAAACCTACTTTATGAATGAAGTACTACGCTCTACTATCTTGGTCGTTCTGAACAAATGGAAATCCCCTCACACCACTCTCTCTTTCACTCCTTCCCTCCTCTTACCCATATATTGTATCTCTAGCTCCATCAGAATTAAAGTAGATTGGACATCAGAGGCGGACACAATCTTCAACAATGGAGGAAATGGAGAGGGAAACTAGAGATACTGTACTTCCTTAAATTCGTTCTCACCTTCTTTTTGTCGTTCTCTCTCTCTCTCTCTTGATTTTGTGACCGTTTTCATATTAGTAATTATAGTTCACATCAGTTCAGATCTCCTGGTCCCCGCTGTCCTTTCCGCTAACGCTCTCTCTCTCTCTCTCTTTCTCTCCCTCTCCGTTTTTCTTTCACTCTGGTTGTCACCTCCGTCCCCCCTCCCCCCACTCACCCTTTCCCCTCTCTTTTTTACTTCTCTGATTTCTTCCTGTATCCACAGTAACAATAACAACAATAACAATGATTTATTCAGCTCAAGAACGATACAAAACAATATATATAAGCAGGCATACAAAACAAGCATCAAATTCACAGTTACCCTCCCCTTTCCCTAATAAACATCCGCCTTTGCAATTAAAACTTTCAAGTTACACAATACAGTAATCACAAGAAATGTACTTAAAGGGTACCGCACACTCCCAGCTGCCTTTTCAAAACGGTGTCAATGATGATAAAAGCACCGGGTAAAAATGGACCGTAGCACTGTATATTGTAAGGGAAGAGAACAAAGACTATAATAGGTGCTGCACTCGGTAATGCAATACTTGGTTGAGGAACTTGCAGCAAAAAAAAAAAAACGAAAAAAAAAAGCGACTCATTCATTCATTTATTCATACAAAAGAATGCGGTTAAAAGTTATGTTTATATGTGAACTTGGAGTGAACGCATTACATGTGTGTTTTTGTTGCAACACAGAGATTGTACGGTTGGATTCTGGGATTTCGTCAAATGTTGACCAAAAAAATGAAGGCCGTAGTTGATGAAAGGGATGGGCGGATTAGGGCGGAGGCGGTGGTGGGCGGGTTCCGGCAGATGGTAGATGTTGTGATGCTGCGGCAGTGTACGGACGTTGACGTGATTCGTTTGAGTTCCTCTTGTTATAGTACAGAGACTGAGATTCTTGAGAAGAAGAGGTGCTGTGAATAGGTGCATAGGTGCAGAGGCCATGATTAAAGAGGGAAGACACTGTGAAAAGAAAAACAATGGGAGGAGGGAAACGGGTGGAGGTGAGGGGCAGAGATTTGACAGCGAAAAGAGAGAAAGAGAGAGAGATGGAGAGAGCAGAGAGAAAAGTAAAGCTAGGAGATAGAGGGAAAAGATGAAGATCAGAAATATAAAATATTAATATCAAAATGAGCAGAGTCTGTAGATCAAACCAGAGAGGAAGTGAACTGAATAATACTAGGACAGAGCAACATGAACCCGGAGTAAAACAAACTACAAATGGCCTTGACGTTGTGTGTAATATTGTTAATGCCAATCAACAAGTGGGACAAATAATCCTTAACTCGGCTAGTTATTTAGGGGACGAGTGGTGATCATTATTTTCTCACACATTAAAAAAAAAGTAAAAATCTCATTCAATACTTTCAATGCAGTTCCACCCCCCACACTCCCGCCCCCGTTTTCCACCTAAAAAGCCCTCCTTCCCCCTCGATGTGAGAAAAAGAAAAATAATCGTTTCACTGTGTTGGAGATTACTCTCAGAAAATTCAATGGTTGTTGATATCTATCGCAATGTGAAAAGAGATCAGTGATGATGTCTGCCAATTTACCGAAAAAGTTCGTCAAAATGGCCTTCCATACCTTTAATTATTATACTAAACTGTATAGAGTCTACTGATCTCTGAACATTTTATTAGCGTTATTTTCCCACAGCCAACCGCATTTGTCATCATTTGGGCCATTTTCCTCAGATCTGAAAAACGGTCAATCTCGACCCTGATTCCGGGCGCAAAGGCCTTCTGACCGTTTTGATATTTGGCTTTGTAAGATCCAACTATGAATATATTGAATATATTACTAACTGTAGAGCTAGGCTTGTGATTGCACATTATTATTTTCTGGGGTATCATTCACTTTTCTTTTTTTTTTGCTNGGGGGGGTGGGGGCATTTTCAAAGTGATGCTAATTAATCTATACCATCGGGAACGTCCTGAAATTAACAAAGATAAAGAAGGAACTATCACGTACGCAAATTACCATCACCAGCCAGGGGTGTTATTTCTTGCTCTTTACACATAACAATTTGGGAGGGGCTGAATTGTACTTTTCATTTATGGAATGCCGCTGATGCCAGCTCTAGCAAGGCAGAACTAATTACCTTAAGGAACGTAGTGTTGATTTTTGTTGCATGAAAGTATGAAATAGACATGCTATAAATGTTTCAAGTTACAACAGGGATAGAGTGAAACGCGGAGCATACCTGAGTTTCTGAAACTAGTGGAACGCCACCTAGCGGAATCAAGGGAGTTAATTTCAGGAAAATTACCCATTGATAATTGGAAAGATGGCCCAAGACAGGGAAAGATGGAATTCGCTTGTACGTGGCCTATATCCTGCTAGGGGTAAAAGGCATTGATGATGATGATGATGAAGGGTAACCACACAAACATATTTTTTTTTCCTTCGCCCCCCCCCCCCNCCCCCCCCCCCCCCCCCCACAAAAAAAAAAAAATTGTGGTTTTGACATTGTGTGGTGAGTTCTCAGTGAAATGATAGATTTGTCGACACCTTGAATAGAAATAAGCCATGACAGTAACCAGCTGGAGTCCAGCCTGGACACTTTTTTTTTTTTTGAATTACCCGGAAGTGAGTGTCAGTCAGTGTGATTTTATCCCATTGAGATGTTCATAATGATAGTTCATTGACCTGACTTGGGTAAGACTTTTCCTACACCCTATTTAATTTGCCGGTTTCAATAGAGTTCAGAGATTAAGCAGCCCTGCAACTAGCTAGCTAATCTCCGATTGGTTGAAAACTGGGCTATTGTGTCACGGTGCACGTACACTCAAGTGTGACAGAGCAAATGCAGCTCTCTTCACTTTCTTAGATCATCGCTTTACTGCAACACTCCGGCAACTGACTCGATCTCTTCCACGATATTATAATCCAGTCCATTTAATAGCAATACCCTGCGAGCTTTAAAAGCGTTGCAATAAAACGATGAGTGTGATAAAAAAGGATTGTGTGTCGATTAATAGGAAGGAAAGAAATATGCTATGCATTGCTGTTCTTAAACAAAGAAATATGAAATGGTTTCCAATAAAACGAATTAATTGACGATAGAGGGTCAAAGCGAATGAGACAGATACCGCATGTTTTCAGTGAAAGGGGAAATTAAATGGTGAAAAATTGCGGAAGAAACTTTGTTCAATGGAACAGATATTTTGTATAATTATGCTTGTATATTGAAAGTCTCACTGCTATTTAAAGTGGGCAATCTAAAGCGAAAAATTCAAATTCCGGATAATGCGCTCTGTCACAAAGCCCGTCTTATTATGTACATGTAAAGCAATTAAATGAAAATGTACTTAAATGGAGCTCATCTGTTTGTTAAAAAAAAATGTTTGTTACATAAATACGCCGACAGAGAGAGAGAGAGAGAGAGAGAGAGAGAGAAGAGAGAGAGAGAGAGAGAGAGAGAGAGAGAGAGAGAGAGAGAGTAAATAAGTCACACTGAAGTGGTTGCATTTAAGCATAATTCCGATAAAACGAAGTCAACTCTATCACACTGTGGCAGGGCACTATAATAATAGGAGTAAGATGTTTCCGTTTCCCACAGATAGAAAAGACAGGGCCTGTGAATGAAGCGTGGAATTACTGAGTGCTTGTGTCAGTGACTCGGTTGACATTCCAGGCTATTTTAAGATCTTCACTTGTCATTGTACGCGTGGCATCAATGAAACCAGGACCGTCACCCAGTGAACCAGACTGGCTAAAATGTGGAAAAAAAAAGGTCTAAAATTTCAGATTTACTCAATCGATATTTGGTATGTATAATTTTGACAGAAGATTCCACCTTCATTAGAAACATGTCATTCCTTGCAGCTGTGAATCCATTTTGTGAATGATAATATAAGTTCGAAATAATAAAAGTTCCGATAGTTTGTTTGACAGTGGGTCAAGGAACATGAAGGCAAAATTTACCAGTTTTCAAATTTAATGATGTGTCGTACAACTTTGACATGTCGTAAATTAGCAACCATTTATTACTTTTGCATACTTTTTGCTACATTTTCACCACCAAAGTGTGCTGTAAACTATGAAATATTAAAGCAACTGGAATAAAACCGGTTTAGCTCTCAGACTTTTTTTTTTCCAACTCGCTGGACCACTGTGCGACACCTACGGAGCAGGGGTGTCCTCGTGACGGGGTAGGGAGAGGAGAAATGAGGAAAGGGGCTGGTGGAGGCAAAATTCATTAATTACAGGTAACTTATGGCTTAGTGTGTCAAAGGCTGCTTAGCTCCAGTGCTCTCTGCAGTCAAGTGTGATACTATAGTGCAAGCTCGATTACTTTTTTTTTCTGAGAGGGGAAGGGCGGGGGGTATGTTAGAATGGGACTAACGAGAGGATTGCCTCAACCTTTATATTGTATTCTAATGTAAATTTTGGTTCTTATTACAACAGCGCTTTGTCTGTTCCACTAAGGCTAGATCTGATATCGTACAGACCACGGGCGCTTAGCCACAAACCTCTTGGAGTTTTAAATTAAAAGACGGTATACGCTCATCACAACAGAGTGGTTAGTTAGGATTTATAATAAGATTTTTTTTTTAAGTTTTAAAATTTGAAACATGGCGTTTTTTGATGGTTTGGATCTTGTGTGGATGTCTTAATATATAAGGTGGATATTTTGTGTTCATGAAAGCCATACGCATTGGTTTTTGCATAGCTGAAACATATCCAAAAGTAGATTTACGGTTTTTTAATATGAAAGCGCCTGCACTTGTTTGAGTGTCAAACCGTGACCCGGAACTAATACAAGATAAAACCAGCGACATCGCTTTTGGATTTNNGGGGGGGGGGTGGTTAAGACTGGAGTTTTAGTTATTAGTTACGGCCCTGGGGGCAGTTAAAACTACATAAATACAGAATACATGGCTTACTAGTGAACCCCGTGGAACATGAAATTATTACCATTAAGTGAACTCACAATGTTATCGAAAGCAGTAACTATATTATAAAAGAAAATTGTACAATAACTATATTCTCACTGAATCGTTGTGATTAATGAAAAATGCAGTTAGGCGAATCGCCGCTAAGCGTAGTAAAAACAGTATAAAAAGTTGAAAATTGACTTGCACACATGAGTGAGTGGGAAAAGTACTGAAGATGCAAGGAGTAGGGTTACAAAGGGAGATGATCCTCTTCACGAGATAATCACATACTGCACACTTTGGTGCGCAAGTCCTGTTGTCAGAGTTGACATAGGCTTTAAGAAATCTGATACGCGCGTTGGAATTATGGTACCTAGATAAATAGAAGTACTCAAAAGGTGGAGTGAGGATGTTTACAAGGACCTAGACTGTGTGGAACCACTCACTCTGTGGTCTTCGTTGGTTCTTTGAATGGACTTCAACAAATCATTGGTGACTGTCCCGTGAAAGCCTTTGCGACTAGTAATATGACTAGTAGTGCGGTACTTACCTTCAGGTGTATGTGACGTCATAAAAAGCCTTCCCTCCTCGAAAAAGAGACGGTGTGGCGCTATATCTGGGCCACTTAAAAGTGGACCCCCGGTCCAAATATAATATTACACATGGACTCTTTCCTCGATCCCCCCCCCCTCCCCATTACATTATATTTTGACACCCCTTCCAACTCCATTTTTATGGACCGGTTTTGATCTAAGTTTGTGGGAAGTTTCCTTGTTAAGATGTGTTAACTGCGATGGTCCGCCGTTTAGGAATGCTGCAATGAATTTTTAAATTTGTCTCTTATACTGCTGTTATAAACTAAAAGGTATATTAATCTTAAATTTTCAGAAATGGTGCTAGTATTATTACTGCTAAGTAAACAAAAATGTATATATATGCGTACCAAGCACACTGAACTTTAACTAAATCTATAAACTTTTCGTCTCTTTGTTTTTGTACTTAAGTCCAATATTGAAGATAATAACATAGTCTGATTGTAATGTGATTGAAACAGTGCCTACAGCTTAAACTTTTCACTATTTATCTCTCTACCTACAATGGATGCAATGGATGGATGGATGGATGGATGGATGGATGGATGGATGGATGGATGGATGGATGGATGGATGGATGGATGGATATTCTTGTCGGTGCTGCTGAGGCTGGCGTTACATCATATATTATCCCATATAATCATTTCACAGCCCATCCAACAGCCAAGAAAGAAAGAAAGAAAGAAAGAAGAAAGTAAGAAAGTAAGAAAGAAAGAAAGAAAGAAAGAAAGAAAGAAAGAAAGAAAGAAAGAAAGAAAGAAATGTGGCGAGAATCGAACCCAGGACCTCTACGTCGGTACCCACTTTTCGGAGTTAGGCAGGTGTATACTCACAGCCAGCAGCCATGGCCCTACAATATGAATAAGAGCTTAAGAACAAGGATCTGAACTGAACAGAGACGTACTAGTGCTAGACACACTACCAAGCTCACCCCCTCCCTCCCCCCTCAGCCCTAAACTCCCCAGACTAGATACGATCGCTTCATAACTGTAGAAAATCAAGAGGAATTTAAGAAAATATCGTGTAATAATTATATAATATGGATGAAGGATTTTGAGCTTTGAGATTGGGACATAAAACAGTAACTTGCATTTAATATATTCTGTTGTGTAGGGATAGTATGCTCCACTTGTAGTCCGAGGGGTCTGTGTTCGATTCCTGGCTAGCTGTAGTTTATCAAGCTGGAGATGCGTAAGTTTCTACAGCACAAAGTGACCGTGTCTAGTCTACTGTGTTCAATGTTGTCATTGCACTTATTGAATTTGGCTTATCAAATAAAGCTCAATACTTCGTTTGATTGAAGATACTGAGAGGGGGCGCGGAGGG
>JAWQUT010000564.1:0-13175 GCA_033807755.1 Ellobium chinense | reverse complement strand
CCTCCGACGCTCCTGATTCAACCAGTTATAGTGTAATGAATGAAGAGGGTCACAGTGACGGAAAGTAGTCTACACTGAAGTTCGATACAAATTTATCAGCGCGTGGGACGGAGAGGAATCCTTCCTGAAATCCTTCCTGAGACATCCCTAGGGGGCCATTGTTGCGCACCTCCTGTGCAAATGCGAATCTTGTCGTCTTGTGTGCGCACCGTTCAGGTCGCAAACTAATTAATGAAATTCGAGACTTCTCTTGTACCCAGACACCTCCTTTCTCCTGCCATGTTCCGGTGGAGTGATACAAGGGGTGCGTCATAACTTCTGGTCTGAACACGTGCGCAATCCGGAAACCCAATTACCCACGTCTGCAAATAATACTAGCGACAAAAGATTGAGTCCACGGGAGGGACTTGACAGAAATCAAAGTTTCCTCCAAGGGGTGAAGAGGTCAAGAGGGTAAGGAGACACCTTATGGAATTTTTGCGCAGTGGAGAGTTTTTAAAAGGCACACGCATGGTGGCTGATGAGATCATAATGAATTATTCAATTTCGCGTTCCTACCATGCGTGCGCGGGTGTGTTTTCATCAAAACAGGATTTAGGAGAGGGCCCCCTCTCTTTTGGGGGAAGGGGAGAATGAAAAGGGGCCCGATGGGTGGGGTGGGAGGAGAGATTCTCATTTGCCTTGCCTTTTTCACTCCCCTGTTCCCTCACAGTGGCTTAATAAATGGCAAAGATAACACTAAAGTCAAAAGTACAGAAACTAAAAACCAGTTTTCCACGAGGCTAAAATAGGGCAGTTGAGGCTCCCTCGAGGATACATTAAAGTTAAAGGTGAGCACGCATATTAAACATATATTTTCCCGTTTACCAGTACTTTTTCTTTCTCAGAATTGTCTATGGTGCCCACCTAGCCAATTTTGCGAAGAAAAAAAAAAGCATCGTCCTGTTACTGTGCGGCTGTGTAATACCGGTATGATGCAATAAGGAGAGCTGGAATGACTGAGTTTGACCCTACCGTCTAGAGTTATTTCCCTTCTCCGAACATCAGCGGCCTGTGGCAAAAATGATGAAGTCACTGAAATCCCAGCAGTTATGGACACCTCTGTGTGACATGTCAATGTATTATTCATCTTCTGGTCATCCAAACTGAAGAGTAAAGTTTAATAGTATGAGCCGGGTATAGTATTCTGCATTTTTATTGCCTCAGCATGATTTTCTTCGACACATCTGCTGTTTATGGTAGAATTAGAAGATTCATATCGATGTATTATCACCCGTATCCAAGCACTGGTTAGGCAGCTTGACCGTGCGGCTAGACCATTTATGACAACTCAACTACGTGGCCTTGCGGTTTGTGAGTCGTACTCAGAAACTGAAGACTTTCAAGTCTAGGGTTTATGTGTTTGACTCGCGAGCTGGGCAGTGTACGTTGTAGTGTCCTTGGGAAAGACACTTCTCTTCCATTTCCTCACTTGACTCAGGTGTAAATGAGTACCTGGCTTTGGAGCTGGGGGGACCAGGGCGCTGCACCGCTGGCGACCAGCAATGACTTTGTTATGTATATCATTTGTAATGTTATGTATTTACATGTATGATGTGTATTGTTATACTGTATGTGTTTGTATTATGAATGAGATGTGTAACACTGTATGACATTGTAAAACAATTTCCCTACGGGGTAAATAAAGTCGTATTTATTTATTTATTTACNGATTCCTATTTGTCTTACCTTTTTCCCTCCCCTGTTCCCTCACAGTGGCAAAGATAACACTAAAGTCAAGAGTATAGCAACTAAAAACAGTTTTCCACGAGGCTAAGATAGGCCAGTTGAGGCCCCCTCGAGGATAAAGTAAAGGTGTGCACGCATATTAAACATATTTTTCCGTTTACCAGTACTTTTTCTCTCTCAGAATTGTCTATGGTGCCCACCTAGCCAATTTTGCGAAAAATAAAAAAGCATCGTCCTGTTACTGTGCGGCTGTGTAATATGACGCAATAAGGAGAGCTGGAATGACCGAGTTTGACCCTACCGTCTAGAGTTATTTCTCTTCTCCGAACATCAGCTGCCTGTGGCAAAAATGATGAAGTCACTGAAATTCCAGCAATTACGGACACCTCTGTGTGACAATGTATTATTCAGCTTCTGGTCATCCAAACATAAGAGTAAAGTTTAATAGTGTGAGCCGGGTGTAGTATTCTGCATTTTTATTGCCTCAGCATGATTTTCTTCGACACATCTGCTGTTTACGGTAGAATTAGAAGATTCATATCGATGTGTTATCACCAGTATCCAAGCCCTGGCTAGACAGCTTGGCCGTTCGGCTAGACCATTTATGACGACTCAGCTACGTGGCCGTGCGGTTTGTGAGTCGTACTCAGAAACTGAAGACTTTCAAGTCTAGGGTTTGTGTGTTTGACTCGCGAGCTGGGCAGTTTACGTTGTAGTGTCCTTGGGAAAAGACACTTCTCTTCCATTTCCTCACTTGACTCAGGTGTAAATGAGTACCTGGCTTTAGAGCTGGGGGGACCAGGGCGCTGCACCGCTGGCGACCAGCAATGACTTTGTTATGTATATCATTTGTAATATTATGTATTTACATATATGATGTGTATTGTTATATGTGTTTGTATTATGGATGAGATGTGTAACACTGTATGACATTGTAAAACAATTTCCCTACGGGGTAAATAAAGTCGTAGTTATTTATTTATTTACCCTTTTCTAGAGGTTGTAATGTACATAACCTGATATGCAAGTTATCACCATGAATGCAGTGAATTCCTATGCAAACTTGCACACCAAAGTGCTAAATGGTGCACATTTCTCCCTCTAGGATGATAATATAAGGGCAGCTGTCATTTGCCGTGGCGCCAGTTGTTTGACACCAGAGTTCATGCACGTCTCTTAGACATCTTTATGTTTGATCGCATGGAGATTTATCCTGATATTAATTATTATGTCTGGATGTTAGTCCACTTAATATCGAATGATGTTACTAGTTTCTGATAATTCTGAGTCAAGGCAAAAATTCCAAAGTGCCTCCAAAGATATCTAAGGGACGTGGGAGAAGTCTGGTTTTAAACAAATGATGTCATCATTAGTGACACTTGTCCAAGATCATGACCCTTTGGGGAGAAGAATGCACCATTCAGCACTTTGGTGTGTAATTTTGCATAGAAGTCCAGTGCACTCACGGGCTTAACTTGCGCACCAAGTTTGGTGCATTACAGTCTGTGGAAAAGTTGAGTGTCTCCCTTTAAGCCAGGGCCGCTCACTTGTTCTGTTCTTCTCAGTTCTGATTTCTACTTACAACACTTTTCTACCATGTACTATAAACATTATATAGTCATTATGTTTCAGTGCCGCACTCTCGTGTCACTGCAAATAGTCTGTGAGATTGTTTGTCCTGGTTGACTGATTCGGAAAGGTGATTACGTGTACATTAACTCGAGCTGGACAATCGAATTCTGCCTGTACGGGAGGGCCTTATGTTTGTAAAACTCTTTGTTTGCATTGGTAACTCCATGTTTAATCCACGCTGTAAGTTACATGTCTAACCAAATATATAGGTGTAGTAGTATAAACTAGTTGAGCAATCGAACTCCGTCTGTGTAATGTAGAATGCCTGAATACTTTGAAAAGATCTGATTAACCGAAGTTGCAAGAACCAGATCAGTACCCATTAGTTTTGTCGTCTTCACAATTGTTGCGATTAGGCGGGAAGTGCGACTAAAACGATTGTCATTAAGCCAACACAGAATGGACTGTAAGTGTAAGTGATTTATCAAAGTCTACAAAAATTCCAAATACATGAAAATTCTGTGATTATAAGACACTAGATCATTCAAAATTAGTTGCACGATTCTAGTAATGATTCAAAATAGCTTTTCTTTTCCTCCTTCTCGTGTGTGTGGCTTTTGTTTTAAATTACCTACAAATGGGTGCCGTTTTGTGAAAATATTTTAATTTGTTCTTACAGCTTTGCAGTTGTCTCAAATAAATAGATAAATAATAAATAAATAAATGAATAAATAAATAAATAAATAAATAAATAAATAAATAAATAAATANTTTCCTTTGCGAACTTGCTTTGCGATGACAGTGAACAAATCTCAAGGTCAGACATTGGGCAAAGTTGGCATTTATCTACCTGAGCCAGTATTTACTCATGGCCAGCTCTATGTTGCTCTGTCCAGAGCAAAGAACTTTCATTCAATTACAGTTTTAGTGCCCACCAAAGGACAAACCCGCAACGTGGTGTACAAAACTGTTATTTAACCTGGAGTACATGCAGCTTTCATTTTGTGGTGAGTACATCCGTGTGTTATGTTTACTGACATGTCTCTCTTTTTCTGCTGTATCATAACAACCCCTCTGCTGTCTGCTCACCACTCCCGTTCATTTGAACGGGTATCATACTAGTAAATAAATAAATAAATAAATAAATAAATAAATAAATAAATAAATAAATAAATAATAAATGAATAAATAAATAAAATAAATAAATAAATAAAAAGTTGCTGACGAACGGAATGGCTAGCAATTGCCGTTATAATGTTATAATAAGGGGTGGAATATAATTGACGTCATTTCCATTAATAGCGTTGATTGTGCAGCCGTGTGATAATAATGGCGCTCGTTGGAATGTCAACATCTCTGAAGGAACAGGTGTTCACAGGTGGGACAAATTTACAACAAGGTGTGAAATCTATGATATTGTTGGGTCTTGTACACAGAACTGATTCTTAAATGGTCATGTGTTTCTAGCATCATTTTGCCGTGTAAATCACTGCGCCGAATACTATCTCCAAGACCTCTTGACTGGCAAATCAAAAAGTCACGTTTTGGTCACATCTAATTTATAGCCGTCTCGCATGAGGCCGACACCTTTCTTGGATTCGGGAGAAGATTTTTATCATTTTAGTAGCCACAACGGTATGCCATCCTTTACGGATCTAAACTCAGACCACGTTGGTGTGTTAGTAATTGTATTTTTAACACCTCCTGCCATTCCCCAGCCCTTGATCCACAGCGTTGTGGGAGTCCCTAGTATTTATGGTTTTTGTAGATGCCTTGGGCGCTCTGTGAATGAGTAAGATTGTTATCGGTAGGTTATTGTGAGATGCACTCGTTCTCTATTCACGTGTGTTCATACACTGAAAGATTTTGTGTTGACACGCTTTTGTTTATTTGTTTAGTATTTATAGTACAGTACTGCTCTCGACATGGTGGTAAGAGAAGGAGAGAAGGAGAGGGAGGAGAAGATGTGGTAGTCATGGTAGTATGAATAGTAGTAGCAGCAGTGCTAGTAATATTGTTGTAGTTCCTGTTGTTGCTGATGTACCTGTTACTGTTATTGCTGTTGCTGTTGCTAATGTAGTTGTTCTTGTTGTTGTTGTTGTTGTTGTTATTGTTATTGTCGTCGTTGTTGTTATTCTTCTTATTGTTGTTGTTGTTTCAGCTGCTGCTGTCGTTATTGTTGTTGTTGGTGGTGGTGGTGTTTCTACCATACTATCTTGTGGAGTTTCTTTTTTTTTAAAGGATGTGTTTCTGTTTTTTTGTTGTTTTTTTATATTATGCTGATTTTTCCGTCTGTACATCTGTCTATCTGTCCATCTCTACATAATTATGGCTGATGTCTGGCGTATGTNAGATGTGTGTCGCCCACATTCTGGTACGCCGCGACACTCACCATGACCGAAGCCACCCTGACTCTCCGATCGTCCATGTTGAACTGAGCTGTAGCGTTAAATGTCGCCCGTCACAAAAGTAAACGACACTTTCTGCGCAGAATTTACTGCGCGACAATTGTAGCTCGTCTGTCAAGGCAATTATATAGTACTGCTCTCGACATGGTGGTAAGAGAAAGAGAGAAGGAGAGGAAGGAGAAGATGTGGTAGTTGTGGTAGTATGAATAGTAGTAGCAACAGTGCTAGTAATATTGTTGTAGTTCTTGTTGTTGCTGATGTACCTGTTACTGTTATTGCTGTTGCTGTTACTAATGTAGTTGTTGTTGTTGTTGTTATTGTTCTTCTTGTTGTTGTTGTTTCAGCTGCTGCTGTCGTTATTGTTGTTGTTGTTGGTGGTGGTGGTATTTCTACCATACTATCTTGTGGAGTTTCTTCTTTTCTAAAGGATGTGTTTCTGTTGTTTTTTGTTGTTTTTTTCTGCTGATTTTTCCGTCTCTACATCTGTCTATCTGTCCATCTCTACATATGGCTGATGTCTGGCGTATGTTAAGAAGGATGGAACTGGTGGAATGTTACTTTGCTGGAACAATTATCAATTACGTTTCTGAGAATGAATGAATGAATGAATGAATGAATGAATGAATGAATGAATGAATGAATGAATGAAAGAGGAAGATGGAAAACTTTATGATAAACCCATCAAAGAATGAAAGAAAAAAACATGTAAAAGACTAAATGAGCGAACTATCGATGGAAGAAAGAAAGAGGATGTAAGGATGAAGCATGAGGGAAGAAAAGAATGGAGAAGGAAGAAAACGATGAACGAAAGCGCAAGTGACAGAACGTATGGCCAAAATCAGAAATAATATGCTCTGTAAAAAACATCTCTGTTAGAACCTCTGTGATAAACGTCCCTAACTCTAGCTACTAAATCTAGATTTACCTTTGTGTTTCAACCTAATAAAAACAAATTTTATGGTGGTATGTTCATTCGGTACATATCTTTCGGTCTGATTAACTTTGATTCCATTTTTTTCCCCTCTATCACTGCGGCTTATCTTTGCGCGAACGCCGATGTTTTGAATGTCAAAAGGAATTAGTACTGTGGCTTAGTTTCATTTACAGACCGACCTTTCTCACGGGTGTTTCGTTTTGAGCTTAGAGTGAAATGGATTTCAAAGAGGTACGTTCTATCCAAAGACCTATGCAGTTTGTTTAATGCGACATACAAGGAACTATTCAACAACGCCGATGCCGGACTATAGAACGCAGCCCGCGGGTCGTGAAAATGAACAGATTCTAAAACCGCAGGATCGGGTAAGCTTATTTGTCATGGAATACGCATGACAAAAAATTGGTGGGATACTTTTCACTGGGTAAATCTGCGTAGACAAATAGTTTGTTTTCCGCCAGCTCTTGTCAGTCAGGCGGACGGACGTACGAGTTCTGGAGTCACACGCGCGTGCAATTATCGGGTGATGGAACGTCAAAAATGAGGCATGAGTACTCGGTATATTTTGTTTGAGGGGGTGGGNGGGGGGGGGGGGGGGGGGGGGGGGGGGGGAGGAAGGAGAGATCAGAGGAGAGAAATGATTTGAGAGGAATAAAAGTAAAGAGATAGGTAAAGGCTAGCCGTGTATACTCAGCGATCATCCTTCCCTTCGCAGTCTTCCTGTCTAGGGAGTTGAGGGAGACGATGTACGGTCTGGCAAGTCTGGGAATCATGACATGACGTGACGGGAGCGCATCATGAGGAATTTCAGTGAAATGGTTGAATAATAATAATTACGATCCTTCTTTTCTCCGAAACAACCAGGACGTAACATCGGCCAATTTTCATACATTTGAAAACCAGATATCATAGCTGTATCCCTGTATGACCACCTGTATGATTACCTGTATGATTACCTGTATGACTACCCTACATGTAAATATAGAAATACCTAATGCCCAGTTTGAAATATAGAGAATGTATTCTACATACAGATTTATATACCTTGTAAAATAAAGCAATCTGTCCTTCAGTCGTCTTCTTCTTTTATCTTCTACTCTTCTGTCTGCATTTTAGTTCTTTTCTAGAGGTATGAAGATGCCAATGTTGTTTTTTTTCGCTGTTGGCTATATTAGGTTTTACACCTCTCATTAACTTATCCTGGGGTGCCGTGTCAAAATACTTCCCAAATATGTTGTTCAGCTTTTCTTCCAAATTTTGACACAAAGAAAAATGCCCCTCAACCAGTTAGCTTTTGAGAACTTAGGCAGTGAAGCAGACAACCTAATATTTTAGGCCTTTTCACTCAGTAAACAGGGTAACCTTACCCACCTAGCAACAACCATGAATTTTATACTTGATTGACTAAACCTCGCCTATTCTGAATGTACATATCTACGCAAATTAAAATCCACCCCCTTCCCCTCTCCCCATGGCCAGTTTTCTGATTTTATGGGGATTATTTAAAATTGCATATTTTTTATGCCAGGTGCTATTGGCATCTTCATACCTAGACTATATTCACTTCATTCTGTCATCTTTTTCCTGATGTTGAATTCTCTCCTTTCTCTACGGCTAATTTTCTCAACTTAACCAAGTTTCTCTTTTGTTTATTCCTCTCGTTATTTATCATTCTTCCTCATCAGTCTATCCATCTTTTTTTTTTCTTTTTTATCTTCCCTTCGCACTTCGTACTCTGCTCTCTCTCTCTCTCTCTCTCTCNCTCTCTCTCTCTCTCTCTCTCTCTCTCTCTCTCTCTCTCTCTCTCTCTCTCTCTCTCTCTCTTCTCTTCTTCTTCTTTTATAATCTTGATCGCTTTCCTTATTTTCGTCGCCTTCCACACGAAAGGGCGTATCCCTGTTTTTCACGTTTTTAAGGAGAGCGATTTACGTCTGATTCGATCATATTGATAGTTAGCTTAAGCCCCTCGGAATTTTATGCTATATCTTCGTTACTATTTGAGCTAGGGATATACCGTTTCGTGTGAACATAGATCTGAGATAGCACTACGTACTGGTGGTGATAATTCAAAACCGTCAAAAATCGGGATACGCCCTTTGTGTGGAAGGCGACGTTTTGTCCNCCAAAAAAAAAAACCCTCTCCACCACTACAACAGAAGGAGCTCAGTAAATTAGAATCCGTTTAAAAACATTTCTACGGGGTTGTGGACATTCTTGCCATTAAAAGTCTTCTTCGACTTACATAATTTAACAACAACAACAACAACAAAAAAAAATGCTGCGAATAAGCGAATAGTGTGACATTATGCCAATATGCAGATATTATAACTGTAATTCACAAGAAGAGACCACAATGAGGTGTAAACTTCCCCTCTCCAATTAAGTGAAACTCAATCCGCCCTCCTCCGTAAATTATGTACTCTGTTGGTACCATGACTATGAAATTGTAGCCGAGGGTCTCAAGTACATACTAATCCAACCAAATCGCACTTAAATTAGGACAGGTCACACGTGTTAAAGAGCCCTTTAAGCCAGCGTCTCATGAACTGAGGCAATTTGCCCCGGTCCTTAATGATATAGATCATATTGATAACGCACTTCTATTACAATAGTCACAGTCCAAGACTTCTTGTACTTACTTCAAAGACCTCCATTTACCGTTTCGTTTCAAATTTTCCGAAGATAGCATTTATAGTTACCATCGCGTAATAACACTAGTCTCACTGACGGGCGCGAGAGTTGTAGCGGAAGTAATTGGTTTTATGGGGAGCGCCGCCATCTTCAATTTCCCATAAGTAGGTCACTCTATTTTTCTAGAGTTAATAGTTGCCTTTTTCACCCGTCTCCTAGTTGGTTTTGTTGTGGAGAAATTTAAAGTAACTTAGAAAGAGAATGACATGGTTTTGATAAAGCGTTTGTGGAACGTTGATGTAGTCTTTCGTCAATAGAATTATTCTTTAGTACACGGAACAATCAAAGTAATCAAAGATTTACAAAAGGACAGAATAAGACCTCAGATCTTTTGGAGAAACCGCCTTCTTCGGCGGGGACACAAGACATAGAACAAAACTGAAAATGAAAATGGAGAAAACAGTATACAAATACAACGAAAAAAAATATCAGCGGCAATGAGAAATAATTATACTACTATTATTATTATTTGACTTTGGCTTTGCTAAACAAAAAATGTTGAGTTTTAATAATCTATCTATCTATCTATCTATCTATCTATCTATCTATCTATATCTATCTATCTATCTATCTATCTATCTATCTATCTATCTATCTATCTATCTATCATTTTATCTGTCCATCTGTTCGTGTCTGTCTTTTTATCTGTCTGTCTCTTTGTTTGTCTGTCCGTCTGTCTGTCTGTCTGTCTGTCTGTCTGTGCACGTGAGCATTACATGGTTATACGTGTACTATGTCTTTCATCCCTGCTCAGGTGTAACCTATTCACTCCCAGAGCTCTCAAGAGGAGAACAGTATTGTTGCTGGCCACTCGAGAACATGTCTCCGTAATGCCAGTCATCTCACCGGGGCGAGCCCAGCCTGTGATCTGGATTGACGAGCAAGGAGATGTACTCAAGCTTGTTCCCACTCTCTTTATATCGCCCCCCAGGAGGGGCCCGGGGGGCTCAGGCAAGGGACGAGTAACTCGTGCCGTAATAGCATTAAGAGTAACCGCCCCTGGCTGTGCCGTGACTCCGCGAAGTATGAGGGCTGAAAAACATTATATATGCGACCGCGTGGAATGAGCAGGACTAATGAGGCGGGGACTTTATGTCTGTCTGGTGAATGGACCCATTCATGGGGTTGAGTCTAAAGAATGGTGCCCCACATCATTTTAGTCTTTAGCCCCACGGCCCCACAGTAATAGACTACTGACATGACATTGTTCATGAACAAGAAATAGACTCTGGCAAAGCTGTGGAAAGTTGTGTGTGAATTGAGGTGAAATGTAGTTAGAAAAATTACATATATATCAGATCAGGTTCAGATCAAACAACTAAAGTAGGTGAAGTTCAGACCAAGATCAGTTCATCTAAAAGATATCTTTAGCTCAGATCAAGTTCGTATGAACTGAGACAAAGTTCATGATAGGAGCTCATAAGAGCTCAGATCTGCCCGACCCTAGTTGTACCCACTGGTGTGTCCTGCTGTATCAATCTATCAAAGATATCATTGGATTTTACCATCTTTTGCAAACAAATACAAGAGGAAAGTCATAGGTGTAGTGTAAGGTGGAAACGGAGCACTTAGTAAGAGAAGTGAGGAGTGAGCAGACGCAAACAGATGCTCACACAAAGTAGGATAAAGGGGAAAATGCTCAAGAAGACAAATGCAGAGAGAAAATTTATGGAAGAAGGAAAGAAAGTGATATGGTGGGAATCGAACACGCGACTTCTGCGTTGTTTTTTGGAGTGACGGCGTAGTCGTGTATAGACGTTTTCCTGATTCCAAACTAACGGCGAGGAGATGGGTATAAACTTGAGATACCGGGTTCTGAAGATGAACAAGACCATCCGATCTCAAAATGTTTATGTCTTGCAGCACTCAAGAGTAATATCATTACTATACACAAAAACATTGATTTTGTGGGCAAGTAGTCAGTAAGTCAGTAATTGTGTATAAATTGGAGTTTTTGGGGGGTTTTTTTATGTTTCTTTTTGTGAGGTATATTATATAAACCTGCTAACTTTTTCTCCAAAGAAACTTCGGATACTTATCTAGTGCGGGGGGCTCTTTCCCTCACTGTTAAAGATTTGGTCTGAGAACGTGTGTTTGCTGCGATGAAGATAAGCGTATACATTATATAAATACATAGCGATCTTCCGTCACGGGCTACTCTTTCATATTACATATAATTTAAGTTGCGACTTGGTTGTCATCAAAGAATAAATTACTCATGTCTTATTTACATAATTAAACATGTTGTGACATATTGAGCGGTTATTATATTGTCTTCTTGATTCCACGTCATACCAATGAAGGCAGAGGAACCATTGTGGTTACATGGAATAAGTGAATACGTAGAGCTGGCTATTTTCGATTTCATTATGAACTATAGTATGTGTTTAAAATAATGTCACCATTAAGTGAAAGCGTCTATAATATGAACTGCGATTCAAGACAGCTACCTATATAGTAAACATCACCGCCTTGTAAACTGAGCCGATATACGGGTATTTTTTTTTTTTTATTTTTAATTCGGACATGATTTCATGGAGTTCTGACACACTCACGTTGAAATGAAATCTTAAAGTAAATCGCTGAAAAGTTCCGCAACTGCACAAGATAATTCTCGGTTTAGCCGTATACTTTTAAATTAAACATAAATACATTTCCCGATGTTGGTTACAGTATTTTTGCACGCAGGCCACGGTATACAAAACTATTGTTCGATTTCAAGCACCCACGCGTGTGTGGATTATGTTTCTTCGCCCCCAAATGTAGCAAAACCTGGAGGCCCCTTACTGAGACAGAACTCAACGAGGGGTCAGCCAGAGAAAGACAGTCTTCAAAAGAAATCACCAGCCAGCAAGCGAGCCAGAAAAGATCCTCCAAATCGATCTTTAATAGCTGTATAAACTGTAGGCAGGTCACCAGGGGAGACTACTCAGGGACTCATCCAGGAGTGTGTGCACAATCAATGGGTGTTTTACTGCCTGGACATCAAAGGCGGTTTGGGCCCCTTAAGACGCACACTTAGCAGGAGATGCGAGCCACCTTCAAAAGATCTTGGGCCGCGAGTTGAGGAGGAAGCGTGCCGCGGTAAGCGGTTTTCCACTCCAGTGATTGAATCTTCCCCAACTGCCCACTACCACAGCCCTGTGTTGAGCCCAGCGGCGCAGAGACCCTCCATAGAGGAGCCTCAACTGGAACGATCTTGTGAATGTCCCGGTGCTCTGTGGGCTGCAAGTTTAACTTTCTGATTGACCCAATTAGCGAATTTTATCAGCTCTGTCTCTAGAGTTTGGACATTTCATCAGCTTTCGCGATTGGATGTAGAAGATTTTAAACCCCGGGCACTTCGCATTTGGTTCTGGCGGTACCTTTCTCTTTGTGCGTCTTGTCCAAACTTGCGGAACCTTTGAGCAATTAGCGAGTTCAGTCAAAAGCCATTCTGTTCTGATGGGCACAGTCCCCAGAGGGCAAGGAGTATCTAAGAATATCTTCCATCTCCTTGATTCCGTGACGTGAAGAGTAAACAAGTCATAAAGTGGAAAATCGTTGAGGACGACGTGAAAATTGAATGATAATTAACCCGTGATAACAAGAGATTATAGATCTGGGTAGAGTCTACTTCGCGGAATGGAAATACACCAGAAGCATGGAATAAGTTGCCATTACAAGGAGTTTCAAATATGTAGTTGTTTTTTGTGTTGTTTTTTTCAATAGAAAATGTACAAGTATCGGGTATTACATTATGTATTTTGATATCTGCCGGAAAAAANCGAAAAAAAAAAAAAACGGTTCGGGCTAAGCGGAAGTTCGGAAGTTACGATTAACACGATCAGGAGATTTGGGGC
>JAWQUT010000563.1:411258-423793 GCA_033807755.1 Ellobium chinense | reverse complement strand
AAGATTTAATATAAAACTACTTTAGATCTAGACTAGCTAGGATACATGATGGAGTAAAAAATGAAACTTTTTTATAACTTGTGTGGTATATTTGATGTAGGAACGTATGCAAAATAGAATTATGGCATAAAGTTTTTCAGTGCCCATGCCACTGTTTGTTTGTTTCTACTTTTACGCCATATCTAGGAAATTAACAATGACTTTATCACTGTCAATCTGGCTATTGAAATTCTAGAAAACTCACAGAAGTTAAACCAATTTTGTCGAAGGTAAGAAGAGAAGGAAGTGGTCAATGTTTGGTATAGAAAAAAACTTCATGAGAGAATGGTGGAAATGTGAGAACATGATTTTATTGAGAAATACGTTCCTCTATGCCACTTAAAAAATAAAAAAATCACAGTACAAAACTCACCTTCCCCAAACTTCATTTCATGGAAATATAGTATATTATATACATACATGGTACTTGAGTACAACATTAACTCAACAGTCTTGAGTCTTATTCAACAATATTCATCTTCAGTCTTCCAAATAAATAGGATTATAGATTAGGCTCAACATACCTCATTGTTAAGTTTGCTGAAACAAAGATGAGATGCTGGAGGATCGAGTGAAGTTAGGGGGAGGGCACGACTTGGGATGATGCCCTCCCCCTCTATGCCCGTACACAAAGCAGGAGGATGATACCGCAAAACTTCTCCTGTGAAAAGAGAACGGAGACTGATTTAGCTAGGACCATTTCAAGATGGTCTTAGAACCTATGGTTAACAAACTAATATGCTGTCATGTCACAAAGTAAGAAGGTGCTTGGATGAAGGTAGAATAAAGTCATGAGTGAATACTGGGTTAATATGTGGAAGATTTAATGAAGAGTTTGGTATGTAAGGTAAGGACAATAGCAAGTGACACATTTAACAGTGAAACCCGGCTGCTCCACTATCAAGTATGAATTTCTCATGCAGATGGATTCATTATTATTCTACAGTTTTATTACTGGACTTTTGGTAATAAGCTAAGCAGATTGGCTGAATAGTTAAGGCGTTGGACTCAAAAACGAAAGATTCCCGATCATGGTCATGTTGTAAGTGCCTTGGGAAAGCATTTCATTCACATTTTCCTCAGTCCATCTATCTGTAAACTGGGTACCTGGCTGAAGGCAGCGGAAGACATTGCTAGTGATGATAGTGATCAACGCCTGTAAATGGCAGCGTCACTATAAGCTCCCCAGGGAACTGAGAAAGTTCTAGAGTGATCAGACCTACTGGGGTAATGATAGTGTGAAGTCATGTGAGCAGGCACTAGCTTGGCTTCAAGGCTTATAAACCGCATTATTATTACTGTTAAGTACATTTTTCCCTGGTACAATGGCACACTTACTGTATTGTTGAGATAACACTTAACTGAAATTTTAGGAAAATACTGGCTTGTTTGCAAAAGGATTACATCTTTTTCACTTCAGGCATGGGTGAATCTAATAGTTTTTACCTAATAATCTTGAAACTCTATAACTGAAGTTTGAAATGGACCTATAGTTTGATCACATACAAATGCATAATGAAGAAGACCAGATGAATATTGGATTCCCACGGTTTAACAAGTTAGTAACATAATAAGAAATGCAATCTATGATATTTTTCCCTGTACAACTTTGTAATTCAAATTTCTTGACAAATACTTGTAGTTTCAAGCACATTTCTATAAAACAATCAAGAGACATCTGGGTTCTGATAAGTAATGGAGCAGCCTAGCCAGATTACAGTATTAGACTTATGGTCTAAAAGTCATGGGTTAGATGTTAGGCCAGGGTACTGTATGGTTTCAAGGATTTGAGAAAGTTCTTGAATGACCTGCTGAAGTGATGACAATGTAAAGACCTGTGAGCTGGTATTAACCTGTACTGGATACATGACCTTTAAATCTGATATTTATTGGTCCTGAGAACTGTAACAGTACTTTGGACACTAACAAAAACATGAAAAGGGTATCCTTACCTTGCTCTTTTCCTTTTGGTCCCACATGTCTTCACGAATACAATATTTCAAAGAGTGGGTCTTTTGCTTGGAATCCTGGTTCACTGTTGACGTAGGGAATATGCCTGGCCATTTGTCACTAAACAGCATGTTCCTTTGTTGCATGTGCCTCCTGTTATGAGGCAGCATGGGACACACTGAGTCAGGAAGTAGAAAATATGAATTTCGGCTGTAAAAGTTCTTTCCTACTCCTTCACTGTTCCTATTCCAATTCCACTTCCGGTGTTTGTCTTCAACATTATAAGGTCCACCACTGTTCATCTGAGCCTGAGGTAGCGATTCATGTGTTTGCACAAAAAATCGAGAATCAATGTAAGATGAAGATGGAGGCAAAGGCATTTCTGGGTTGTCCATGGTTGTCCAAATTCCCATTTTTAGATGACAATGAGGGCCAACATGAATGGGACAGACAGGTGGCAGTGACTGTTTTAAAGGGGTGGGTTTATGATGGATGGATAGCCACATGTGGAGTTGAGGAAGCTACATATGAGACAGCATAATAAAACTGGTAGGATACCAGTCCACTGCTTTCTGCTCAGAGTGTGGAATGGGCTGAAAAAAGAACTTGTGAGCTGCTGCTGGTGTAGAGGAGGGGAGTATATATAATTCAGAACTCATTTCACCTCCTGATTCACTGTCTTTAAAATCCATCTCGCCTTCTGATTCACTATGATCATTTTCATCTGTCTCTGACCCACACTGTAGCAGAGTTTGCATTCTAAATTCCAGACTGATATACTCTGGCTCATCGTCACAGTCCACATCTGGATCAAAAAGTGCGGCAGACTTTTCCACCAAAGTTTCCTTCAGATGACGAAGAGGTGGTGGCATTTCTGATCCCAGGATTTGGCATTTTGGAGGAACATGATTTCTGGGAACTGGGATAGGTGGCTCTAGGTGATATCTGGGCTGACTGTCAACTACCAAGTGGCTGGGGCTTGAGCCTGGTGGGAAGGCTAATGGATGACAGGGTCCAGACAGACCTGATTCAGGCTCAACATAATCAAATTTTGCTGTTGTATATAAACTACTGATTGTGAATGCAATGGATGACACTGATGCGACTTCCAGTGGAATTTTCGGCACTGGTGCCATTCTCTGGTCATTGACTCGCTTAATCTCTCTCTCTGTAGAAATAAAGGAAACAAAACATTACAAAAGTTACTGTAACAAAATATAATAATGAGGTTTACAAGTCTCTATCCAGGCCGTGGCCCTTTCATGTCATTCCAAATTATTCCCCCAGCAGGCCAGATCACTCGAAAACATTCTTAATTCTATGGGGGATATACAGTGTCACTGTCATTTACAGGCGATCATAAATAACATTCTGACAATATCTACACTGTCTAGAACCAGTTACCTATTTTATAGACAGATGGATTGAAGACATGTGAATGAAATTGAAATGCTTTCCCAAAAGCACTTACACTATGGCCATGATGGAATTACTCAATGTAAACACATTATCAAGACAAAACAACCCTTAACCCTTTAAGCCCTGGCCATTCAGTTTCTTGTAAATATTGTAATGTGTTTCGTATTTCATGAGGATCTAATTTTTGCAGGAAGTAAGTTTTGCAAAATGAGCTCTACTTGTGGAATTATTACGCGAAAAAAAATAGAGGGATCAAAAACTTTTAACAGGCTTATTAGTAAACTAATAAATAAAGGCAACACATCAACCGATTAAGCCCCCTTATTCAAATATTAGAGTGAAGAAGAGTTGCCAGTTGGCAATCTTAGGACATAATGGAAGATATTTTATCAGCATTTCTGTAATATCACTCTGAATTACTCTAAACATCTGAGCTCATTTCGTAAGAAAACCATCAAGCAATGAGTTTGAAAATTGGTGCTAAAGAATATGACAAATAAGAGTAAAAAGTTCTCCAGTGAGCAATACAAACATAAAAATGCAGAGTTCACACTACTTAGCCAGGGTACCCAAAGTGAGGCAAGTTCACACTAAAAATTTACTATGGCAACAGATTTGGCTGTGTTAACTTTGGTTCCTCTTAAGCACTTCTGAATTCAGTGATAATGCCTGGACTGCCATCAAGCCCATAAGTATATACACTCCTAACCAATTCCCTTGTCCTGTGTGAAACGGGGGATGTTATTGGTTTAAGTACGGCATTGATAAAATGGTAATTACTTCCTGGTTGAAACAAGTTACAGTGAAAATATGAATAATTATAAAAATTTATGTCTTATGTTCTTTATTACTGCCATAACCATAATTTATCCTCTATTACTGTACTGCAAGTTTGGCATGGCTCACAAAAAGTGGAAGATACATTCAACAATCTTGATCTCCACAAAATTTGGCAATGGTCATTGATAGCAAGGCTGCAGTATTCTCTCCAGGTCATATGAGTTGAAGGAGAGCGCCCCCCCCCNCCCCTTCCCCCCAGCAAAGTACATTGAAATAGTACTTCTGAAGGATCAGAAAAAAAAAAAAGACTCAAAATATAAAACGACTTTAGATCTAGCTAGGATACATGAGGCAGTAAAAAATACTTTTTTGTAACATGCATGGCATATTTGATGTAGGAACGCATGCAAAATAGAATTATGCCATGAAATTTTTTTTTAGTGCCATTGCCACTGTTCAGTTGTTTCTACTTTTGGGCCACCTCTAGGAAATTAACAATGACTTTATTACTGTCAATTTGGCTCCTGAAATTCATTCTAGAAAACTCACAAAAGCTAAACCAAGTTTGTTAAAGGTAAGAGGAGAAGGAAGTGGTCAATGTTTGGTATAGAAAAAAACTTCAAGAGAGAACGGTGGCCATCTTAGTCCCTAAGAAATCTATGTTCCTGACCATGAAATCTTAAACAAGCAGCAGACTTATTGCTCATTTGGCAAATATGTCATGACCATATAATATAATTTGTCCAATTTCTGAAAAACCCTGTAATCCAGCACCTTCATTTTTTTGCGTGCAGTCAAAATATTCCACGGGTATAGGCTGTCACATAAGATTAATTGTGGTCCCTTTAAAGGCAGCTAAATTCTTTGATCTTTGTTTATCACTACTTTGGTTACCATAGATTCAAGAAATCATAAGAATAGAGGCAAAGTAACTGACACAGGAAATTACTAGGGAAGGATTTTCGTAAGTGGTAACTCCTACAACTACGGTCAGTACCTTAATTCCGAATAACAATAATAACATACTAATACAACCCTAACCCTAACCCTACCCCCTAACCCTACCCCCTAACCCTAACTCCACCCTTAACCCTAACACTAATGCCCATCAAGACAGGAGCATCAGTCAAAGCAAGCGTAACTCCTTACTGCCAGTTACCACATATGGAAATCCTCCCATTACTAGTGTATCAACATTGTGTGGGGACATTTTCAGGGTGGTATGTTGGGGATTTACACACATACACAGTATGACGATGGCTATTTTTAAGATAAAGTTGGTTCTCCATCTAGGCACACTAAAGTGGGCACATGAAACAGATATTACCCTGAAGGTGCAGTCAAGCAATTTGTCCTCTAATAGTAATGAGACAAGGTCCAAACCTTGTGGGAATTTGATATGCATATATATGTACACTGCATGTATCTAGTAAACACGAATACAATGCACACCATCTACTTCCTATCATTAAAAAACAGTTTGTACACACACAGTTGAAGGATAAAAGAAGAATCCTTATCTTTTTCAGATTAGCACATAAAAAATTGAGACCAGAAGAAAAATTTTCTGAATTTTCTGAAAATGATTAGATTTAAGATTGCTTTCTTTCCTCACGGCTCCATCACCTTCTGGGCATTTGTTATTCACCTCAATGCTACATAGTCTATATAACTGGACTGATATACTTTTTATTGCTGGCAGTGTGTGACAATACTTTTTATTGCTGGCAGTGTGTGACAAAAAGTCCATTTCATATGTTGGTTTTTAAGAAAAACAGGGTTCTGATATAATCTGCTCTTACTTAGCATCATTTAGCTTGCTAAAGGTATGAAGATGCCAATAGCACCTGACATAAAAATATGCAATTTTAAATAGTCCCTATCAAATCAGAAAACTGGCCTTGGGGAGGAGGGCGAAGGGGTTGGATTTAATTTCAAAGGCTTGGATCTAGGTGCAAATACATGTATAGACTCAGAATATGTGAAGTTTAGTCACTCAGGTATAAACTTTGTGGTTGTTGCTAGGTGGGTAAGGTTATCCTGTTTACTGAGTGAAAAGGCCTAAAATTTAAAATGTTAGGTCTAGGTAGCCTGCTTCACCGTTTAAAGTTCTCAATAGTCTAATTAGTTTAAATTTAAGGGGCATTTTTCTTTGCATCAAAATTTCGAAGAAGAGCTAAACAACATGTATGGAAAGTATTTTGCCCTGGCCGCTGGGACCCCTGGATAAGTTAATGAGAAGTGTAAAACCTAATAGTCTATAGACTAGCCGACAGTGAACATTGAAAAAAAAACATTGGCATCTTCATAAGTTCATTAATCATACCTATTAATTTCGTCCTCCTACTCCTATAGATTAGTGCCTGTACTTTCTGGCACTGCTCAATTTCAACATGATTTATACTAGACTAATAGGCAAACATCAAAACTCGTTGGATCAGAAAAAAAACACACCAATATCTTCATAAATTTATCATGTTAGGCTTAGACCTGGATCTAGTCTATCTCAAAGAGGTTATAATACTAATATTATAACGTCTTTGGTCTATCTAGATCTAGACTAGACATACTTAACCAGCATCAGCAGACATTTTGTAACTTGCAAACAATCCAGGGTGACTTCCCTGGAGCCATTTCCGGAGTGGCCCTGTACTTTTAGAAAGTGCATGAAGCGAGGGTTGCAAATCATACTGGACTTATTGGGTGACTGTATCAGTTTGACACTGGCGGTGATTTTTTTTCATGCAAACTAACCCTACACAGCTGGATATATATCGATCATTTTAATATGGTATATATATAGACTATATGCTAGAAACATTTCAGAAAACTGGCATTTGCAGTAACTGATCTATCTCTCACAACTCACAACACAAAGATTTCAGCTCAGTTTTCGAATACGTGAAAAATTTACATAGTATCAACAACAGTACTACGTTTCATAAGTTATTGTTTCATGGCAAGAATCAAGAAACTAGTCTTAACTGATGAAAAGAAGGCCTTACCGTTCAGCAATATTTCTTACCCCTCCCCCTAATAAAATTGTTTTTTCTCAGAACTATGCATTACTATTTGGTCATTTGTTTATGAGCGTGACGATATCTGGATAATGAAATATAAAGCCAAATCACCAGGGTCCAGGTTAATCCAGTAGCAAATGCTATAAGCCCCCAATCTGGGAGGTCTCACACTGTTCCACTATTTTGTTTGTAAGTTGTCGGGCAAAATGCGGATTCTTAGACCAGATTTCTTGCTCAGTGACAGTTCCACAATATGTGCTATCCAGAGTATTTTTCATGTGGAACAAAGCTTTGGGGATGTTAAATGGGAGTATGTTAAGCAAACAACTGTTAACACGTATGTTTTATATACTTCAAACGAAAATTTGTTAAAATATTTATGTTCATTTTAATATTTAGGGAGGAATTCCATATGTGTGCCGGAAAGATTTCCGCATGCAACACACCGAACCAACAACATACCCTAACCCTAACCCTAACCCTAACCCTAACCCTAACCCTAACCCTAACCTAAGCAGAAAGATTTCCGCATGCAACACACCGAACCAACTAACAGGGTTAGGATTAGGGTTAGGGTTCGGGTATGTTGTTGGTTCGATGTGTTGCATGTGGAAATCTTTCCGGCACACATATGGAATTCCTCCCAAAATGTAAACATCTTATAACATTATGCTGCAGATCCCGCGTCAGTTTAATCTGGCCCTACAAATCCCTGGTAGTGATCACGAACTATAACTCATTACGCTGAAATTCCAACGACAGATAGTTCACTAATGTGAGAGTAAACCCTGTACAATATATAAAAAAAAATGTGCTCATAAAGGCCTCATCAGCTGTTAATCTTTGAATATTAGGAACATTTGAAATATTTTAGTGACTCAGGTCGGCGGAGATGAATAAATGAGCATCCATGGTTGCCACAGAATCTTGATTTTTTTGTTCTTTTCTGTAATATTTCCAGGTGGTCCATTTTTCTTTTTCATTGAAAATCTTGGTGTAATTAAAATAACAGCAAGTTGCTGTTGTGTGAAATTTCAGATTTTCACCAATTTTTCACTCTGGTTGAAGCACATTAATACAATTCCAAACAAAATGATGAATCACAACACCCAATGTTTTCCACAAGAACTGCCTATTTTTGTTGATTGCAGTTATTGTCCAGACCTTTAACTGTTTAAATGGTGATAACTTTTATGGTATTTCTGGTTTTTCTTATTCTGTGGCAACCCTGGTATGACTGACATGGATAAAAAGTAAGCTACTACATACCCATTTTCTTCCGAGCTGAAGTAATCAGGTTTCCCATTTTGGACTGTTGAAGCGTCTATAGTAGATCTGGGTGAAAACAACCTGTGAAATGAAAAGTGAAATATCTGTATATAGCTTGTCCACATAACTCATTTAGAGGAAGAAGTTAACAACCTAGGACTTCTCACTCGTGCGTGAAAACCTGCGCAAAGCATGACTTCATTTTATCAAGACAAGACAACAGGGAAGGATTTCCATATGGGTGCCATCCTACAAAATGTAGGAAAAAACGAGATTTCAAGATTAGAAAACGACCATTTTTCTTTTCTTTGTGTATCCCCATATAGAACCAAGCCCTCCTTTTTATATACCAGCCCCATCAAAACAATCCGTCTTTAGTGTGTTCATTGGTACGGGTAAGGAACATGTGAGGTCCACATGTGAAAATCCTTCCGACAACAGACACTGATTTTCTGTAGATAATTTTCTGTAAAAATCCTCTTTTTCCCCGGTAAAATTTTACAGGCAAAAAAAACAACCCCAAAATCATCATTTTGTATCAAAAAAAAAAAGGTCATAAATTTCAACATGAGTGTTGACCTAGTGCTATTTAAAAGTCGTCTGAAATTCTAACAATGACGAACAAAGGAAAATAATCTCATGAAACAAGAAGTCAGTTCTGAACTGAACTGAATATCGACTGTCACCTCAGTGCAAAAAACGTGTATTTCCAAAAGCTCTCATCAGGTCATTAGGCTGGGCCAACAAAATTATTTTCCAGTGTGAGTAACATCAGCCAGATCTAAATGCACGTCTAGTGGTTACATTGTTGATAGATTAAATGTCTACTAATGGCAGCACTCCTAACTGTCTGGACAAAGAAAAAACAATATATTACTCCAGATTTCTCGTGTCATTAGTGCTATGTTATAGTTATTGCTTACCTTGGTTTCAGATCGTGACCAACAGTATATTATAAATTATTCACTTCAGCTCAGCTCCCAGCTTTTATACGTCCAGGAGATCGCGATTTGATTGGCTGCCGAGTTAGCGAACAGAGTTCACAATGTACACGTTTCATTCTAAGATCATGAGGTTGACACTGCAATCAATATGTAT
Organism: Ellobium chinense; assembly: GCA_033807755.1. Taxonomy (NCBI): domain Eukaryota; kingdom Metazoa; phylum Mollusca; class Gastropoda; order Ellobiida; family Ellobiidae; genus Ellobium; species Ellobium chinense. Next base: position 414,218 of record JAWQUT010000563.1, on the reverse strand, counting down.
TTACATGTTATATTATTATGTGTTTGTATTATGAATGAGATGTATAACATTGTATGGCATTGTAAAACAATTCTCCTACGGCGTAAATAAAGTCGTATTTTCATTTTCATTTACACCTGTCACACAAGAAATTTGGAGTGGTTGGACATTGAAAAAAGGTTTCGGAGCGAGGGGAGGAGGAGGGGATAGACCTACATGCACNAGGGGTAGGGTTAGGGGTAAATAATCCAAATGAAATTCATCCTGTCCTATCAAAATAATCCCTCTTTAGTATGTTCTTATTTCGGGGGTTGTTGCCTGCGGAAATCTTTCCCTAATGACAGCACTCCTAACTGTCTGGACAAAGAAAAAACAATATATTACTCCAGATTTCTCGTGTCATTAGTGCTATGTTATAGTTATTGCTTACCTTGGTTTCAGATCGTGACCAACAGTATATTATAAATTATTCACTTTAGCTCAGCTCCCAGCTTTTATACGTCCAGAAGATCGCGATTTGATTGGCTGCCGAGTTAGCGAACAGAGTTCACAATGTACACGTTTCATTCTAGGATCATGAGGTTGACACTGCAATCAATATGTATTTAAATGTTATGTGTTTGTATTATGAATGAGCTTGTATAACATTGTATGACATTGTAAAACAATTTTCCTACGAGGTAAATTTAGTCGTGTTTTCATTTTCATTTACACCTGTCACACAAGAAATTTGGAGTGGTTGGACATTGAAAAAGGTTTCGGAGCGAGGGGAGGAGGAGGGGATAGACCTACATGCACGTGGAAACATGCTGAGCAGTCACAAGTGCAACTGGTTTGTAAGAAGTGGTGGATTATAGGGAAGACCAAGATGGACTATCCATCCAAGGTCTCGCATTTTGATGGGACCCCGCGCCAGAAATCTGTCTGTCTGTCCGTTTGTCCGTCCGTCTCTTGTCTGTCTGTCTGTCTGTCCGTCCGTTCGTCCGTCCGTCCGTTTGTCCGTCCGTCCGTCTGTCTGTCTGTCTGTCTGTCTGTCTGTCTGTCAGTCTGTCTGTCTATCTGTCTGTCTGTCTGTCTCACAGAAACCAAATATATACAAGACCAAACAAATCGTTAGAAGAGAAAGTATACAAGACTTATTCTTTTATACTACAGAAAATACCCAAATTCACAATAATAATTGCCTATACTTTCAAGTTCAAATGACAATTACGAAAAGCTGATTGCTGTTTTAGGTCACTGAATCAGCCCAGCTCTCATTCTTGCAAGAGGCTTCATCTCTTATTTTTCACTTGTGAACTTTGTGTTCATATTTCTTTTACATGTGGTGATTGATGATGATCTGTCTAGCTTATAAATCTCGTCTGTCTCACCGCTAGACCTAATGTTATTTTGACTGCCCATGATAGGTGTGCGACACTCACCACGCACATAAACACAGATTTTGGTACACGCTGATTCATACATTTCTGTATTGGCTTCATGTTCACTTTCAGTTTTCATTTGCACTAGTGTGCTCGATTTCGCCGTAATTCAGCCCTTTGCCTACCCCCTTTTCTTTGGTAAACAATGACAAATGCTCATGCTCACCCATTTACGGCGAAATCAAGTTCGTCCCATTTGCACCTGAACAAAGAGTGTAGAGGTGTGACCTGGCCCATGTATTCGCTTTCACTTGCATGGTCTGTGGCCGTATGCATAAGCCATGATTAGTTAACGTGTTGCGTTAACTAGAATGAACACTACTAATGTTTTGCGAGTTTCCAGTGGCTACCGCAGTGCGCTAATTAAAGTAACGATTATGCATACGGCCACTGATCATTCCGATTCAGCCACCAGGACAAAGATTCCAGTGCTTGAGTGGGTGGATGAATGAATAGTGCTTAAACATGTAGTTGTTGGTAAGAAAGCTCTGTGATAGGAAAACAGAACTGCAAAGTAAAATAATAATAAATGGGCTGTTTTGAGTGGCATAATTTTGCAATGTAGAGGCCTCGCTTGGCCTACTTTATAGCCATGTGCAAAGCTTTTGATTTTTCTTTTTCTTTTGGGAAAAGGAAAAGTATCATCAGTTCCACGACGCTGATACACATGAAGGGCGAGGGTTCAAGCAGCAACTCTAGGTAGTTCTTGGATGGATGGATGGATGGATGGATGGATGGATGGATGGATGGATGGATGGATGGATGGATGGGAAAAAAGAAATGATGGTGGAATAAGTTGATGAATGAATAATTTGATAGGAAGTTAATCGTACATCATTGACAATGACTTATGAGCCGATGAGAACTGTGTGGAGGATGACGATGATGATAATGATGTTCATAGAAATGATAACAATGTTCATGATGATGTGTTTGATGAGTGATGGTGATGATGATGATGATGATGACAATGATCTTCATAGTTATGACAGCTATGTTCATGATGATGTGTTTGATGAGTAGTGGTGATGACGATGATGATAATGATCTTCATAGTTATGACAACTATGTTCATGATGATGTGTTTGATGAGTAGTGGTGATGACGATGATGACAATGATCTTCATAGTTATGACAACTATGTTCATGATGATGTGTTTGATGAGTAGTGGTGATGATGATGATGACAGTGACAATACCTGATACTCCTGGGCAGGTTCTGAGGGCAGTTCTGGACCTCGAGTGAGTAGTCATAGAACATGCTGGGCTTCTCTGCGAATGTCGTACCCCACAGCAACACTCCGAGTGCAAAGGCATCCAACTGAAACGATAGTACTTATGATGCGAGAAGCATTTCCTGTTTAGGGTAGAGAAGAACAAGATAATTGATCAAAAACAACAAACAAACAAACAAACAAACAAACAAACAAACAAACAAACAAACAAACAAACAATCAATAGATAAGAAAACCAAAGCTTACAAAGGAGATGGAACACAAGATCGGACATCATTCATGAATCATGAATTCGCCATTCACCCCACAGCCCCACACCCCT
>JAWQUT010000563.1:393671-404715 GCA_033807755.1 Ellobium chinense | reverse complement strand
TCAACACTTAATTGGTTCACTTAAAACCTGCATCAGCACCAGGATCCAAAAGAAATCTCAGAGTTAAAGTTTAAGGCCTTGAGTTGAAAACTGGCACCCTTGATTCTTTGTATGAGGTAACCAGTTGGTTGTAGAGGACAATAATCATCAAAACTTATTAGGAATGTGACATAGGAATAGAGAGTTCATGCGATGAAAAATTCATCACTCATTAAACACAACTCCAAAATATCTTTCAAAAAGCCTGCTTTAGTCTGATTTTCCTTGAAGTTTATGAGTCTAGCAGTCATGATCAAGCCGTGCCAACCATGAAGGTTCGACCCTGATAGGGACTTCTTTCATAACTACAGCATTTGCCAGTGGGGCGGAACTCCTGCACGAAACAACACCACAAACATGGAAACACTGATGAGACCCAAACACGTCAACAAATACATACAAGGAAAGCCACCACTGGACATGTGCAGCTACAGACAATCAGACCTTTCTTCTTTAAAGACTCAAGCTACACTGATGTTAAATTCCCATCTCATAGTCTCATGTAAGTTTTCAAAAAATTGAACTTGAAATTCTCTATTTAATGTCACTTAAAGTTTTGAACTCTCCTGCCTGTATAATCAGTTTCACCCTGAAATTTTCAAAGGAGTATATACAAGTGGTTAGTAGGGTTGTACACAAAAAGAAGCCAGAAACTAATTTGATAAATATCAATCTCAAAAAATGACATTTCAGAACATCTTAGTATCACCACTAGAATCCAGAACAAATCTCCTTGAATAAGTAAATAAATCTAAAGTCTGAATACTGCCACTTTTTATTCTTTATATATGTGGTGACTGAGCAGTTATGGATGACAGAAATCCAAAACTTCAGAATGTGACATAGGAATAGAGAGTTCATGTGATGAGAAATTCATCACTCATTAACCAAAACTCCGAACCATCTTCGAAAAGGCCTGTCTTAGTCTGATTTTCCTTGAAGTTTATGGGTCTAGCAGTCATGATCAAGCCGTGCCAACCATGAAGGTTCGACCCTAATAGGGACTTCTTTCATAACTACAGCATTTGCCAGTGGGGCGAGATTCCTACATCAAATGACATTACAGAACATAAAAGCAGAGGACGAGACCCAAACAAATCAACGAACACATACAAGGAAAGCCACCACTGGTGATGTGCAGCTACAGACAATCAGACCTTGTTGGGTAGACACCCTGACTAAACTGATGCTAAATCCTCATCTGCATGGTCTTGTGCAAGTTTTCAAATTAACTCAATTTGAAATTCCTATTCAAATGTCACATGAAAGTTTGTACTTTCCTGCCTGTATAATCTATTTCAACCTGAAATTTCCAGTGGAGTATATCAGTTAATAGAGTTGCACAACATGAACACACTATGAGTACAGCCTACAAATTTATATGAATGCGGCATTGGAATAGTTTTCATGTGATGAGATATTCATCACTCATTAACCACAATTCCAAAAGTATCTCTGAAAAAGCCTCTCTTGGTCTGACTTTCCTTGAAGTTTATGAGTCTAGCAGTCATGATCAAGCCGTGCCAACCATGAAGGTTCGACCCTAATAGGGACCTCTTTCATAACTACAACATTTGCCAGTGGGGCGCGACTCCTGCACGAAACAACACCACAAACATGGAAACACTGACGAGGCCCAAACAAGTCAACAAATACATACAAGGAAAGCCACCACTGGACATGTGCAGCTACAGACAATCAGACCTTCCTATTTGAAACACTCAAACTACATGGCATCTATAAGCTATACTCATAGTGTGCAACCCTATTATACATAAACTTCTTTTCTTAGACCCTGTCAACCAATATAAGGGTATAGCAGTATATAAAAAAACCTGTGATCTTTGTTTCAGTCAACTTTGGTACATAGATTCATTCCAATTCAAGCCTTTCTGAATTTTAATTCCTCAATTTCAGAAGTTTTCAAAGTCATTAATCCACAAACAACACTAGGAATGCTCCAATCCATGGATATTGATGACAAGCTCTCATCAATATTAAACTAACATGTACATATGTTTTAAAGAAAAATTAAGAAAGGTCATTTTCCAACATTGAAACACTGAAAATTATACATGATTACAAACTTAGAAAAATTGAAAAGTACTTACAGCATTAACATTTCGAACAGGAAGAGAGAGATGTAAATAAGAAAATTCTGAAAGGTGACACCCAAAAAACTAAAAAAACAGAAAATCTCTTCAATGTAAATACCAACTTCGAAATTGTTAGTTAAGATCTAATGATCCTGATGCCTTAAGTCAACCATGAGCTCAGATACTTGGAAATACATTTTAACTTAACCAAACTGGCCCAAAAATATAGGCCTGACATAAACTTAGAAACATCTCAGTTTTAACTCCATTTTTATTGAGGCTGAACACAAATGTGCAGATTAAATGTGTAAATTAAATGTGTAAATTAAATGTGTAAATTAAATGTGTAGATCAAATGTGTAGATTAAATGTGAAACAAAGTGCACTAAGGATTTTACTGAGGTAATACATCATTATACAGTATGTGAAGGGATCAAGCAACATTTTGCTCTGTGCTTACTGCAACTATAGAAGAAAGAAATGTTTCTCTGCATGTATTACATACCATTTGCAGCGTCTCTGCATAGCTTAAAATCCCCATCAAAATAATGCAGAGGATAAATTCCAGGGAAAAATGAGATTGTTTTAAAACATGTAAAAAATTCTGAAAGATTTGTGAAAAAATCCAGAAGCAAGGAGCTATAATGCCAACAAGCTTCAGCAATTTACAACAACAAAAAAGTTCAAATGAAGTAATACAAGCATGGATGTTAAATAGTTACATTGTAATGATTCTTTACATTTTGTTATCGTCCATCTCTGAATCTTGACGAAATAGGCCCACAGACTGCAAGATTACAACTATGGCCAAAAGATTATGTGGTTGTCAGTACGATGTCTATAGCATTCACAACTAGAAGAGATCTAAGCCAGTTGCCACTAACGTTGGCCAGTATCACTAATGTAAGGCATCATTTCTAAGACACACAAATAGTAGTGGCATTTAAACAGTGTCACACAAAATGCTGAAGTTATGATTCTCTTTCATTCTAGTGTCTTTCCTTAGAAATTCCAAGCACATTTTCCATTCCCCATTTGTGAAAAATATCACCACAGCAAATTCTTGTGAATCAGAAAGGTAGATCACATCTAATAAGTGGTAGCAATAGAATAAGCAACGAAAGTGCAGGAAAACGGTACAATATTTAAAAACCCATGTGGGCTAAGCTAAAATACATCATGAATATGGCAGATTGTTGTCACCTTTTCTAACAATATGAAATATAGCAGATTACCTAGAATCAAGTAATAAATATTCTGCCAACAATGTCACATTCATCTTTGTAATAATGTCTATGTCTTATATAAGTGGATCTGCAATTAACACATTTTTGGTCACATTTACCAACATCCTGAAATTATCCGCCAGATCTGTATGCAAACCACTAAACGGAAATGATCAAAGCCTGAAATGTGTGAACATCACAGCAGGTTTCAGTGCAATGGTGTGCACCCTCTCATTTTAATATGCATTGAAAAGTCTTAGATGGAAATGAATCTCTACTGATAATGATGACCTTTACATTATGTCACTTTTCCCTGAAAATTCATTTTCCAAAACTCAAAGGGAAAACAACGTTTCACACTTAATTTTTTAAAAGCTCGGTGGATGTTGTAAACTTAGGTGAAAACATCATTTAGGCAACAGTAGACTGATTGAAAAAATCCAAATAGCTGGGGTCCACACGTATATGAGAAAGTGCAGCAGTGATTACTCATATCATGTCAACATCCTTCTCTGCAGACAGCCATCTAAAACAGGGGCCAGACAGCTGACCACAGACAACGATGGAGACATTACCATGAGAACCGGCTGCGGCACTGTTAGTGTTTTAGACCCAGTGTCATTCTGTGAAGCCACTTCTCTTTAAGCCCCCACTCCAAGAGAGGTGACTAAACAAAACTGACCTGGGCACTTACTTTAGCATTTTCAGAAAAGAAATTTTATTCTATAATCAAAAGCTTTAAACAACATCCAGATCAAGAGTAAAAAGTGGAAAGTGAAAGTGAAATGCAGAAATAATTATTTGAAGAGGGTTTCATTCTATAACCAAAATATCCGAAGAGTTTAGTCGCATGAAAATTAAATGAAATGCAGACTCTAGTGGTGCAAATGTAAAATCAAGATTTTGCAAAATAGTTGCACCTGTGATAAGAAAATGGATAAAAATGGAATATAGTGATTGAGAACGCCAACTGTAAAGTTGTATGAGACAAACTGATTGTATAAAATGCAGAGGGTCTACTTCCCTATGAACAAATACCCATGTGGGACTGACCTTGTCAACCAGGACTAGATAACAGGTAAAAAGTGCATAACATAGGTTTCAACATTTTGTATAGACTTAAGATAGAAGCTGAATTAGAGAAACCTTATGAAAGAAATGTCATCTACCAACCAAACTGCACGAACCTTTATTCATCCTATAGACTGGTCTTCTGTAGGTGCATGTCTAAGTAGTCTTTTCCAAACAAGTGAAGTAAAAAAATAAAGAGAGAACATTAACAAATATCAAATTAAAATTTCCTGCTAAATCTCAAAATCCAGAATGCACCAACGTCAAATGTGAATGAATTTCAAGCATAAATTTCATTCTGCTCTTCCACCAAATTAGCTTCTATAACAGTCCAAATGTAACTAGTGATACAATGTTCATGTCCTATGTCTGACACATTCTTTCCATTTTCTCCCAGTATCATCTGAAAATCAAGCTTGCCAAGGACTTTTGTCATTAATAATGTGCTACATTACACCCACAGGGCCATACAGCTGGAATAGCCAGATCATACACATATTCAGAAGTAGTTTCAATTATATTTGCAAATTATCTCCAACTTTTCAGCACCACATTAGCATGGTGTGGATCTGCATGAAATATGCATCTATGAACATTACGGAAGCAACAGGTTTCTTTGACTGTGGGAGCTATGTCATTCAATGTCCACCCTACTAGTCATATAATTATGTATACTACACTGTGGTTCCGAGTGTTGCCCGGCATACAGAATGGCATTATAGCATGTTGGGAGACATCTAAAAGGCATTTTATCTTTGAATAATATGGCATCATATGTTTTACTATGGTGACGAAGGCCATTCAAGAAAGCTAACTGCAATTCCGGCACTGCTTGGAGCCATGAGAAATCTGGTCAATTCAAAAATGGAATCAATACTCTCCACTCCGATTCAGAATGAGACTCAGCTTATATCCAACAATGTTGATATTTTTTTCGTCATTTTCTCCTCCCAAGCAGCACTGAAAACACACCAAAGTATTCTTATTCTATGATTCTCTTGATTTTACCAGATTGCTCGGATCCTGTTGCAAATTCATAGTACAAATTCAATACTGTGGGCCATTTAAACACTTGATAACTCAAGCTCTAAATACAACTTTAAAAGCTGTACACCGGCAACATAAAAGTTCAAATGCATATAATAAAATAAAAACTCAGCCTGCCAGCTGAATGTAATAAAACAGCATCTGAACACTTTTCCCTAAATATCAGTCCACATAGCAAATACTGAAATTAAGGAAAAGCAGAATTAAAACCCATCTCAGAGCCATGTTCAGCACTGTCTATGTAAAGAAAACATCTACTGTAACATGGTATGATTAATGCTCTCAATAAGATCAAAAAGTGTCTTTAAACTTGTGTCGCTATTTACTCTTATGCCATAATTTCCAAAATACAGCCATGCCTCCATATCTCAGAATGTGTCTTAATCCTATGATCTGCGGAATATTGCTCCAAACCAGCTTAGGTAACTGACCAGTGAAAGTGCTATTAACTTGCTACAGAAAGAATGTCATGAACAGGATCCACATTATCTCTCAGGAGATCTGGGTCAGCAAGGTCATGGAGGACTTCAAATTTGAATTATAGCTTAAACATCTTAAGATATTCTCTGTGTTGTCCATATATGTGTAACATCAGCCATCTTTGGGCACAGGTCACTACATACTGCCAGTGATGCATGATTAAATTTCCCTGAGAGTATGCACACACTTGTAGCACTATACATCACTTTTAAGCTCTATGAAAATTTTGGCAATAAATGCAGAGAATCGACTCTTTCACAAGATGTGGCAAGTATTATAGGTACACTGATATCATACTCTGAGATGGGATAGTAATGAAATGAAAAGGAGAAAGAAGGAGCAGTAAGACACAGGAAAACAGACAACACAATGATCAGACGCACTCATCAATCATTCTCGAGACAGGGTATGCTTAATAATTTTATCACAGGAGCTATATATGAAGTGTAGAAGAGAACGGGAGATTCCCACTGGTAGCAAATATTCCAACCATACATCCAACAAGATGTGCCAACTATTCATATAAAGATCTTCCAACTATCCATAAGACAATATACCAAAATGGTTCAACCATCCGTACAGTGTGACGTGGGACTCTTGAATTTAACTAGGTGTAAAAAATCTTATGGCACTGTTGAGGATCCTGTACTGTAGTATTGATACACAGTCAACTCGTAATGTTGCTTAAACCAAATTATCACAGATTCCTGCTCAACACACAATGAGGCCTTTACATTCTCTTTCAACATTTTTCTTCACCTTTTTTTTGGTATCTTTCCTGTAAAATTTCGTATCAAAACCTGATCTAATAAGAAGAAACTGTCGCATGGGTGGCCAAATTTATCAGGTACAGCACATGAAAACATGAGCCCAAGTGAAAATTTGCATACAGGCCAAAATGTAAAGATGTAAAGAGAATAATTTCTCACTGATCACAAAAGTCCAGTTTGATCGAATGTCTGCTATGAATGGGATACACTGTGTAAAATTTATCGTTTAATGAGAGTAAAGTTTTTAAAATCAGTTCACAGTAGGGCTAAACATGTATAGTTTAAAAAGGTTCAACCAAAAGCATTCAATGTGCAAAAGTGCACCTCTTGTTCATTATACACCCTTCCTGTCTCCTCGCCCCCTCCCCATTCCCCTTCCATAAATGTAATCTGCACCAAAGAAATTAAGATGAACCCACTGGAGTAGACAAATATATTACCTGTCCTTATACCACTCCTCTCCCCACTCAAAAACTCATCAGTACATTAGAAGCTTTGGATAACAGGCAAAGAACTTTACATGTGATAAAAGATACTTAACTGCTGAACTCTTTCCAACAGCATAATCCTACCTCTGAAATAATTCAATCACCATTATGGATAAACTATTCATAAAGTGTACAGTAGCAGGAATGCTGACAATGTGGCACTTGGCAAAACCAAATATAAAAAAAGGATGAGCTTAAAATCACCTGATGCTTAAAGACAGTGACCACACTATGAATAGGAGGCTGCAAAAACAGCACTAAGTGCAAATCTTGCAGCTACTGAAAAAATATAAATTCCAGCTTCAGACAGAGCCCAAACATGATTTCTTATGAAAACTAAAAAAGTTACAGCATGGCTGATAAGTGAAGTACTCCTAAGCTACTGATCATCACAAAAATACAAGATGGCCGGCCTCTGTGGAGATAACTATATACATTAGTTAAAGTGTAATAAAGATGAGCTCATTTATCCTGCAGGAGAAAAACTGATTAATAGGACTAAATAAAGGGGCCAGATGCAAGGCAAAATATTTACAAAGGGTATTTACAAATATACAAATGTACAAATATACAGACTAATCAGCACTACCTAATTTCTATTCTGACAATATTCCAGTCAGATCCCAGGAAAGAAATAAGGAGGCAAATGCTGATGGGTTAGTGAAAACATTAAAAACAGCTTGCATTTGGTCTCTTCATTTCAATTCTGTCTTTTTGGGATGGCCAGAGGGGCTTACTTCACTAAAGGCCATGCTCATTCCTATAACATCACGTAACATTTTTCAATTCTCATCTAGAGCCAAACTTCCTCTTCTCCATCAAAGATGATGCGTAATTTGTCAGGCTCTTAAAAGCCACGCTGCATAGATCTGGAATTTTCACTTTCATCATAAGCTTCATAGAAACTCATCTCAAGTCTAATTCAAAGGTGCTGATACTCTCAGCAACTGCGCTAAATGCCACATGCCAGTTAATGCTATAAAGAGTCGACATTCTTTAAAATAAATGCTCTGGTTATCTCATGAAGCAAAAACTTACAATAATTTAAATAAGGAACAATGTACCAAAAAGAAAAAAACAAGTCTACATGAAAAGGTCTGAACAGTTCTTTCAAAAATAGAAATAATGCAGAAAAGTAAGCCAGGACTAATAGTGGTTTTTGGAAGTTATCACATGTCAGGTCTTAACCCAACTATTCAGCAAAGCTAGTACATTTAAGTTATAATAATAAATTACAAGCCCTAATTTTTTTCCAACCACCCCCCTCCAAACAAACAAAAATTTCCCAAGACAATACTGTTTACAGTATTTAAAAATTCCCATCGATCACCATGCATAATACTAAAGGCACTTTAATTCCATGAGGTTGTAAATGACAAGTGGTGCACACCTAGAAAACCTGGTTATTTTGAATGCTTTACAATGTTTCAAGCTGAGCTCAATGACTTTACTCATAAGACAGGGAAATATCTACATAGACTATCTTTTACACAAAATTTTTCCATCATTCTGTATGAATACAAGAAGCTGCTTCAGTCAAAACTGTTTATCGTACAACTGGCTCTGCTTTATGCCAATGTTACACAAGCTCCTGCTGAAATTTCTCCTCTAAACCAAGAGCTCAGATCACCTCTAAAGAACTCGAAATGAGTGAAATTTCAACAGTAATCAGAATTATCATTCTATATTATTCTTCAACTTGTTCTCAGCTCTTCCCTATATGAAGGAGGAAAACTGATGGGTGGTCCGCACGGTAAGAAATACTGCTGGAGCTTAACAACATGTTGGCCTGCTGCTATCAACAAAGAAACATTCATCTTTAATGTGGCATACTGTGCAAGATCCCCAGTCCATTTACAACAAGAAACCGGAATCAACATCTATGACAACCTTTCGTATGCTCTACAATAACACAAAGAAAACATCCTAAAACTGGCAGTCATACACTCAACTTTCACTCGGACATTTAAAAAAAAACCAAACTAACAACAAAAGAAGAGATGAGAAAGAGAAATAGAAAGAGCACGCCACTGAAAAAGACATTTAAAATAAAATGAGACACCACAAAAGAAAGCTCCCTATAAACAGGTGCTAGGGCCTATACCAGTCCTGCTCAAACTTGCCTATCTTAACTTATACAGAAGTTCAGGTATCAGAGCTAGCTATAAGGTGCAAACTATCAGTTCAACTCATCTTGATAAGCCCTGAAATAATGAGCAATGTCATCCATAAGGTGCAAACTTGACCCAACCTTTAGCTTCCCTTCCTGGCTGCAGTTGGAAACTTGAGCTAACTGTAAGGTGGTAACTCGCTGAGACTAGCAGCTTAAATCAAACTGATGGCAACCATGAACAATGCTATCTATAAGGTACAAACGTGCCCAAATTACCAGCTTAACTTGAGCAGTAAACCTCTGGCTTCATAAAGGATCAAAGCTCTCTGTTAAATACAAATTTGCTCAACCTATCAGCTCAATTCATCAAGATATTAGCCCCTGAAGGCAAGCAGAGCTATCTATGAGAGGTATGCTATGTGAGGCCCACGCAATCTGTTTACAGGGAGAGGCCACACCAAAGCTCCCGCCAACCTCCCACGAGCTCAACATGTACAGAACAAAAACAAACTGACATATGACTGCATCAATATATCATATCATTTTCCAACGTCAATTCACAAGCGGCCATTTACCATAAAAAAGGTTCAAGGCCAACAAAATCTGGAGGGATTATAATCAAGCGTGTACCAAACAGCATAACACACATAAAACATTTAAAAAAAACAGGAGAAATGTGTTACTATGAGGATTTAAACCCTCCGCCATTCAACTACAAGACTAGCACTCTTATTTCTGGCCACCATGCCGGTCAAGATCTCTGCATTAGCGTCATTGTTCAGCAAGCTAAACACAGGTAGATAATTTTTGCAGTGCGTCTCACTAAGCTGTGGCATAGGTGCTGCCGACACGGTGGCAGAGTAGATGGTCAAACTTTCATGGTTGCGGTGCAGGTCGGACCATGTGAAAACATCTCCATTCTGAAAGAGAAGGAATTATCTCTGTATTATCCAACCACACTTACAACGTTATTCAACTGAATTTATGATAATACAAATTATATATCATCAATGTTGGTGTATAATGTGCCATTCCTAGAAGTTAGATCATATAGCAACTTTTTGTATTTGGTAAACCTTTAGGCTAGTGCTGATAACATTGTTTTAAACTGAAATGCCAAAATTTAACATAAAACCATGAGAACATAAGTTTATGAGAAATTATGTTCCTTTACGCCACTAAAACACAAAAAAAAAAAAGCACAGTACAAAACACTTTCTCTAAACTTCATTTTAAGTAAATATGATGTAATATATTATGTTAGCATGCATGATGCTTATAAATCATCTTAGAAGATGGAGCAGACTTTTATAATAGTGAAATTCCCAATACAGTGAAAACAATGACATCCATATAACATACTGCACAAAACATAAGTACAAAAGTAACTCAAAACTCTGAGTCTTATTCATTAATATTCATATTCAACAAGTCTTTCAAATAAATAGGATTATAGATTAGGCTCAGCCTACCTCATTGTAAAGTCTGCTGAAATGAAGATGAGAGGCTGGGAAGATCGACTGAAGATAGGTAGAGGGCAGGACTTGGGATGATGCCCTCCCCCTCTATGCCCATACACAAAGCGGGAGGATGATTACGCGAAATGTCTCCTGTGAAAAGAGAAGAGAGAATGATTTAGCTAGGGCCATTTCAGGGTGGTCTTAGAACCTGTGGTTAACAAACTAATACATTGTCATGTCACAAAGTAAGAAGG
>JAWQUT010000563.1:349438-359799 GCA_033807755.1 Ellobium chinense | reverse complement strand
TTCTTTGTGATTTCTTCGAAACGCGTTAGATTTGATGGGGTTGAGATGGTCAGTAGGAAGTTTGAATCACTGATGCATGTTAAAATAGTAATTTCACAGGATTCTGTGCACTACACCATAAAAGTACTTTAGTCGCACTTTAAGATCTAAACTGAACTTCATCAGTGTAATTTGACTGACACTAGTGTTAGTACAACTATTAGATCTAACCCTTGCTTTATTTAATTGTATCTTTGATGACGGGAACTGATTTCACTATTTGCGCATTGATTACTGCCCGTCCGCAGTCTCCACACTTTTTTTTTGTAAACCTTATATTATAGCCAACATAAAAAAAAAAAAAAATTGGCATCTTCATACCTTCACATTTGGATTCTATCAGTGTGTTTGAAAGTTGTTACTGCTATGGACTAAAATGAAAAAGGACCCCGCACCTTTTTCATGCTCATGGTCCCACGGACATTAAATCCTCCCCTGCACCAGTGGCTGTATGCATAATCCCTGCGTTAGTTAACGCACTGCCGTAACCATGGGAAACTCCCAAAACATTAGTAGTGTTCACTGTAGCTAACGCAGTACGTTAACAAATGCAAGGATTATGCACACATCCAGTTATGAAATTTCACAATACCGTGCAAGAAAAAAGCTGATATACATTTATTTTAAGCCATAGCTTTTCATAACTCAGAGTAGCAAAACGGAGATTTTAACGATTGTCCATTTCACAGAAAAAAGAAAAAACCAAAACCTCCAGGTCTTACTCTCTTTGCCAGATGAATTGCTCCAAGTTTCGCATGGAGCCCTAATTCATACTGTCTCAACAAGAAACTTCTTTTCCGAAACTTTGGGGAAAATTCAACCACAATGTAATCTGTAGCTAGCAAAACTAGTTTTTAATATGCCTGAAAAATTAAAGACCTGACCAGGGTATACAAGGAGCAGACAGGAACTCCCCTTATTTAAATTCATTCGCACCGTTCACACCGGAGCACAGTGTTTCTGTATTTCACCAACAAATTATTTCATATTGCACAGAAACTTTGCAGCTCGCTAGTTTACTGTCCCCCGGAATGCTACAGTAAAGAAAATGGATATAAAAGTGCATGGTATTTTGAAAAAAAATATAAACACACTCATCTAAATCAAGGCAGTATCCACTGCCATTTGTAGGCGGAACTTGCATTCTTACTGTGACGACTGGATGACGCAACTTTAATTTCTCTCAAGACTTACGAAGATCATGATACGTGAATATTTGTA
This sequence comes from Ellobium chinense, assembly GCA_033807755.1. Taxonomy (NCBI): domain Eukaryota; kingdom Metazoa; phylum Mollusca; class Gastropoda; order Ellobiida; family Ellobiidae; genus Ellobium; species Ellobium chinense. Next base: position 358,539 of record JAWQUT010000563.1, on the reverse strand, counting down.
GAAAAATACATACAAATATTTTTTTTTAATGTTGGTCATGAACAGCTGGATTCCTTATCAGCCTTATGGACTACCCAGTGGCCGTATGCATAATCCGTACGTTAATTAACGCACTGCGTTAACTACAGTGAACGTTACTAATGTTTTGGGAGTTTCCCGTGGTTACCGCATTGTGTTAACTAACGTAAGGATTATGCATATGGCCACAGAACTGTTTTAACTGACCAAACACTCACTGCACACCGAGCTCAGAACAACAGCGAGATAACCAAAGCATATTAGATAGCTGTGCACGATCCTATGCGTCATGACGACTGAAAGCACTTGATTCAGAAATAGCGAGACTCTTTAGTATTTGTTTCGTCCCACGAGTCTGCTTTTTAAGATCCGGGCTGAGTGTTCATACTTCTTCGAAGCTCTTGATTCAGGGTCATTCCATGTAAAATGTTACCTGAGCATAATTTTTTTTTCAATGCAACTTACTATAAAGCAAGTTGGTGCATCATTGTGCAGAATAGTTGGAATAAGAGTTTTTGGTAGATTTTCCCCCCGTGCATGGTCATGTGCAAAGTAGCTTTCTTCTCAAGAATATTGTGTTACCATTGTGTCCCATCAGTTACCAGTTGTTTGTCCCATCAGTTACACAGAAAGACGGCCCTATTGTGCTAAATTATTGTTATTGGATAAAATTGGTTTATCCACATGTTATGATGCATTATCTGAGCGTATAAAAATATGTTTTTCTATTATCAATGGTTGAATTTCAGAAATTTTGCTACTTTGGGTTACCGTGTAAAAACGAATACACTTTTTCTTTTTTCTGGCCCATCAGTTGCCAACCCCATGAGGTGTGATTATATGCGATCCAATTTATCTCTTAAGTCAAATTTTAGTTCGCACAGACTTGTCTCTATTCTTAACTGAGTATCTGGCAGCAGTGTAAATTTCGTCTCTGAAATAAATGGCTGTGTACTCGACTCAGAAGGTTTGTGACACCTATTAGAAGGGCAAATCACTGATTGTGTACAGCCCAATTAATCCGCTAATATATAAAATCCTCCTTTTTTGGGGCCCTGCCAGCCAGTGTTAGGGTGTGGAAATGTGTAAGTTGATCTGTGATCTAAATAAAGCATCCAATTTTAATGTTTCAGGTACAGTTTGAGCCTTCTAGATAAAATAATAAAATGTGTAGACCTATCTATTCGCACGCGGTCAAAACCAGCCAAATGAAAATTTGGGGACCAAATCAGAATTTGAGGTGATCTTTTTCAAAAGACATTTGTGAAAAATTTTGGGAGTTGACCCCCCTTTTTCTTCCCGTTAAAAGATCGGGCAAAAGAAGTACTTTAACCTTCATGGAAGAAATTTCCCCAAATCACAGTGGTATATTTAGAATAACGCAAAATGTTAATAGGGCCAAAAGAAGAAAAAACAATAGGTGTCAAAGACCAGAAGTTCGAGCTGACCCGATCTTTCGCTGCAGCTCTGTCTGTCAGTCGCAAGCACGGATTAACATGTCGTGGTGCCCTGGGACAGTGTATTGCCACTGGACTCTCGTATGATGGGAAGAGTGACATGTGGCCCATAGGTGGGGCCCTGAGAAAATAGCGGGTTGCATATGCTAAGAGGAGGCTATCCCTTCTTCCACTAAGTAGTCTGGTTATATTCGGGTATGTATCAATTTCTAGATTTTGTTTACGATATTTTGCATAAGGGGACATTAATGAATGGGTGATTAATGAAGGTGTTTGCTTGTCTGCAAGAGAGAGAGAAAGATAGAGACTGAGAGAGAAATAGAGAGAGAGAGAGAGAGAGAGAGAGAGAGAGAGAGAGAGAGAGAGAGAGAGAGAGGGGGATGAATAGAAGGGTGATTGTTGAGAGGATGAATTAATGTGTACATCTGTCAATGTGATAAGCGCTCAGAGTGCGTCATAGGAATGAGCGCTATATAGATGTAAAGTATTATAATAATTATTATTAACTTATTATCACATCTTGAAAGAATCTCTTGCATAACAGTGGCGGTGCGTGGTTCGAATTTTTGGTGGGGCTAAAGACTTTATCTTCCTTAAAGACCTTAATCTTCTTCGCAATTTCGGTACAGAGCAGCCTACAAAATGGCAATGGGTTCCTTAACAAAAATTCGACAGTATTCATTTCACTCTAAAAAACAAAGAAAAGTTGTCACACAGGCGCGTACAATGTGAATCAGGTTGCCAGATGATGTGCAGTCAGGGGTCAATTTTTTTTTAATTTTTATATAAACCGAGCTTATGTTTGAAATAATAATTATTATTATGAGAGGCAGTACTTTAATTACAGGAACCTAAACCGCAACTCGAGCACATAGACGAAACAACTGAAACAACACAATTTATATTATAACTAGCTGACAACTAAAATGTAGGCCTGCTCCTAGTACTAGGAATTAAATTCACCGGCCTATTGTTTTATCTTTCAGGGAAACTATCCAACTTGGCAACGTTACTGAACAAAATTGTTTTTCCTAATGGGTCAGCGTGCGTGTTCTTAGTGTCGTTGATACTGAATACCGTGCTGCGATATTTCAATACAAGGATGCACTGGGTGAAACATACAAAAAGGCATATCTGATGTCTTTCCTCGACTTTTTGCTTTTACAAGAGCCATTAGGCTTCTCTACAAGTATAGGTAAAAGTGTACATGACCCCAACCGCTGATAGATTTCAAAACAAGCCGGGCCCATTGAAATTAGTTATTGAACTATACTAAGTCACACGGCAGACATTGGTCTCGCCCACCTTGCAAGTCTAATCAAACGAGGGCAGGAAAAAGGTCAGCCCCTGTCAAGGACATAGGTTACAGGCCTGTAATTGTACTTTCACTTTTGGGTCGTACAACTTAGGGGGTATATTTCATCTCCCCTTTTCCCTCTTTTGGCATGCCCTGCTTCCAGTAATAAGGGCTCCAGGGGGGAAATTTTGATATCATGGGAAACTGTGTCCACTTTACTTTATTTAACCAGGCACTATTTAGCCCTGGGCTGGAACTGCCAAGTCAAGGGTGTGCTCAGGCGGAAGAGGAGGGTTTCGGCGTTGACCAGTGAAACATGTAGGCTCTGTTTATAAATAGCAACCAAGCTCAAAATTTCAATGGGCTTACTAGGGTTGGGTTAGTCTTAAAATTTGGGCCACATAATGAGCTTCAATCTGGTATGGGTCTGGGTGAAAGCTAAAACTTTGGGTTCAGAGCGCAGCTCAAAATGTTAATATAGCCCATAGAGGAAAAAAGGGTCCAATCCTATTAAAGGTCTGTAACCCATATTTGCAGGCTGAAAGTAGTTGCTCTCCCCTTAGGTGAAAGGTCAGCCTAAAGCCATAATGAGGATTTGGGGGCTGACAATTCTATAACCCTCACCCTGGATCAAAGACCGCTCTCTCTGTTTTACAGCTTGAGGCGTCTTGTCGTTGGTTATAGCATTTTGTTTAGTTTTGTTTTTTTGTTTCTTGGTTTTGTTTTTTTTTTTTTTTTTTANTTTTTTTTTTTTTTTTGTAATTATTTTTTAAATATTAATCCAAGAATCGAGTGTCGGAAACAAGAATGATGGGGATTAGCCCCACTAGCCCCCCCCCCCTCTCTTTCAATCCCAAAGACATTGTAAAGTTAACGTCTTTGTTTTATCCCTGTAATTGTGCCCACCCATCTATCCCCTCTCTCCCTCTCCCCATCCCCATCTCGTCCCTGTTGCTATGCTCTGACCGTCACTGTTGCATAAGCCTGGGTCTTAGCTGGAAGTTTTCGTAGGTTGTCTATTATCACTAACAAAGGAACCGCACACGTTCTGACTGTTTGACTTCCTTCATGCCCAACATCACAGGGGTTTTCCATCTACAGTCTGGCTTAGGGTTGGAAGCAGGATAAGGAAAATGAAAGCATACACGAAAGAGTCTCTAGACAATGATAATATCTACGGAATGTCCCAAGTGTTTGCTTTGTCTTTTTCTTAAATCTTCCATTAACCTCTCTCTCTACACTAACCCTTAATCAAACCATAAACAGAGATTGGTTCTCATAAATTGCCTACGAAATTTGCCGGAGTCACCAAGAGTGCAACTTATTGCCTTGTGCAACGGGCAATCATCTATTGCCCAGTCTATAATTTAATCTATTTCCTAGCTGTCACTCTGTACCTTAAATACCTACATGTTCTCCATGCACACGTTTTAGTCTGCCTGGAAATAAGAAACTAATTTATTATTTCATCAACATTAAAGTTTATTTAACTGCAGGTTAAGGCTGGGTAGCTCGACTCAAAAGATCGAATCGAACCGATCTTTTATTGCGGCTCGATTAATCGACTCAGAGAACCAGGATCGAGCCTGAAGATCGCGATACTCAAGCTCGAATTTTGGTTTCCAATGCTTTTGTCCCTTGAGTCACTTCATTACCTGCCTTCTCGCTTTTCAGGCTCTCACTTCTCTTATTGCTTCTTATCTTCCCTCTCTCTCCCTCTCTCTTTGTCTCTCTCTCTCTCTCTCTCTCTCTCAACCCCAAAGACATTGTAAATTTAACGTCTTTGCTTCATCCCTGTAATTGTGCCTACCCATCTATCCCCTCTCTTCCCCTCCCCATCCCCACCTCGTCCCTGTTGCTATGCTCAACATGGCCATATCCATGCTAACTGCTATAGTCCCTTTCATTTTTCTCTTTGATCATGAAGACCGGTTCTTTCTTTCCAAACCGTGAAAGATTTCACAAGTTTTCTCCAAATTATTCCCTCGGTCATCTCTGACCAAATAAGGGTGTCAAACTATTTTCATATCGATATACAAACTGGCTCTTCGAAGCATGTTGACTGATTTATGACTAGTGGTGCAACTAGCACCGCCCCTAAGCGCAGGAAACGCTGCTGAGACAATGGTTAACTGTCAATCAAATCCCATCCTGCTATGTGACATCTTAATAATCTAAATGTGGTCCTCAGGCAAATTGTAAATATTATGAGAATGATAGACCAATAAGAGCCCATTAAACAACACAGGAAAAAAAAACCAAAGACACAGACCACCATAAATAGGCTATGCATACGTCAACAAAGCGACTCAGTCAGTGCTCAGGCAGATGCACCTTTTTATTAAATATTTATCCTGCCTTTTCTAAGATTACAGATTGCAATCAAAGTCGGGCACTTATTCACAGTCTTCAACAAAAGACCTCTTGATCATAATATGAAATAAAAAAGGCATAAACTTTAGCACAAAGGAAAGTTATTGCATGTGTATATTAATCTTCGCACGACTACTAGTCTAGCTTGCCTGTTGCTTTTTGACCCAATGCTTCATTTCCGCGCTAACCGGACGAGCAGTTTTTAAAAGTACATTTCGTTCTCTTACATTTACTGCATTGCGATTTTCGAATTGCTTTCACTCGTGGTCTTTCTTAATATTTCCATTTTCGTCTATTACTAGCTAACCAAGAAAGCAAGCAAGCAAGCAAGCAAGCAAGCAAGCAAGCAAGCAAGCAAGCCAACCAACTAACCAACCCACCACCTAACCAACCACCCAGTCACCACCCATAGTATAAACCTAAAACGACATGGCGCAACCTTGATGCCCATTAGTTTTGAATCAACAATCGAGTACCGTAGCTTACACATTAGGCAAAGATGAGTCGTTTGCTACAGTATTCGCATGCGGCCTATTAATTTTCAGATCTATGATGAGTCAGGGTGTTTATTACCAGCATAATGCAACACCATACTTCATCATTGACAGCCCCATCAGCTGTTGCCGCCATAAAATGGTGTAGGCTACTGAACGGAACGAGGGGTCGACTTTTGTGTAAAATTGCATTACTGTGTTGGAAAAGGCGGAACCTTTTGCTAACATGCATGTACAGGGGGTCTCTCTCTCTCTCTTTTTCTGTCTGCCTGTCTGTCTGTCTGTCAGTCTCTCTCTATCTCTCTCTCTCTTTCTCTCTCTCTCTCTCTCTATATATATATATATATATAACATATATATATATATATATGTGCGATAATATATTTTTATATACTGTATATATACATGTGGACAATAAAGTTATTCTTCTTCTTATATAGTGTGTGTGTATGTGTGTATGTGTGTGTGTGTGTATGTGTGTGTGTGTGTGTGTGTGTGTGTGTGTGTGGGTGTGTGTGTGGGTGTGTGTGCGTATGTATGTATGTGTGTGTGTGTGTGTCTGTGATCCAGACAAACAAAGCGGGCAGGTAGGCAACAGGCAGGCACGCAGACTGACGCAGACAGGCAGGCAGGCAGGCAGGCAGGCAGGCAGGCAGGCAGGCAGGCAGGCAGGCAGGCATTAACCATCGTTTCAAAAACAATGTTCCAGTAAAAGCTAGGAACGCTGTGGCCCAGGAGAAGAAAGGGAAAGGAAGCTTTAATTAGACGAGGAAGGATAAGGGAACACGGTCTGGAGCCGCAGGCCCTCGTTCTAATCAGACGCATGTGTGTCTAATATTTTTTTTTTTAAAGTGTGTATTCTGCAAATGGCAGAATGATTTCGTCTTGGACTTTCATGAATTGTATGAGAGCTTGCGTATTGTCGATGGGATCTCTTAACGTGGTAAGAATTACATTAACTCTGCATGCTGGATAATACTAAAGGTGCTTTCAGTACTGATGCACTTATATAATTCTCAAGATGGGAAGAGATCCCACCGTTAATGCGCCAGCTCTCAGTTGTTGCGGGGAAGGGAAAGGGTTGAAGCAGGATGAGTGGGGAGAAAAAAAATATTTATCAGAAGTCCGCTCAATAAAATTTGCATGAATAGAAGTTGTGGCTGTCAGAGAGAATAGGACATGATGAGATGGCTTTTTCAGTACAGATGCAGTCCTCTCACTCCCTAATTTTCTGTGACACAAAGAACATACTGGATCCGCCTATGAGATGCTGCATATTATTATGATCTGCGTCGGATTACTTTCCTTACTAATTCCACTTGCTTGGAACATTTAGTAAAAAAGATGCGTAGTGTAGATATTCAGTGTGTGTGTGGTTTGTTTTTTTTGTGTGTGTGTTTTTATCCTTGTTGAATTTCCAGTTTTTGGTATTGCACTTGCTGTTTGATGTCTTCAAAGTAGGCTAAGAATGGGGGAATTCAGTGTCAGTAAGTATAGTGTATTTACATTGCCAAACTAATATCATCAGGCTTATTCCATACTCGCCTCAGTAATTTTGATGATTTGAGTTGTTTATATTACAAAAATCTTTCAGTTATCTTCTTTTTCCAATTAAAACATATGTAGAGATTTGACTCGTTATTATATCTCAAGTTTACAAGCTAAACCACATCTATCTCATTGTTTTGTTCCGAGCAACAGATTGAGAGCGCTAAATTTCTCAAAACCTCGTAAAATAACTTGGGCAAATGTGGAATATGCATGACGACATACAGTAGTATCTGATATCTGAGATTTTCCATGGAGCAGAATGTGTATGTTCATTATCATTGTTACAAACAAATTCTTTTGATCACTCATTTTAATAATTTTTAGATCCTTCTGCTTGATCCTTTTCAGTGATTTGACATCTTAGTTACTGTATATTCAAGGGTCAAGCGCTTCCAGACCACGTCGATCCTGACAAAGGAATTTTCAATTGCAACACAACGCACATTTTCGCTATTGAATAAATTTAACCTTCGGAATACTTCTTAAGTGTATTTCTGAAAGAATTCTTTGCTTTGTCACAGAAAATGGGGGAATGTAATAATTCTGTCAGTTGCTCTTCTGGCAATCAAAATAATGACACAGGTATACATATGTGAGTTCAGTTCTCAATTCAGAAAAGTTGACTTCATTTTGTCTGTAGGAGAAACACTACTTGAAAGCTTGCGCACTGACAATGTGATCTCTTACCATCGTAAGAATTACACGTGTATCGTTGCTGAATGCTCTTCGAGTAGCCTTCAATATGCAGAGTTAATGTAGTTCTTCCGATGGTAAGAGATCCCATCTTTAATGCGCAAGTTCTTAACTCTCTTCCCACTATTTGGCCATTCATATGCGCATTTCACTGACTTTGCTTTAAGACTTTAGAGCTCTCTTCTGCGGAAATCATGCTTCTCATAAATGATGATGGTTCATAATAACAATAATAAAAATTACTATTATTATGAATCATCATCACCATAGGTGAATTGACAGCAGCATGAGTACCTGAAACAGCAGGCCCCCAAGGGTGTTGAAAATGAATTTTCCCTGCTTATCAGTAGCATTATTGTCCAGGGAGTCTCCCGAGAGTGCTCTCCCTTCCTTAGCCGTTCCCTTAGCAGGTTTGTGACACCTATTAGAAGGGTAAATCATTCATTGTGTACAACCCAATTAATCCGCTAATATATAAACTCGCCCTTTTTTTGGGGATCCTGCCAGCCAGTGTTAGGGTGTAGAAATATGTAAAATGACCTATGATCTAGATAAAGCATCCAATTTTTAAAGTTTCAGGTACAATTTGAGCCTTCTAGATAAAAAAAAAATAGAATGTGTAGGCCTATGTATTCGCACGCGGTCAAAACCAGCCAAATGAAAAATTGGGGACCAGATCAGAATTTGAGGTGACCTTTTTCGAAAGACATTTAATTTGTGAAAAATTTTGGGCGTTGACCCCCATTTTTCTTTCCGTTAAAAGATCGGGCAAAAGAGGTACTTTAACCTCCATGGAAGAAATTTCCCGAAAACAGTGTGGTATATGTAGAATAACACAAAGTGTTAATAGGGCCAACAGAAGAAAAAACAATAGGTGTCAAAGACCCTTAGCACTGCCCCAGTTACACCGTGAGAGAGTCTCAGGATATTTGCTCCAATTTGAATGAAACTTGATGTGAATGTTGGAGCTGGTCTGAAATACAAGACGCTAAAGATGCGCCATCCGATCGTTGCAATTGGACGACAAGCCCCGCCTACAAATAACCTTGGTCACTGCATCGATTCAGATGGACGTGTTGTCATATTTCAAATAAAAAGCTTTTTTATATACATTTTCGTTACCGTGTGTTCGGAGGAACAGTAAACCTGCACAGTTTTGTGCAGCACGAAATCTTACATTCGTGAAAATTTCGGAAACTGAGTGTTGTTCACACACAC
>JAWQUT010000563.1:330544-344908 GCA_033807755.1 Ellobium chinense | reverse complement strand
AAAAAAAAAAAAAAAAACTTAAAAACTGATAAAGAACCAGTCTCCAGAAAATCAAAACTGACTTAGTTGGTTAGGCCTAAATACTGTTCGAGTATGTGATCTTTTAAGAGCATGGGAGAAAGAGTATGTAAAAAAACAAAATACAAAAACGAGCGTTAGATGGAGTAAATACGTAATAATAGGTCTACATAAAACAGTGTGTTCAAAAAATTCGAAAGGCTTTATTTCAAAATGTAATATTATTAATTGATAATGCTGTAATATTATATACTGTAATTAGTATTACGTTATCTGAGCCAACGACTTCGCAGCACAGCTAGTCAAAAGTACGGTCGACTCCCGTGTAATAGCAACTCGACGGGTACATTACTGAAAGAATTGCCATTAGGTGGAAGGTGCCATATCGTCAAGCTTATTCGATATTTGCCTAAGTCGTTTTATTGAGATTTTGAGAAATATAGCTCTGAATTCGTTGCCCAAGGCAAAAAGAATAATAAGGTAGATTTGGGTTAGCACTGAAAATTGGGAATACAACATCGAAACAAAACTTTACTTTTTTGTTACTAATTAAAAAGATGAATGGAATATCAGGGCAACAGAAACAATTAAAAAAGCAATAGAATAAAAAATAAATTGCAAGTGAATGTGGAACGAGCANGGCAATCAAAATAATGACACAGGTATACATATGTGAGTTCAGTTCTCAATTCAGAAAAGTTGACTTCATTTTGTCTGTAGGAGAAACACTACTTGAAAGCTTGCGCACTGACAATGTGATCTCTTACCATCGTAAGAATTACACGTGTATCGTTGCTGAATGCTCTTCGAGTAGCGTTCAATATGCAGAGTTAATGTAGTTCTTCCGATGGTAAGAGATCCCATCTTTAATGCGCAAGTTCTTAACTCTCTTCCCACTATTTGGCCATTCATATGCGCATTTCACTGGCTTTGCTTTAAGGCTTTAGAGCTCTCTTCTGCGGAAATCAGGTTACTCATAAATGATGATGGTTCATAATAATAATAATAAAAAATTACTATTATTATGAATCATTATCACCATAGGTGAACCGACAGCAGCATGAGTACTTGAAACCGCCGGCCTCCAAGGGTGTTGGAAATGAATTTTCCCTGCGTATCAGTAGCATTATTGTCCAGGGAGTCTCCCAAGAGTGCTCTCCCTTCCTTAGCCGTTCCCTTAGCAGGTTTGTGACACCTATTAGAGGGGCAAATCATTCATTGTATACAACCCTATTAATCCGTTAATATATAAAATCGCTCTTTTTTGGGACCCTGCCAGCCAGTGTAAGGGTGTAGAAATATGTAAAATGACCTATGATCTAAATAAAGCATCCAATTTTTAAAGTTTCAGGTACAATTTGAGCCTTCTAGATAAAGAAAAAAAAATAAAATGTGTAGGCCTATGTATTCGCACGCGGTCAAAACCAGCCAAATGAAACATTGGGGACCAAATCAGAATTTGAGGCCTTTTTCGGGAGACATTTGTAAAAAATTTTGGACGTTGACCCCCACTTTTCTTCCCGTTAAAAGATCGGGCAAAAGAAGTACTTTAACCTCCGTGGAAGAAATTTCCCCAAATCACAGTGGTATATGTAGAATAAAACAAAGTGTTAATAGGCACAACAGAAGAAAAAACAATAGGTGTCTTCAGTACACTGCCCCAATTTCACCGTGAGAGAGACTCAGGATTCTTGCTCCAATTTGAATGAAACTTGATGCGAATGTTGGAGCTGGTCTGGAATACAAGACGTTAAAGCTGCGCCAATCGATCGTTGCCGTTGGACGACAAGCCCCGCCTACAAATAATCTTGGTCACTGCATCGATTCAGATGGACGTGTGAGTGTGTGTGTGTGTGTGTGTGTGTGTGTGTGTGTGTGTGTGTGTGTGTGTGTGCGTGTGTGTGTGTGTGTTTGTGTGTATGTGTGTGTGCATGCATGTGTGTGTATGTATGTGTGTGTGTATATATATATGTGTGTGTGTGTGTGTGTGTGTGTGTGAGAGAGAGAGAGGGAGTGTGTGTGAACAACACTCAGTGTCCGAAATTTTCACGAATGTAAGATTTCCTGCTGCACAAAACTGTGCAGGTTAACTGTTCCTCCGAACACACGGTAAAGAAAATGTATATAAAACCGCTTTTTATTTGAAATATGACAACACGTCCATCTGAATCGATGCAATGACCAAAGTTATTTGTAGGTCTGGGCTTCTTCCTGATAAAGTTATTCAACTTGTTGTTGTTAGAATAGCTTTTAGAAGATGACCAATTTGATCTCACTGTTCCATTGTAACATTGGTGTTTAAGCCGCTTATGTTTATACAAGACTAATACCCCATTCTACAAATGGGCAGGCAGGCAACGCACTAGCGGCGAAAGAATACCTAGCGCACCGAAAGGCATCATAGACGAATGCATTAGACTCCGTGAAAAAGTTGGACGATTGGCGAATCGGGCGGATTGAAAAGATCTGTCGGAGATTGTATTTCGTTGCTATACACATTCTTTTTTTTTAAAAAGGGTAAAAAAAAAATAAAGAGGACTGACGTGTTTAGTTACTTTTTGTATATTTTTCTACGAATTTAGGTGAAAACCGCAAGTTTTTACGTTACGTAGTTCTCAAGAAATCTGTGACACAAATTTAGCTGAAGCGTTTTATTATAGTGCGTCCAACAATATACGTTCTCGGATTTTCGCGAATATCTTTGAATTGTTTGGATCAATCAATCTCCGCCAAATTTTGCATAGCCTCCTGTTTCAATTTGTCTTGACAAGAAACTATTTTTGACGGTTACGAAGATGGAAATACAAAGGTTTTCTTCATCAACTTATATAAAAAAACTCGACCCACAGGAAATCGCGAAAATAAGGTGGTTTAAAGCTACGTGGATTATGACGTGAGGATACGCAGCTTCTCTAAACACAAACATTTTTGATACGGATATTGTAGTGCATGTTTCAAAATTCTAATATCAAGGTTGTTTTGTTCCTGTAATATTTAACTTTTCAATCTACTTTAGCTAGATCATACTGTCGAGGCATGACGTTAAAAATATATTAAGATTTTTAAAAGCTGTGAGTCTGCTTTTTTAATGTTTGTGTAGACCAGCCTTTTGTTTTCATCAGAATGCTTGGCATGTTCATTACGCAGAACAAAAACTGGGGTGTGCACAATGATGCACAATCGGGAGTCCAAAAAATCTGCGCCAAAATCAGTGTGTGTATTATTGTATGCGTAAAAAGGGGAGGGGGTGAAATGCACCGAGATGGAGCCATCAAACTACACTCTTTTTGATAAAATATGACTAAGGGAAGGGGTGGGGACAGTAAGAAGTCAGAGGTCGCGAAGAGACTTTCTATTAGTTGCTGATTACTGTTGCATTTTATTTTATGTCAATTCTGGTCGTGGACGTAGTAGTTTGTCCTTTTTAACGGATGCGGTCGGCGATAAAAACAGCAACGAGGGAGGAGAAAATGTTTTGTCTCAATTGCGGAACACAGAACGTGAGACTGCTAAAACACAGAACATTGCATTGCCTGAAATATTTGGACTTGCTCTTATGCGGAACTGATGTCAACAGAAGACAGCTACTAGCTGTGAAAACTGTAAAACTTTTGTATTTTAAACAATCGAGTGTCTTGAGTTTTTTATATACTTTAATGAAGAAAACTTTTTTATCTGTAACTGTATAAAGATGAAAAAATATGTTTCTATCAAGACAAATTAAAACAGGAGGCTATGCAAAATTTGGCGAAGATTGATCCAAACAAATCAAAGATATTCGCGAAAATCCGAGAACGTATATTGTTGGACGCACTATAATATAGATACTGTACAATGTACTCTAACATAGTGTTTTTGGAACCCGGTGCAAGGAATTCGATTTTTGAATAAATGATGGTTTTTTTTTCATAGGAGGTTAAAAAAACAGCCACTTATCATTGATGTCAAACTATTTGAAGGCAAGCTGACTGTGGGCTGTGTTACCAGTAAATTCACCTTTTCGAATCAGCGGGCTAGAGCAAAGAATCACATAATTATTTGTAACGGTTTGAGAGTGAGGTTCGAAAATGTTATGACCAAATATATGGGTTCATATAGTTAATAGTTAAAAAGCGTTTGATTGGAAAACAGAGAGGCGAAGTAAGTGTCAAGTGGGTACTGGCTACCCTCGTCAAGCCACGTGGAACTATCTTTTTCAGCCTATCAGAAAGATTAGATTGTATCCATAACCCCCCTCCCCCCCCCATCAAAAAAAATGATAAAGAACCAGTCTCCAGAAAATCAAAAATGACTCAGTTGGTTAGGCCTAAATGTTGTTCGAGCATGTAAACTTTTGAGAGCATGGGAGAAGGAGTATGTTAAAAAAAAAAAAAAAAACGAGCGTCAGATGGAGTGAATAATAATAGGTCTACAAAAAAAAAAACAAAAAAAAAACCAGTATGTTAAAAAAATTCGAAAGGCTTGATTTCAAAATGTAATATTATTAATTCATAATTCTATAATATTATACACTGTAATTAGTATTACGTTATCTGAGCCAACGACTTCGCAGCACAGCTAGTCAGAAGTACTGTCGACTCCCGTGTAATAACAACTCGGGTACATTACTGAAAGAATTGCCATTAGGTGGAAGGTGCCATATCGCCAAGCTCATTCGATATTTGCCTAAGTCGTTTTATTGAGGTTTTGAGAAATATAGCACTGAATTCGTTGCCCAAGACAAAAAGAATAATGAGGTAGAATTGGGTTAGCATTGAAAATTGGGAATACAACATCGAAACAAAACTTTCCTTTTTTGTTACTAATTAAAAAGATGAATGGAATATCAGAGCAACAGAAACAATTAAAAAAGCAATAGAATAAAAAAAAAATTGCAAGTGAATGTGGAATGAGCATTACGATATAGATCTAGAGCTGTAATCTAAATTTCAACAGATTAAGAGGTTGCCATTCAGCTCGGCCCACCGGTGGCCGTATGCATGGTCCATGCGTTAATTAACGTATTGCGTTACTGCAGTGACTACTACTAATGTTTTGGGACTCACCTCTGGTTACCGCAGTGCGTTTACTAACGTCTTCCTAATTAACTCCATTGTAGCTAAATAAGGAAAAACTGTCGTGTGTTTGGAACTCCATATCTCGTTTCCGAAAGTAAAGATACACCAGTCGATAAAAGGCCAATGGAACTGACCTTATCGGCCGGTTACATTCCTCTGACAATGGAAGAGTGGAAAGCAAAACTAATGAATTTTGGGAGAATGTGAGAGTTAGTAGGTATGTGTAGGTATATATGTATGTATGTGTGTGTGTGTGTGTGTGTGTGTGTGTGTGTGTGTGTGTGTGTGTGTGTGTGGATGATGTGTGTGTGTGTGTGTGTGTGTGTGTGTGTGTGTGGTTTGTATGTGTATGTGTGTGTGTACGGATGTGTGTGTGCGTGAGTATGTGTGCGGTGTGTACGTGTTTGTGTTATGTTTGCGTATTATGAGTCAGTATGACATTGTATGTTAGTTTTATAGTCTACCAGAGTTCACTATTGGTGTATTGTTTGAATATTGTCTTTGTGCACTTGTTCAAGACAAATTTCCGGAAGGATTAATAAAGTTTATCTTATCTTATCTTATCTTATCTTAATGTTGGAGTTTGTTTCTTCTGATACCCGGATGACCACGCACACATGGTAACCGAGAGGGATCCTAATATGGTGGCAGATATACAGGACACAGGAGATGTGAAACATTGCTAACATTTTGGGAAATTTAAAATCTGATAATTCAACCAGTAAACACGTGTTGATTATACGGGGTAGGAGGCGAAATGGAACATTGGTGATACATTTTAGTAACTATAGTTTTAACTTTTTAAAATATGATTTAAAGCTTATAAATTGCAGAGAAAAACTTAACCCTTCTTAAAGTCTGTCTTTCACCTTTACCTGGTCGGCAGGAGTAGCAATCGGCAAAGAAAAGGGGCTCTGTCAGGGAGCTGGGGGGGACCAGGGCGCTGCACCGCTGACGACCAGCAATGACTTTGTTATGTATTTCATTTGTAATATTATGTATTTACATGTATGATGTGTATTGTTATATGTGTTTGTATTATGAATGAGATGTATAACACTGTATGACATTGTAAAACAATTTCCCTACGGGGTAAATAAAGTCGTATTTATTTTTTTATTTATTTTATAAGAAAATAATTACACTGTACCGAGTTGTTCATTAAGTATTTTCATTTCCGTCGGGTAACTAAGGAAATGTTGCTCCCACATTGAATTGTTTACAAGCTACGCATGCCGAGTTGCTCTTGATGAATGGAAAAGAGGAAATTTTATCATAATTAATGCATTATCTACTACTGTGGTTTGCTAGGAATGTGTCCATTTCTTATATGGTTCTAAACATTTACGTTATAAGTTCAAGATCTTTATTAGGAATTAGCCAAACAATTCACTTTCCACTTTGATAGACTTTTTCATCACACGAAAACAGTAACGGGTACATTCATCGAGGAAGAAAAAATAGAATAAAGAAAGAAAGAAAGAAAGTAAAAAAACATGTGATCTCGTTTAGATACAGACAGGAACGCCTGATTTGTCTGCAGCCCCATATAAAGAGGTGATTCTGAAAACGCAGATTAAAAAAAAACAACAAACTGACATGCGGTGCAGAAAAGTGTTCTCAAATTGAATGAAGTTTTCCTTCCTCTGGCAAACAAGGTAGCGATGTACATGTACATGTAATTTAGATCTGTATTCATGATTAGATCTATTCATTCAAACTGAAACTGTGGTGAAATTCTTTCGATTAAAAATTAGCGAAAATTATAGTTCGGCGAAAATAAGAAGAGCCATTTCTAACTTTTCCTTGAACCATTTCTCTTTGTCTCAGAGGTCTGCAAAATTGGACGTATCCAACTTCATACTGTTTGCCTGTACATTAACAATGACGAAGCAATGTTGGAAGTGACCTAACCTCCCCTGTATCCTGTACACCAATATTTGGCACATGACAAAGGAGCCACCAAAGATTAAGGGGAGATTTCATGGATCGTTTTGTCGTGATGATCAATAAAGTACAATACCGGTGTAGTATAGTCCCGGGGACTGGACTTATTGTCTGTTGTTGCTGGGTCGGGTCCGGCGCGCCACTGTTCCAGGCGTCGCTGACTAATTCAATGACATTCGATCCCCATTTACATCCATTGTATTCATGTGGTCCTGCGGGCAGGGGCGTAGCGAAGGTGATTTTTTAATTTGATAATCAGCAATTGCATCCAGTCAGCCGTCTGAATCCGTTAATAGCCGACTGAAGTTAAGATTTCACATAAGACAAGACATTTACAACGAACTGTCTTTGCACTGTATTTACACGAGTATTATAACAATTTTTCTGCATACACCAAAGCAAGAGGAACGACTGATAAATGGATGCAGTTTTGGGATCTTAAATTATAATTATTCCAATTACGACAGAAGCCCTGTCACTTGAAATACCATACAGTTTCAGGAAAGTATACTTTTTGCACATAAAATCAGTTAATTTTGACCTAAAATCCGCTGGAGCCAAAAAAGAGTCAAAGAGCCAGTCAGTTATTTGAGAGCCATGGACTTTTAAAGAAGAGCCTAAAATCTGGTATTTGGTTCCGAAAGAGCCAAGTCTGGCCACCCTGAGAAAACCCCGAAAGCTATTCACGAAAAGGATCTTGCCACTCTTGCGAAAAAGACAATAATAACAGTCACCACAGCAGCGAGTAATCTAGTCTTTCCTCAGATTACTTTTCACATTTTTTAGTTTTTACTGGATTCAATACACTGTGCATATGGGAGCGTTGAATATGTGAGACAGTGAATGGGTTGCCTGATAACTGGAGAGTAAAACTAGCCGTGACAAAGTGGCATGGCATTGTCAATGCTTGTAAATGGCTCGTAAGTGAAATAGAATTAGCGTGATGTCTGAAAAAAAATTACAAATTTGTTTTCGGATTGGTTAAACTGTATTGTTTGAAAATTTAATAAAATAGTTCTGATCAGTTAAATTATATTGGATAAATGCGACTGTATATCGGTAATCTTAGATTCATAGATTGCATGGACGCTACGCCCCTGCCTGCGGGTAAGGAACGTAAGAGCTTCTCGTTTTGTTTTGCTTTGTTTTGTTTTTTCTTCTTCTTTTATAATAATCAGGCTAGCTTAGCATGCCATATAACTGCAGGAACCATTTATTCAAAACAAGGCTGATCTCTTGTCTTCATTTCAAAAGGCGTAGCTCGCCACATGTTATGAAGACGTATCGTGCATAACTAGCCGGGACAGGACCTACATTTTATCTTTCTTTCGCTGGCTTGTGTGGATTGTTTGAGACTCATTTCAACCCGAGATATTTACTAAAGAGTGGACTGTATTACAAGGACAATTTCAATCCGAGATATTTACTGAAGAGTGGACTGTATTGCAAGCAAAAGACTCATTTCAATCCGATATATTTACTGCAGAGTGGACTATATTGCAAGCAAAAGACTCATTTCAACCCGAGATATTTACTGAAGCTTGGATTATATTGGAAGGGAAAGACTAATTTCAACCAGATATATTTACTGAAACGTGGGCTACATTCCAAGCAAAAGACAAGTATGTTTTCGCGAGGTTTCCATATAATATCAATAGAAAAAAAACAAAAAACAACATGTCAAACTGGGTCAGCTTGCATTCCTGCTTATACGTCTAGAGGGTGATGACACTTAAACCTTGCTATGGTAGTACGTTGAACATTCGTTTGAGCGACACGAAACTAGAATCGCTCGCTGCCGGCAATTAGGTAGACCAGCTTGTGTTTGCCCCTCCAATTCTACGTTTAAATTTCTCTCTCATAGTTTTGATTGTAGCTGATCTTAATATAATTACAGATCTGGCCTGTTAGTGTGATTTTTTTTTATAGGAATCAATGGTTTATGTAAAAGAGAGCAGAATAAGAAATAGGCCTACAGAAAAAAAACAAAAAAAACACCAAGCAAGACGTCGCCCCATCTGGAATTCTTCAGCTTTTCATCACCTTCCTAATGCCATGAAAGAAGATCCATAGAGGCGTTCATAAGTTTGATAACCCGTCGTGTGTCGTACTAATGTACAAGATTTTCACTGACTATCTTAATATATTTAATTAAGCGATAAAAGCTTAAGTGTGTATTGATTTCCCAGGTAGACTAGTTCTAACCCAAACTCATTGTGTGCATATCTTACAATGATGACAATGCATAAAATAATATATATCCACAATCATTGATCACTAACAGTCATACAACATCTCCCACTGCCTTTAGCCAGGTACCCATTTTTTATATGGGTAGACTAAGGATAACGTGAGTTACGTGCTTTCCTAAGGCACATACAATACGACTGTAGTCGAGAATCGAACCCGCGACCTTTAGATGTTGAGTCCAACGCGGTATTCATTTGGTCATTCTGCCTCCTATAGCATTGGTAGACGTGTATGCCCAGTATCATTTTCGCTTTGTGACAAGACATAGAAGGGCAATATTTACATCTCACAACGTGGAAACACCTTCACCTATACATGCCCATGAATTGCTAATCGTCCTATTCCGATCTTGTTGCCTCAACTGGAAATCATTTTAAAGGTAGAAGAAGTAACCGTTATTGTCTTCGATTGTAATGTAACATTAATTATTACTCGATTGTTCTTATTAATACTTAAGCAAATTAAACGATGCATAGATCTATTATACATCTCTCTCTCCAAAATTCTTTCAGTTTTCAAGCGATTGCATCATGGATGAGAACGGGACTGTTGATGGAAAGACCTGGCTGTTTCTGACCACTGTCTACGCACTCATTTCTGGAGGACTCCTGGTGGCATTGTTCCGGCTGGTTCGAGAGTTCCTTAAATAAAGTAGTAACAACACCCATTCTTTGAATGGACTTACATATCCGAACAGCGAATTATTGATAGATCTCTGCGACAGTAATCCTAGCACACTGACGCCGGCTAACGTAGCATGTCATGACCTTTGACTTGTTAACTCTGTCCAAGGGAAGCAATGCAACTTTTGAGTCAGTCCAAAACAACAACCGGCGATTACACGGATGAATGATGCTTTGTTACGACCGGTATAAGTGACCTCTTAGCTTTATTATAGTTTAATGATGACAGATCAAGTGATCAATTTTTGAAGTTGTATTGGCAGTACTGCACCATGTACTTTGTCTTCACTGGATAAAGACAGCATTGGCGTTTATTATACTCGGAGTATCCTAAAACTATGTCTTCATAACTTTGACGAGTCATGAGCTAAACAAAAAAACATGCGCTTTAGGAAACAGATTTCGGCTGAAACTGAATCCCCGTTAGAAGAGCGTCGGGCACCGCCACTGCAGAGAAGGGACATCTCCACAAGGGCAAGGGACATCCCGTCACCAAAGGGCGTGGTCATAGAGGACGGTCCGGAGCATAGGCGGAACCACAGCCGTGATGGAGACGACTCTGTGTTTGACACTGGATGGGCGTGGATGATCGTTTTAGGTATGCAGCTAAAGTTTGTTTTACGGAAAAAAACCCAGCGGTTTTTTTTTGACAATAGAAACTTGTTTTTTTGGCGGATTTTTCTTAACTTTTTTTTGTGAAGTGACATTGAGTAGTCTTAAAAGAATTAAAAATTGGGTTCTCTGCGATATGGGTGAGTAGGTAATTTAGGGATTACAGAATGGATATCTAACACCCAGTCTCTCTGACTGAAAGTATAGAGGTTTTACAGCATAGCATCACAATATTACGATTGTTGTGAGTAATTTTCGTCACACCTCTTTAATGCAAAACTGTTAAATCTATGCAAGTACTTTACTATACATTACACAAGCAAAGAGAATTAATAGCGTGAAACTGCACGGATCGCCATTAAAAAATATGCCATTCAGACTACTTGTTATATTGCGGCATGCAAAGTTTGATAGAAATCGGTCCGTAAACAATAAAGTTAATCCCAAATCTGCTGGGTTTTTTTTTTCTCCGTGAAACAAACTATAAAACGTTGCGGGTAGCTCTTACGTTTTTGTCGTTGATTTTATTGTTGTTGATGATAATGCATAAGCTTAAAAGTAGGCGTGGTCCCACAGCTTAGCAGAGGCATCTTGGGAATTTAATACGGGGTTTTGTGTGGATAGTAGTGTAAGGTAAACAGTCGAGCTGTCGGTGGTTTGGGGGAAGGGGGAAGGGTGGAAGTGGGATGGGAGCGGGGGTGTTTATTTATTTTTTTTTCAAGACTTTTAGAAACCTTCTATTTTATTATTATGCAAGAATGTTAGGCTTCATGATAATGAAATTGACGATGACTATACTATTCTTGTTAACGTCAATGATGCAGGTGGTGAAGGTGTCGCTAAGTTTCATCGTTTGTTTGGTCCCTGCAGTTTGACGAAAGGACAAGCCACACCCCTTCTAAGCAAAGCAAATATCAGTCTCTAGGCAAGCCAAGATGGCTGCGACTAATGCGGAAGAGACAAATAAAAATATACTGACTTGCAAGTGGTGTTTGCTACACTCATATCTTTGCTTTATTTATTAGCATAGATACCACCTCTGATTTTTGCCACATCCTCCTCCGACACATGACCATTGATGATACGTTCCACTAACAAGTTTGAAACGTGGATGTTTGCCGCCATGTTGCCGCGCTCTTTCTTCCGGTGATGGCAGAAGACGTTATATTTCTAAGAAACCTCTCGATTAGAATAAGAATAAGAATAAGAATAAGAATAACAATAACAATAAAAATGACAATAACAATATGTTTCTTCAGCTCAAACAATTACTTGTTGTAAATGAGTAAACAAGAACACTGTTCTTAACCATCAGTTCATACCCTAACCGCTCTCTTTCTTTCTCTCTCCCCTTCACACTCACATTAATGAAACTTCAGATCTAGAGTTTTGATTTAGAAATCAAAATAATAATAATGCGATTTTTAGTCTCATGTCCAGGCTAATGCCCGCTCATGCGACTTCACACTATTATTACCCCAGCAGGCCTGATCACTCTAGGACTTTCTCGACTCCCTGGGGAGCATACAGTGCCGCTGCCATTTATAGGCGCTGATCACTAGCATTCTGACAAAATTTTCCACTGCCTATAGCCAGGTACCCATTTTACAGACGGGTGGACTGAGGAAAATGTGAATGAAATGTTTTCAAGGCACTTACAACATGACCGTGGTCGGGAATCGAATTCAGGACCTTTAGATCCTGAGTCCAAAGCCGTAACAATTAGACCACGCTGCTCCACAATATAGCTCACTCTCCCTCACTGTTACTGCCGCGCACCAACTCTGTTTCAATATTTTAAAAAGGCTACAAAATTGGCATGTAAAACTGTGCATCTCCTGGCAAATTATCAACTTTGGCAGATAGGTACAAAGATATGAGTATTCCTTTTTTTAAAATTTGTTTTTTTGTTTTTGTTGTTGTTGTTTTTATTTCTCCTCTCTGAACTGTTCATATGTATTGTAATGTGATTGGCTTCGGCTTAAATAAACTTGAACTTGAACTTGAACTTGAACTTACTTTGGACTGCCCACACAATACAAGGACGGCTCCTCTCGCGATGCCACAGCGACCAATAAATAGAACTTTATTAGATTCTTAGCCAAACACAGTACATAAATTTCACAATTTAACAATATGCACTCTGACACTAGCACACATCCCTCTCCGCCCCACATCCCTCCTGTTTTTCTATCTACCTACCCAAGCACAGCACAGTGCAGTATAGTGGTCATCATAAAATAATATACATCAGGATCCAAAGGCACTATATTAATATAACAATTTTCACATTCCCGATTAAACATAGTTACCTATTAAACCTCTCTTCCCTCGCCCCTCCCTACTGTTTCTGTCCCTTCCCAGACTCATCCGCTACCTCCCTCGTGCCCATTTACACTCATTCCTTCCTCCCTACATTATTTCCTCCTGGTCATTTCATCTCAAGGTAGATACAGCAAAATACACTGTACATTGTAATTTCATACAATAAGCAGACAAAAATAATATTACGCAGGCCAGGTTCAAAGTTTAATGATGATGAAGAGTTCTGACAGTGATAATGTCTCTGATGATCTCCAGGTTCCTTCATAATCTGGTTCGTCACCTCCAGCTATCACTACGTCCTCTCCGTGTTGCTCTTTGATATCATAGAGGAGTACAGCGTCTCTGTTACCATGGTTACAGCCTTGATGGCCGTCATGCATTTTTCTTATTGCATATCGAGTAAGTTGTGATTGAGTTTGTGTGTGTGTGTGTGTGTGTGTGTGTGTGTGTGTGTGTGTGTGTGTGTGTGAGTGAGTGAGTGTATTTTACTGTGTTTGTGTGCATGTGTGTATCGGTGTGTAAGTGTGTGTATTTGTGTATCGGTGTGTAAGTGTGTGTATGTGTATGTATGTATGTGTGTGTATGAGTGAATGAGTGTGCGTGTGTTTGTGTGTGTGTGTGCGTGTGTGTGTGTGTGTGTGTGTGTGTGTGTGTGTGTGTGTGTGTGTGTGTGTGTGTGTGTGTGTGTGTGTGTGTGCGTGCGTGCATGCGCCTCTATATTATGTGCGCCATTGAAAAAGTGTGGGTGTGTATGTGTTTGGGGGAGAGAAGGATAAATGAGAAAACTCAAATGAAGAAAACATATGTATTGGTGAAGTGTGAATGCATACATTACAAATGCAAGATAGAAAAGAGTGATAGAGCAGAGAGAATTGAAGCGGCAGGATGAGAGAGCGTAGGGTCTTTTTGCAGCGTTCTCTAACTTATAGATCTAAGTATTCTTACTGTGTAAATGTTCCGTATATGTGTTGGAACTGGCCACAGCGGCCTACAATATCCCATGGATTGAATTCATTGAAACTGTTTTCGTGATTTTGTTTTCGTATCATTTCAGCACAGATTCTCGCCAATCTTCTCCTTGCTTTCTTATCGGCACGAGTCTTATCTGCGATATCAGCGTTCATCTACGCCCTGTCTACTCTGGCCATAGTATTCACGTCTGCCTTCCCAGTTTTCTTCGTGGTCAGCGTGACGAAATGTAAGTTACAATGGTAAATATTTATAATTATATACAAGTTGTCTGATGTTTTACTAATGTTTTTCTTCGGATTCAAATATTCAACAATACATCATCAATTTTTTTTACCTGTAGTCTTGCTATAGTTTTATTCTCCTTTCACTCTTCTTGACTGTTAATTAAAAGGGCCTGGTCTTATGAGCTAAAGAACAACAAAAAAAAACAACTATCTGAAGACATTTAAAAGTCAATTATAAAGCAGTTGCTTCCACACCCGTCCTCTCTTCTCCACCCC
>JAWQUT010000563.1:279876-304894 GCA_033807755.1 Ellobium chinense | reverse complement strand
AGAGAGAGACGCCGGTCATCAACCCATGGCTACCCATAAGGGTGTTACCCTGCCAGATCTTCCTCATTTCAACGTGTGGGGGTCTTTGGGAACAACAGGTAACTGGACCATACCTAGAGCAGTCTCCATGTGGTCTTGCTGCTCTTGTAAAAGGGACGAGGGCAGCTTTGTGTTTGTTCTCAGTACAATGTTAAAGACACGCTTCTAGTGAAAGTTGTTAGACTACTGGCCGAGAAAGGAGAATTCTTAGCATTTTTCGTGGCGTCCTGTGCCTGATGTCATATGACTCGTGGATGGAAATGTTCAGTTAAAATGTTTTATTTGGGACGCAGTCGAATTCGACCGAATTCAGTATGGTAATTTCTTTCTGGTTTAACATGCTGGAAAAATCTGATGTGTGGTTTCCAAGATCTAACTGAAATAAGGAGTCTATATATCATAGCTGGATATGGAGTCAATTTCATCCACCATTTTGGATGTCACTAACAACTCAGCAGTCACAAGCAGATCTTGTTACAGCAGTCCAGAGGTCATTATTCTGTGCCATCGGGAAAGGCGACAGTTGTACACCGGAGAATAGGTGAAGATGTTATAAGGAATTCCTTTTTTTGGTCGTGTCATTTGATCCCCGGTTATAGAAACATGTGTGCACTCGCAAGGCCTGTGTGCATATATTGATATTACTTAACAATAAACAACATTATTGAAGAATAAAGGCAGACAAGAATAATGATAATTTAAAAAAAGTATGTCTACAGTCTTGAACACAGTTCACAATATAACCAAGCACCCATGCCCTGTGTTACTGGACTAAGTCCTGGCCACTGGTGCTTATGAACATAAGCTTGCAAAAATGCCATCAACAACACGTACGGATAAAGATGGTGCACAATATAAGCAAATAATCCTTGCTCCGTGTTGCTGGACGGAGTTCTGGCAACTGGTGTTTGAGAAAAGTTGTGCACACTAATGGATGAAATTGCCTGTGATTATTTTGATGGCACGAAGCAATGAACTCTTTATTTCATGATCAGCTGCAAGCAAAAAGAATTCATCAACATATACAAAGACAGTGCACCAAGTAAGCAAACCATCCTTACCCTGTGCTGTTGGACTTTGTTCTGGTAACTGGGGTATGAGGAAAGTTTTGCATTGGAATGTGCAGCATTTTCTGCCAACCATGGTACAAAATGTGAATATCATATCATTGCAACGTGCATTCTGCCTGCAATGATTTTGCAATCCATTCATGGATTTACGAATCATTCACACTCCCGTATATATTAGGGACATTATATCAGATTTAAGCGTGATTTCTAACGCCAGGCTGCATCACTGTGCGTCACTGAGATACAAAGGGGTAGTCTTAGGTGCTGCGGTTGTGAGTCTGAAAATTGAGTCGGCACTGATGTACTTCGAGGAATGTCGAACGAATGTCTGAGCTACACATGTGTGTAAGCATTTAGCCCCTAGAGCGAATGGGAATACATCGTACTTCGGAATACAAATAAAATGTGGGAGTTACTCTCTTAAAATTGCAGGGCGTAATATAGCCGTAATCGTGCTGACACGCCGTAAAACACAAACTCTAGCTCAAACTCTTAAAATTGCACAACATTAATTTTATCTTGCGACTCGCGCAAACCTTTCCGAACACGGAAAGCAAGATTCGACCACCTAATCTGATTTCATGTATTATTATAAACAGTCTAATCAGATCTCTTAATCATATCTCCTTAGCGCTAACAACATTATGATCTGCTGGTACTGCGAATAAGGATCGAACTGTAATATAGACCTATACTCTTTTGGCCAATGCATACATTTCATTATTGTCACTAGAGTTATCTGAGGTCAGGAGCTGGTCACCAAGATGGCGCTGAGTATTGATTTGCTATTTCTCGGTCGCTAGTCTAACCACTTTTACTAGGAGCTTGTCTTTAGCATTGTACTGAGAGCAAACACAGAGATCACCTGAAGACTGTTCCAGGCCTGGTCCAGCCTGTTGTTCCCAGGTCCTCGCACGGTGGGGTGAGGATGGTTTGGTAGGATAGCACCCATAAGGGTAGTATGGGCTTGATGGGCTGGGCGTTCTCTCGCTCAGGTCTCAGGTCTGGTGTGTTTGCGATGGGCGGAGTGGTCTGTGTTTTTGATCAAAGGCTTCAAGTATGTCGGTATCTTCTCCCGTCCTGCTGGTCTGTCTGTCAGAAATACTGTCTGCCAGGTCCTCCCCTTTTCTCTCATTTTCTACATCTTCTGTCTACTTATGTCTCCCATCTTGTTTAATTTTCTCTCCATCTTCATCTCTATCTGCTTCTCCTAAATCTGCTCATCTTTTCTTTTTTTTTTTGACCTTCACTTGTTTTCATTCTACATTATTACATACCATTCTCTTTCTCCTCATCTCTTTTTGGTCTTGATCTATGCCCTCCCCTATTTCAACCCATTTCTCTCTCATATTCCTCCATCGCCCTCCTCTTTCTTGTACTCCTCCTCTTTACCTGCCCTTCTGCTTTTCTTTTACGTCCGCCCTTATTTGTATCTCTGCTCTCCTCCTCATTTTGTTCTCCTTTTTTTGTCTGTCTTCTTCATATACTCTTCCCACTGTCTGTTTCTGTTTACTGTCCATCCCAGGGTTGTTTCTTCCTAGATTATTTATCTTGTTTTATCTTACTCATCTCATTATCCTCTTTATGGCTTTCTTGTTATCCTTCTTTTCCCCACCCTACTATCTTCTTAAAGTTTAACTTCGCCTTCTCTTCTAACTCATTATTTTTACTTTTCCTCCTCACGGACATTGTAAAGGAGTATGAGGTGTAGGGAGAGAGGAAGGGGCTGTAGCACATAGGGTAGCGTGGAGATGTAGAGAAAGCATTAATTCATTAAACATTTTAATGACTGCGCATGCTAATACAGGGAAATATGGGTCTAATTAAAATTTGTGTCCCGCAACACGTTTTACTCATTTTCCTTTATCATGGTTAACAGAGCAAACCGACGAGTATCAACAGTGCAAAGGTAAAAGAACAACAAAAGTTGATCTGTACAAATGTGCAACATCCACGTTGGCGCTGCAAGAACCTGAAAATATGTCACAAGCGAAAATAAACAACAGTCATCTCAGCAGTAACTGACCTAAATGAGGAAACATTCAAAGCTGGTGAGCAGAAAGAACAGGCAATTGATGACTGAATCACTGAACAGACTTAACGGAAATTAAAAAAAACAACAGAAAAATGAACGAGTGCCTGTTGGTGAGAGAAGACCATAAACGCACACAGATGAAATAACAGAAGACGACGTCAAATTCGCCATCAGAATGTCAAAAAGCACGGACCTTGATCACGATAGGTTTGACTACGTAATTACCCAGGTCTACAAGATCTAAATTTTACTGGTAACGAGATACAGAATCCAGCCGAAATCTAAGATGACAGCTTATGAATGAGGAATTTTCCTGAGATTTGAAAAACATGGGGAGAAAAAAACCCCATGGGAAACAGAACATGTACAGCATGATCACAGTATAGAACACAAGGTCGGGAAATTGCTGAAGAACAGTGTGACAAGAAAATTAACCATGGATCTGGAGTACATGAACATCTTCCACTGCTTGGAGCACACAGAAATGGGAAAGATACATGGGATAATGCAGCTACATTCGCGTACTGATGCATATTAGGCACTTCACATGAAACCTACAACAGAACATCTACCTTCAATTTGAAGATACCTTAAGACGTCAGTTACTTTTTGATTATCTCCCAGATTGCGAAAGAGTTGGCGCTTTAAATGTGCTAGTGGATCGTACTTGTGTAGGCAATGTTGAACTTCCTCACAATAATGTATCCATGTAGGGAATGAAAAATGAATGCGTGAAGCCACAGAAACGTTCAGCCATTTCCTCAAAAGGCATCCTTATCGCTTGTACTGTTCTATGTTTACACATTAAAAATTGCTGAAACAACTCCAATGGATGGCGGAGCTTTAACATTCGCAGATAACATACTGTCTTATCTGCTGTACATGACAAATAATAAGAGCATTTTTTAAACTTGTGACCAAGCTCTGAAGATTGAGATCAGTAAGTTTTTCTTTTTTTTTAATTAAGTTGGTTTGTGCATCTACACGACAAATAATTAGGGGACATAGCCACGCTTCTCAATGCATTTTTGAGGATCAAGACCCAAGGTCGACATGCATACGTTTTTCTGTTTTGGTTTGTATATGTATCTGAGCGTTCTGATTAAAATATGTTCTAATAACTCACACACTTTTGGTGTTGTGACTGGTTGTAGAGAATGAGCTGCATACTCTCCATATGTTTAAGTCAGGTTGCTGTTCCCTTCGTTGTTGTTAAGGTAAATGATGAAGCTGATATAATCTGAGGGCCTATTTTGCTCAACCAGCTCAGAAAATGTTACCTATTCTGCCAGGCAACCAATATTTTAAGATATAACAGCGCATTGCGGAGGGCCTATTAAGCCCATACCGTTCAGAAAATGTTACATATTTTGCCAGGCAACTAATATTTTAAGAATATAACAGCGCATTGCTGAGGGCCTATTTTGCTCAACCAGCTCAGAAAATGTTACCTATTCTGCCAGGCAACTAATATTTTAAGATATAACAGCGCATTGCTGAGGGTCTATTATGTTCACACAGCTCAGAAAATGTTACATATTTTCCCAGGCAACTAATATTTTAAAATATAACAGCGCGTTTGCATAAACTTTGGATTTGTAGAAAAGGTATTAAAACCAGTAGGTTTTATTACATGGGATTGAACCGAAGGGCTATGGCACAAAATGGTGCTGGATCGGTAAAGAAAGAAAAAAAGTAGAGTGGGTAATTTAGTTAGTGGGCAAACTCTGTAGCATTGAGAATTATAGCCGCAGAAATACCATCAGTAGTGAATTTTCCTTTCCTTATTTTCTGTTTTTCCATAAAAATCTTTCCGTTTGTCCATGTCTAAAGAATAGCTTCCCTCTTTTCTTCCAGACCACCCCGTGCAATCCCTGATGTGTGGTTGCAATAGACTACCATAAGTCTCAAACTAAGGCTACCATTTCCATTCTCCACTCTCTACGCTAACAAAAGTGTACTGCACAGTGTACATCCGCAGGTACGATGGTTCAAGCAGTTTAAAGTAAAGTTTCAAGCTGTATGGCGGTGCAGGAGTGGTGGGAAAGATGATCCTGCCTATCGCTGTTTTCTAAATGCTGAAACTGATGAAGATGAAAAGGTATTGCAATATACTTACAGCGTTTTATACGTAAAACTGAACCTACAGTCTATATTTGAAGTACTGTGGAGCCTCAACCTTAAGTATTCGCTTAAATGCATACCCTGTTATTAGGTATGACTTGCACATGCACAGGCTTGTTATTATGTATCATCTTTTTGTTCAGGTGGATTTCGATATTAAGTATAAGATATCAATAATAGATATACTCTTCCATGTTTACTGTAGTTTACTCACTGTTTGAGACAATGTAAGAGAAACAGTAATGCTGCACACAAGAAACAGTTCAAAATGCAAGACAGTTGGGGTAATTGCTTAGATGCAGGAATGGATAATCTTTCCGTCTGGCTCATTGACTGGCTGGCTAATAAATTTATCAGGTTATGAGTGATGTTTTCCTTTGTTAGAATAATGTGATGAACTTTTTGTTTCTGAGAATCTCATTAAATTAATCCCTTATCAGGCACACCTAGTTCAAGGTGGATGATTCCAAGAGAAGGCATGGACATGCCACAAGATTATTGAACCGATTCATCTACAGACAGATAGTGTGATGGGCTTCAAGACACGGCTCAGGACGAGCGCTATTCCTGGAAAGGAAGTGTGAAAATGAGCTGAGAAAGACTATGCCAACAGCAATCAACCTACTTCCAGCTCACGGGTAACTATCGTGAATGCATACAAATATTCGTTCGTGTCATTTAGACAAAAAAAGAATATCTATCATCCTCGGTGGCGCACAAAAAATCTTAATTTTTTTAAAATTAGGTTTGAAGAACACATGCAGGGAATCTGTAAATTGGAATGAAAAATTAATTTTTATTTTTATTGCTAGTACTTTTATGTCAATTTCATACTTATAATATCAACTTAAAATTCTGGGCAAAATGATGCTATTTTTTCTTTTTGATCTGTTTTATGGAGTTCCATCTTCTACTTCAGAACGGACGATATGTGAAAATAAGGTTCTATGTCCATACAAAAACTAGGTCTCGCACTTAGTAAGACCAAACAAAAAGAAACCTTGTTACTAAGACAGCAAGGGGTCAGGACTGATTCACAGACGGTGAATATACCACTATTTAGGTGATATTTTGACAAAGACTGAAACAGCAGAATCAGACATGGACAAATCGATTGAAAAATAAAGTTTGTATGGGCCACCAAATATAGAGGAGATTATTATTTTTTCTCTCCATCTTACGAGGCCAAACATAGTAGCATTAACATCTAATCTGCAGAACCTCCATAAACCACCAAGTGCTTGGGAAGAATTCCAAGAGTGCTAGAATGTAAAGTGTCAACGTAAAACAGTTCGCTTGAGAATAATCTGAAATATGTATTATTACTTTGTCCACAGACAAGCATAATGAAGGATGAGCTTTTCTTCCATCAAAGCCAGGCATCGTAAAGACCTTGTCTTGCAGCATCTTACAGATGAAAAATGCATCCACACTGATTAGATTAACTCTGTGTCAGAAGCCTAGACAGCGAACGACTACTACAGACATGGTAGAAATGACACCACACTCTTGGTAGGTATACTCTGATGATAGCTGAAAGCTAGCGCATTAGCGATGGGATCTCTTACCATCTTAAGAATTATATTAACTCTGCATGTTGAACAGTCCTAAAATTACATCCAGTACCGTAAGCTCTCAAATTATGAAGTATCACGAGTTATGATGGTGATCTGCGTTGATGTTGAAGATGATTGGTGGCTGTGGTGGCGATGTAGAGGGTAATAACAGCGCTAATGATACTAATGAAAAGGAGACATGTTTGTCTCTATCCCTTCATAAAAACTTGACAATTAAAAGTTTGAATAGCTAGTCCTGTGGATGGCAAAGGTTTATTTGTGTATCATACTGCGGTTGTGGTGATTTATTTTTCCAAAACTGATGAAAAGCAACATGATACTGAAACTGATGAGCGATAAATGACTACAGAAAGAGGAAGGAATAATTCCTCTGTAAGGAATTGGTGAAAGGATTATTAGTGAATTCTCCGTAAAGACAGTGGAGGTGTACAACGTTGATTTCTTATGCAGGAAAACAATATTTATTATGTGAAATGGATAGGCTCTACTATTTACTGTTAACTTATCGTTACTATCCTCAGATCGTATGTGTTGCCTCTCCACCCTTGAACATGGCCAGATACAATGATATATTGAAAAGCAGCAGCCGAAAAAGCAGCATGGACTGAGTTTTACAGTATAGACAGGTGGATGCCATGTGAAGCGAGGGTTTCAATGACAACGAAATATTAGCGGTAGTCCAGTGACCAAAGGACGTCTGTGTCACATGTAAGTTCGCTAGAGACATGTCTGGGGATATAGATGTTACTCATGTGGAATTCCTCTCTTTAGTTCAAAAATATTGTTTTCTTAAACAAAAACAAAAAAAAAAAAAAAAGGTCCCACCATGCAGCGGCATCCAACACCGTACCTGAGAATTACTTTCTCCTCAAATGTTGAATACTGATACCATACTGCTTATTATTTCTAATTTTTTGACATTTCAGACACTTTGTCAGATTTTTGGCCTTCACATAAAGACAAATATCGAAGGTTAGCTACCAGACTGTTCTGTGTCCACATTTTATCACTGGTTGTAAATGCTTGGAACTAAATGACAGTACAGTATTATGTGTGCTTATTTTTCACCCAATACAAGACAGTGTTAAGAGAGTCAGAGTCAAGATATTGCAGGCAATTGAATTTTTATTCATGTACAATATTTCTACTTCAGTTTTCTCCTTTTATGCTTTTTGAACAACCCTCGATACATGTAATCCAATAAAAGTTTGGGTGTGATGGAATGACCCTATTCAAAAACAAACCTATTCCAAAACAAAATTTATAAGTCGTAGATCAATTTTCATCTTTTCAGCACGGTTTGCAGGTTCCTCCTAGAAGAGGAAGGCATGACGTTGTCATTACCCAGCCAGATCAGTCCCTGCACGATCTGTGGAAGAAGTTGCCTATCACAAATTGGACCCAATCCCGCCCCACACAAAGACATCGTCAAGTAACCTATATGCCTACTCATCCACTGAACTGACGGAAAATTCCACCATTATTGTAAGTTTCAGTACATTTCTCTGAAGTTGTCCACCCCATTTTTTACTTTAGGTTAACTATCGCGCTTAGCCTTGAATGGTCTAGTCAGAAGTATTGGAAAATGTTGAGTTGATAATGACGGTCGAATTCAGACGTGTACTGAACGTTATTTATGAACATCATATTTGCACCCAGGCATAACACACAAGGCACATTGTCGTGGACGTGTTCAACAGTCAATGAAAATGGAATGGACAGTCAACAAAAATGGAATGAACAGTCAATGAAAATGGAATGGACAGTCAATGACAATGGAATGGAACCAACTTTTGCTACATTTTACTGCATTCTTCCATAATGTGTTTTAAAATTGATCCTGAAACTGTTTCCGCTGCCTAGGCAAAAGTATTCATCAACAGAAATTTGAAATATCAGCAGTAAGATCAGAATGTTGGATTTTTAACTATGGGAACGTTTTGTTTGAAACGTAAGCTAAGACAGAACAAAATGACACCAGGAATGCCATTTCTCTACCCAGAATCACACAAAAATACAGTTCCTAACTTGTCACTTCCCTATACTAAACTTAAGGTAAACCAGCCAAAAAAAGTCACAAACAACTGTTAAGTTGCAAAACACCAACAGAAGGTTTGATACATTTGTTCTATTGCTCCTTTATACCTTCAGATATGAAGATGCCAATGTTTTTTTTCAGTGTTGGCTATATGAGGTTTTACACCTCTCATTAATTTATCCAGGGGTCCGATGCCAAAATACTATCCAAACATGTTGTTAAGCTTTTCCTCCAATTTTTGATACAAAGAAAAATGCCCCTAAACCAATTAGATCTTGAGAACTTAGGCAGTAAAGCAGGCTCCCTATTATTTTAGGCCTTTTCATTCAGTAATCAGGTTAACCTTACCCACCTGGCAACAACCACAGGTTTATACTTGAATGGCTAAACCTCACTTATTCTGAGACTATAAATGTATTTGTACCTATCTAAGCCTTTGAAATTCAAACCCAATCCCTTTCTCCTCTCCCCATGGCCAGTTTTCTGACTTTTTAGGGACTAAATAAAATTGCATATTATTATGCCAGATGTTATTGGCATCTTCATACCATCAACATGATTCCATAAACTTAAAAATGAGGCATCTAAATTTCAAGTAGTTCTGATCATACTTGAGCATGTGCTGATTTTCATGTATTTTACTTTCTACGGAACATGTCGAAACTTTCTGAAAACACATTAAGGCTTTGCACTGGAAATATATTACAGGGAGAAGTACCTTTCTGAAATAATAGTTTGGAATTGTGTGGATTAAATTTCATGGTAAGAACATTATATCGTCTATTATGTCTAATTTTGCACTTTCGATAGCCTGGTCTTTGTCATTGAAAGTAGCAATTTCGTGTCAGAAGTGATAGTGACTTTTATACCGCTATGTCAGTAATTATGGATTTCCAAAGCTCTTTTTATAAACAGAAATAATATAATGATTAAAAGATCTGTTGCGGTTATTATTTTGTAGTATGGTATAAACATGTGTTTTTCTTTTACAGACTGATGGGATGTATGAACAAGAAGCTGAAGACAGAGACCTTTCAAGATGCAGCGACGCAGGATCATAGAGAAGCGATAAATTTACAGAAAGCTGAAAAAAAATCACGAAAGTTATTTTCATCTTTGGATTGAAATTCATTTGAAACTGTTCTACATATATGCTTACCATGATCACTGTGTTTCATTAAAACTGACTGAGATGTTGAAAAGAAGAAAGGTGAATAAGGCCAGTATAAAATTGGCCCTGTTAAATATCTAAAAGTAAGTGATTTGCAATGGGGGTTGATGAGTTGCCTAACCACCGCTGGGCCGTGTTGACTTGTTCTTTTATTGGATGGTTGGCTGTGTGGATAGATGACGTGCTTGTTTCTTCTGGATTGGAAATCACACATGCTACCGTGCTATAGGGACATTTAACAAAATTATGAGGACAAGTAAATGCAAAAAAAAAAAAAATATTTAGTCCACTTATATAAACGTCTGTTCACCTGATCCAGGTGCTAAATTTGCCAAATGTGTCTGCCCTACTTTAATGATAAAAATTCATTGTGTTAGAGTATCAATAAATAAGACTTTAATGACGGCCAGGTGCAGTTTTCTACAATCATCTCGCTTTGTCTTTTTTTTTTTTCCGCTATAAATTTCTGACTTGCCAGGTTCAGCTGAGCACGATAGCATTGTGATTCTTTAATGAAATACTTTCATGGAGTTTCTACAATAATGAGGTTTGAAAAAAATATAATTGCTTACCCTCGCTTTATTACCTTGAGGAGACGTGCACCCTTATTGCGAAACCATAAAAAAATATCCATACTTTTTTGAGCTTGTAAATGAATTCCAGCCCTGTTACAAGAAGGGTCTAAAGTTCTGAATATGACTTAGGAAAAAAAAAGGGCTCAAGACTTAATTTGTGGGATATGATCGTATAAATCAACATAGAGAATGCTATGATGGGGTCAGAGCAAATTGTTTACAGCTCCACATATTGAATCAACTGGCCTGCAAGAGATTCATGCATTGTTTGACAGGCATGTTAAGGTCCCGTCATTCTTGACAATATTTCTATTCCCATAATTGTCAGATTTTCAATTTTGCCCGACACTTAGTTCCTGCTTTCTCGGGGTTTTCTCTAAGTGGAGTGGCATATATGTATTGCTTAGAGTATGAAAACATTATCTATCCTGACCACGCATTCTAATGAAATCCAAGTCTGCCTCAGTCTTGAATCAAAGCAAGAAGCCAAATGTTATTGATATGCATGTAGATATTCTGTTATTAATGTAAAATAGCGATTTCTGTTATTTTAACAGTATGTAATTTGATAGTGATATGAAAATAACCTGCGTGATATTTTAGTAGTTTCCCGACTTTAAACGCTTCCACATTTTCGGAACTTAACTCGCAGAACACTTTGTACCAGCCAAAACCTAAAATGAGAGAAATTCATTACAGCTAACAGTAACCCAGTGAATAAATTATGTCCTTTGAAGAATCTCGCCATTGATTTTTGTGAGCAACGAATTTATAGAAAGACATGGATTTGGAGAGTGAAAGTATGAATTTAAACGGAGAAATTTATATTTGTTGGCCCCACGACAGTAGAGTAGTAATTTATTTGTGAGTGGCAAAAGACTTTTTTAGTCAAAATCTACGTGTGGACCAGACCCCTCCTGTCAAGATGTATAGTGTATAGGTCTAAATTATGTGTGTTTGACCCGGCAGTTTCAGATAAATAAGGCCTTTTCTTTCTGAGCATTTGATGTAAACATATAATACCGTATTTGTAGCTAAATTCTTGATATGGAGCGATATAAATGTGAAAGCCTGTGGCCTCATACTCTAAGACGGAATTCATGTCAGGTAATCTTAATATAGATCTATGTAATATAAGTAAAACAATCTGAACCACATCTAGAAGGTGCCAGAAGTTCTTTTGCACTGAATCATTTCACTTTAAGCCAAACCGTCGTTTGAGACTGTTGAGAAGAAAATGGGCTACATTCACACCAAGTCACTGGTTGTATTGAGTGAATTTCTCATGATGGAACACAAGAATATGCGCAAAACTGGTTAAACACACGCGTCCCAGATCAAATCACAAAGTAATCAACAAAAATGTCAAAGGTGCCATTTACTTGTACAAACGCACAGATAACATACTGATGTCACTGGCAGTTTCAATAGTGTGTCGATTGGGGAAAAAAAAGTTTTAAAGTAGTAGCAACAAATGCCCTTATGAACCACTAAAAAGTAGTCTAATAAAGGAAATTACAGATGTACAAACTGAGGTTTAGAAAGGCTGGTACACTCTTCCCCCACTCTAATCTTTATACTGCTGACTCTTCCCCCATCCCCCTTCATTCATTCGGCTCAAAGACACTATTTTATATTGTGTTGCCCGATGAGCTCATTGCATAAAGCGATCCATGTTCCAAAAGTCAGTTCTTGTGTATCAGCAAGGCATTGACAGATCATTTATTCATACGCGCAGTCTTGGATCAGAGTCCAGTTGTCTGAAATTTAAGTTTGGTGCCGCCACCAGAATCTTGAGGCATTTTCAGTTTGCCATCTTTGACTTTCCTTTTGCTCATCACCTAGTGATCTGATCTAGGGTGCGTGTTTTATCAGTTTTGCACATTTTCCCGTGTTCTGTAACGAAAAATTCGCTCAATATACCTAGTGACTTGGGTTAATGTGTGTGTGAATATAATGTATTTAGTTATCACTAGTCAAAGCATCTGCAAAATTTCGGGCATATTTGAGTAAAAGAAACGAATAAACCACATTTAGGCCTAAGTGTATTTACGATGCCTCTCTTTTGGCAACAATAATAACGCATTATTATAAGTAACCACTAGGGGTGTAGCGTTCATGTAATCTATGAATCCGAGATTATTGAGGTATTGTCGCATTTATCCCATAAAATTTACCTAATTTGTAAAGTTGTGAAAAATTGTTAACATTTTTTCACCCACAAGCCATTGACAAGCATTGACAATATGACTTGGTTGCGGTTAGCTAGCTAGTTTTACTCGCCGATAATCTGAAGGCCCATAACTGTGTCACAGCTTCAGCTTTCCCATTTGCACAGTGTATTGTATCTAAGACTTCTCACGAGAGGAACTATTTAATTTTTTAAAAAGGTGGCAAGCAATCTGAGAGGAATCTAGATTACTCGCTGTGGTGACCATGATTATTTTCTTTTTGCGTTAGAACGGCAAGATTTTTTCCGCGATCCCGGGTTTTCTCAGGGCAGCCAGACTTGGCTCTTTCGGAACCAAATACCAGAATTTTGGCTCTCTTTTAAAAGGCGTTTGGCTCCCAAATAACTGACCGGCTCTTTGGATCTTTTTTGGCTCCAACGGACTTTAGATCAAAACAGACTACTTTTATAATGCTAAAAGTATATACATATACTTCTCTGAAACACTATGGTATTTCAAGTACAGGGCTTCTGTCATAATAAGAACAATGAACTCCTATTAAAGAACGATCCGAAAACGGCAACCATTTAACAGTCGTTCCTTAGGCTCTGATGTATGCAGAAGGTTGATTTCAATTATTAAACCCGTGTATGTCCAGTTCCAAAGCAGTTCGTATTAACTGACGTCTTGTGCGAAATATAAATCCAAGTCGGCCATTGACGGTTTCAGACAGCTGGTTGGATGCAAGTGCTAGATTACCCAAAAAAATCACTATCGCTTCCCCCCTGGTAATCACAACGGTGGTTCTGGCACCTTCCAGGTGTTGTTTAAATAGTTGTGTGGCTCAGGTTGTTTTGACTAATTACAATACAATAATAAAATAACATGCCTAATAAATTCTTAAATGAGCATTAAGTGTTGCATCACAAAGCAAGCTAGTCAAGGTCTCCTTTCACTTCTTCCAGATAGACTATCAACTTAAACTTTGCCGGCGGATTTGTAGACACTAGATATGCCTTTATTTTATAGGTACAAACATTAACGATAGACTAATTTTTTTTCTTGAGAATAAATGCTAGTTTAACAATATATCAAAATAAGTTATGCGTAAAAAGCTCTTTTATCATGGTAAGCCACAGCATTGCGAGGAGTAATGAAGGTTCTACTGCATTTTTGTAGCATCAAAAGTAGATTTTGAAGAAGAACAGTCAAAATTTATCGTAACCATTTCAGTTTTAATTATAATTGCGTACTCTTGTAGCCAAAGTAACTAACTTTGGTGGTCCACCTAGGACATGGGTTCCATCTGTTATGTTTTTAACATCGTACTCTATATGCACAAAATGAAAAGCGAAAAACCATTTGAGAAACCGGATCCCTTGCAAGATTTGTAAGGTTTCGTAAGGTAGAGGGAAAATGTATTCCTTGTAAATTTGTTACATTTTTAAGGAAGGAAAGGGTCAAGTGTCGATGTCGAATACATGATGGAAGGGAGAAAACCTTGGAAAACATTTCCCTTGAACTAAATATTCACTCAGTGATAGTTCTACTAATGTAAATTGGTTCGGTTTATGGTGATGGAAGCGGGGACATTTATCTGAGCTGATGTATCGTAAAAAGTCTATTGTGCATGAAAAAAGGTTTAGACCGAAGCATGGAAAATTGTGATGCACTTCAGCAGGGCTTGCATCCCAACATGGGATCATTGTGGATTCTGTGTGAAACCAGATGACCGACAAACGTAGACCTCACTTCCATTTATAGTATGGGTGCTTCAAGGAAATGCTTGTTACCGGTTTTCATTTTTATATGAGATTCAGCATATCGAAAACATCTGGACAATACACGGATAAATTCTAGTCTTCAATATGTAGGCAAAAGATCTTGGTTTCATACAATTTTAAAAAGTCCACTAACCATACCCATACGCGTGCTATGTAATGTGGGAAATTGTAATAATGCTGACCGCAGAAATGACCATTACTTTCTGATTCAGACAAGAAATTTGAGCGAAACCCATTCAGAGAATAGAGACATCGTCACAGCCATAGTCTTTGAGGAAAGGGGAAAAGCTCTATCAGACAATAGACAAAAACAATGACGCTCTATGAGTACCTGTGGATTTTGCAGGAACGTTTGGTGGTTACCGCAGCCTCCAGCCCTAGTCCCCCTCCTCCACTCCCCAGAGGCCACACATTCTCTCCATGTTCTCTTCAGGGTGAAGAATGACGTGTTCATCATGTGACAGATGTCAATGTGGGTGAAGTAGCGGCAGAAATCATCAAATGACATCCTAAAGACATAAGAAGGCATTACTACATTGATAGGTGTGAGAAGCAGAATGGTTATATCATGAGACCCATTTTCTCGAATCGGTGATTAGGTCGCATTTTGGGGGTAGAGAGTTAATGCTTATCATTGCAAAGCTCTTTCAAAGGCTTTTGATACCAACATAATTGTTGTAGCACCACTGATGGCTGAGAAATGCCCGCTAGATGGCGAGTGTGCGGGAGAGTAAGATTTGAGAAAACAGCTGAAAACAAAGATTTTCAGTAATTTTTGGAGGGTACGCTATTTCACTCCTTAATTTAATATGGGCATTTCTAGATAAAATATGCTATAGATTTGAAATTTGGCACACGTATTACGAATGGATTGAATTTAAATAACTTTTTATTAAAAAAAAAACAAAAAACGAACAAGTACAAAGGGCTTAAAGTTAGACTAGATCTATGTAATATTTACAAAAAGAGCATTTTTCAAGAAGCTCTTGAAACATCCTCAAATTTAACGTAATTGGGCATAAAATACAACTAGTCTATAATACTTGCTCACCAACTAGATATCAAAGTTTAACGAATCTCATAAAATCTCAACTTCAACTATTAACACTCTTTCGATTTCATTCGTCGAAATTCATGAACTGCCGCTGTAACTTAAGCACTGATTTGAAAACAAAACAAAAAAACCCGGGTCACACAATATACAGAGATTGTGTTTTTGATCCCCTATCCCAATAATATTATAAATGCCTTAAAAGAAAAACAAAACAACATTCATACATGTTTTCTTCACGTCATCAGTCTGTAAAATGGGTACCCTAGTTTACACCCCTTAAACCCGTGCGGCGGTTTCGGGTATTATAAGACCCGAGGGCAACTTCAAATATGTGTAATTCTGTTAAAAATCTTTTCTCGGATCTGAAATTCGTGACTTTTCCTAAAAATAATTTTCCTTATGATCTACAAAAGAAAAAAAAAATATCCACCCGTAAGTTCATGAATGACCACCACTTTCTGACCACAACCCACCCCCCCCCTTTTATCGGTGGTCGGGTCATATAAGATCAATCACCGCAGCATGTTTGTAACTAAAATCGATCACCGGCGCACGGGTTAAAGAGAAATCAGTCGCCTGATTGCTAGGGCTCGAAGCTTGTAAAATATTAGAGGCACAGTCTGCTCTGCTGCAAGTTAAGAAACGTATTGCATAATTCAGCCTGCTGGGTTAGTGTTACGGCAACGTGAATTTGTATGGGTGGGGATACTGTTTGAACACAAACTTTGTATGTGAAGGATACGGTCGGGAGTCCCAGGATCAAACATGAACCAGTTATTTGTGGAGCAGCATGACCGAAAGGTTACGGCGTTAGACTCAAGATCTAAAGGTCCTGGGTTCGATTCCCGAGCAAGTTCATGTTAATTGTAAGTGCCTTGGGAAAGATGTTCATTTATATTTTCCTCAGTCCACCCCTCTGTGAACTGGGTACCTGGCAATAGGCAGAGAAAGATATTAACAGAATGCTTGTGTTCAGTGTTTATAAACGGCAGCGGCACTGTATGCTCCCCAAGAAGCTGAAAAAGTAATAATAGTAAGAGGGAGCATTAGCTTGATGCCAGACTTATAACCGCAATATTATTAATATTAATATTAATTCTTCCATCTGATACATAAAATGTCTGTGAGACTGTCCTTGTGTTCGCCAGCCTGCCTGCCCAACAATTGCTTTCCTTCTTGTCATCCCCGATCTTACCCCCTCCCCCCACCCCCTCCACAAGGTAATAGACGTACCAAAACTCTCCATTTTCATCGAAAGTGAGGCCCAAGTCTTTCTTCTCTGATTCGCTAACTTTGGTCCATTCTGGCGATCTGAAAGAAAGCAGGGGAAAAGTCTGATATCCTGGAGGGTAAATACTACATATAAAAAGTTATGAACATAACTCTATAAAATTCAA
Source organism: Ellobium chinense (assembly GCA_033807755.1). Lineage (NCBI taxonomy): Eukaryota > Metazoa > Mollusca > Gastropoda > Ellobiida > Ellobiidae > Ellobium > Ellobium chinense. Next base: position 287,859 of record JAWQUT010000563.1, on the reverse strand, counting down.
TTCAATTCAAAGTTTTGTATCAGACTCTAGGGAAGTAACATAAATTCAATTCATAAACTACAGGAAATCGAAGAAAGTGAGGACGGAGGGAAGGGAGGAAGGAAGGAAGGAAGGAAGGAATGAAAGAAGAAACAAGGGAAGAAAGAGAGAAAAAGAACGAAGGGAAGAAAGAAAAAGAAAGACAGACAGGCAAGCAGAATACTGCTTCACTCCTTCTTCCCTCATATTCTCTGTGTTTTGTCTGCCCTAGAAACCCTCACGCCCTACATTGAAAATAGATTTACATGCACTAATCTTTTTCTTTGTCGTGCACATGAGCTCAGAGACATGACATCATTGCTCGTTGCTCAAACTGGTCACAAACCAAATGTTGCCAGGTGACCTGTAAACAGTTGCCTCACTGAATATTTTAAAACAATAATAAATAGTGAAATCAATCCTAAAAAATAACAGAATGAAAAGGAAGCGACAACAAAACTGCAACAAGCACCAACATTTAAAGCAAAATCGCCACGCTCATTCTACATTTGCCTAAATCACTTTTATAATGATTTGAGTTGTTTATATTATCTTCCATTTGTCTTATTTTTCCTGTTAAACCAGTGTAGAGGTTTAACTTATTACTATAATTATCTCAATTTCACAAGCTAAACCATATCTGCCTCATTGTTTTGCTTTGAGCAACAGACTGAATGCACTCAGTTTCTCAAAACCTCAAAAAGTGACTTGGGCACACGTGGAATGAGCGTGGCGAAAACATTTTATTTGTTGTTTTAGTCACCGTCATATATCTACATCCCACAAACGAACTGCAGCTTACCCATCGCACCAAGGTCCCCTCCACTCCACGCCACCCCAAGGGTTTCTCAGCCTGACCATGTGAATCTTCTCCCTGTTGAAGAAGTTGAACAAACCGGTCCCTTTCAGCGGTATTTTCTTCACGTCGGTGATGCTGTAGGCGTGACCTCTGACCAAACCAACACTTAATTTGGTCTCCATTTCGGCTGCTGTCCTGGCCTGTGTCAGACAGAAAAAAAAGGGTTATTGCAAATTCTCTGACTTAAACTAGCAAATCTTGTAAACAGTTCGGTACACTTCAGTGTAATTTATTATAGCATAGGCATATGCCACTACTTAACATAAATATAATATACACTTCAAAAATGTTAACAAATTATAATCTGTTTGCAGTTTGCACCTCATTTGGTAGTCTGTCGCACATCAGTCCTTCCATTACTAGTCTATATCGTACCATCCGCGTTCATAGCTCGTTCACAGGATGCAGAGCACTTGTATTAGAAGAAAAGGTATTTTCAGAGTGGAAGCAGGAACATTTTACAAGTAGGGCAACAATACATTCGTAAATGGTTAAACGCGCTCGGAAGAAATAGAACTACAATTAACTGCCAACCCATAGCCTATTTGTAGATCTAGACGGGTTCCTGTTTGATATGCTAAACGCTGTTTTGGTCATAACAGCCACACCGCCATTGAGTTAACAACAGGAACAACAAAGCTCCTTAATAACATCTTGCGTATCATGGTCATCAAATGCAGTAGACAACACTTAAAACAAAGTTCCAGATACCAGAGACCAGTCATCAGCTTAAACAGAGTTTCGATTTAGACATAAATCTGAATAGAGGGAAATGAACGGGACTTCTTGTTTCCTGTAGTTTTAGCAGTAATTTTAGTTTAATCGTTTTCGTATTAACTGTTTGTCCACTGATTCTCATGTGTCGGTCTCTAAGAACAATTATTAGTCACTTTAGGCCGGGCTTCCATAGGACGGCACACGGCACACGGCACGCGGCACAAAACGCACCTCACGCATGAAAACAAAAGTGGGCACAAAGATTTAGAGTACCGCCTTACATAGGACGACACGGCACAGCGGTAACGAAAACTTTGGTTTTCACGCGTGAGGTGCGTTGTGTGCCGCGTGCCGTGTGCCGTGTGTCCTATGGAAGTCCGGCCTTATGGACCTCTCCACTCGGTTACCAGAGAGAACACCAGGTTTTATTCTGTAGAGTGTTGACCAGCTTTCCCCTTTGTTTCAGTGGGTTTCAAATCCATGTAAGATGCCGAAAATGAACTGAATCATTTCAGAGTACCTGGCTAGAGCAGGGATCTTTTAATTGACAGAACAATCTCATGGGAACAACTCTTTAAGGACTATTAAGTGAGAAATGAAAATAGATCTTCTATTTTTATTTACCCTTTAGAGAAATTGTTAACAGTGGGGAAAGCATATACTATCAGTATATTATATGTATAACACCAAATTCTTTACATTTAAAAGTGCTCTCAAAGTGATGAATGGAACTAAACAAATCAGTGAAGAAAAGTGGGACATTATCAAGTGCGATATGCATACGAGAGATCGTGTTGCATGCATAAGGTTTAGGATGTATCGTAAGAAGTGTGAATGTAAATTACAGAAGGAATTTGACATACACTGAATAAATATAACATGTTTTTTTTATTTCTCAATATATGCAGATAGTTGAACAGCCTCAACTGAAAAAATGTGAAACAGTGCCCCTATAAAAATTGAATGGTGTAGAAATAAAACCAACTTTGCCTCTTGGTGACTAAACTGATTTCTTAAAATTAAGTGCATAGAATGCAACAGACAGACGGTGCCAGTAAATTACTGTTAAGACAGAGTGCATCCAATTTTCATCATTTTAACATGATTAAGTCCACCACAGTCTTCGAACCTGTGGTGAGTTTCCAGGGTCGCTAAACAATTTCGTGCACTACGTAACAACATTCAAAGTTTTTAATGATATATGTTTATAACGTATGAGTGGTGATGAAAAGTAAATCAACAACTGCTGACACAGTCAGTTTATAATATAAAGTTTAACAAGGCATCAGACTGACCACAAATCCGTTCTGCTTGCCTATGGGTCGCTACAAAAACAATTATCAAAAAACACATTGAGAGGTCGATTACGAAGGTATGTAACATGTACACAGAAGTATAATAATATCTAGTCTGTTGGTATTCAATCTAGATCACTGATCAGTTCTGAAGAATCGACGTGATACATAATTATGCTGTCAGTCTTAGATCTAAGCTTATTATACATAAACTACGAATTCTGTATCTAACCTTAACTACCAATCATACATCTCATCTAAACTACCTTTTCTGTATCTCGTCTAATCTAACGATCTTGTGGCTAATTTTAACCATCTCCCAGCTAATCAAAATCACGATCTTGTATCGATATGACAGTGATAGACTCTATCTAATCTAAGCCACCAGTCACATATTTAATGTAAACAATGTAGCTGACATACAAGCTATAGATCTGCTGTGTTATCTAATCTTAACTATCAACTTTGCATGGGATAGACATTTTTATGTCATAGCTAGCCCCAACTATCGACCTCCTCATGCCGTGTCTGATCTCTCTCTCTCTCTCTCTCTCTCTCTCTCTCTATCTGTCTGTCTGTCTGACTGTCTGTCTGTCTGTCTGTCTGTCTGTCTGTCTGTCTGTCTGTCTGTCTGTCTTTCTGTCTGCCTGCTTGCCTGCCCGCCTCTCTCTTTCTCTCTGTCTATCTGTCTCTCTCTCTCTCTCTCTCTCTCACTCTCTCTCTCTCTCTCTATTTAAACTACCAAGTGCCAAGTTTCAAGTTTTTTCTTTGCCCCTCACCTGTATACTCGCACACATGAGTGACAGCCTTGATTTGGCTTTGTTCAGGATCTCAAACAGTCTGTCCTTTAACGTCTCAGTCTTGAACTCTGCCACCTCCAGGCCCTCGCCGACACCGCCTGTCATATCCACCATGGCGTCCCGAGCTTTGCCAGCTGTCAGCGCCTCGTAACATCCAAAGAGCCTGCAGACAACCAGATAAGCAAACAGAGATGAACATGGGTGTGATGCTGTCAGACGAAATGAGTCTTATATCGATACAGGATGATCTGATTGTACACTTCTACCGAATTACATGCTTTTTGCTGGGTTAGTATATTATTTGTATTAATTCTTGACATCTTTATTGTTTCTTTTTTTATCTAAATGTGGAAGATTTTACATTACCAGTTATGTATTTCTTTTTATTCATATATCTTTTCAATCAGACAAGTTTCATTCCAGTCATTTAATTTATAAACAAAAAGGAAAATTAGTATTTTCATCCACGAAGCAATTTCAAGCTATACAGCTTAGATTAACTAAAACTGAGAAAAGACTTACTTCAAGGGACAGTACTGTATTATCTGACATTGTGTACAGTAAGTCATTGTGAAACTTTGAACTTCAATAATGTACCTTTAAATATACATATGAAACAAACTCTTAACTATCACTTAGTAAAAGGTTAATTCAAACACTTTTAATGCAATTCCAGTTTAGACTAACTATTCAACCTTCAACACAAAATGCCATCATTTTGGATATGAATTCTTTCGAAATCCCATCTAACTCAGAGAGCAGTAAATGAATAATGTTTGTTACAGCTTAGACTGTAAGAATTAAAGGTCAGTGTTTTATTATGATAGTTATAGAAGTTTTACAGTAGCACTCACTTCGCATACGCTTTTTCCAGCAATGCTGACCAGAACTCATTTCTGGACTTGGAGTGTGTGAATATGAGCCGCCCACCTCTTGTAGGGAGATAATCATCAATGACCACATCCACCCAGTTCCCGCAGCGCCAGAACTTGAAGTGGAAGATACCTGGAATTGTTTTGTACAAGGATGACTGCTACAGTCAGTTAATGCAGGGACATGATGTGTACGGTAAAATTTAATCTATGCTCGCCCAGTACCAGAATTTTGGAATATAATTATATTGATACCAAGTGGGGAATTATGATTAAAAATTCCTATTAACGCCTTCTCATGGCATGATCATATGCTGTAGTACTAGATTTAATTTTTTTTTCTTGGTGTCAAATATTGACGGATTGCCGTATATTGCATACAAAATGATTTATCTTTCCCTGTGATCTGTTGTATACCCAGACCCGATTTTGCCTAAATTTATAAAAATCTGTAGGTCTTTTCCAATAGGGACATGTTTTCACCATAAGTGTGGGCCTGTTGCCACTGAAATGGGCAAAGTCTTTTTTTCAGCTCTTTTTCAGTCATGTTGAATTATCTCAAAAGTTCAATGCTGACTCTGTATTATGATAAACCGCATTTTATTTGAGTACAGTGAATACCGATCAAGCATGGGTAACATGAAGACACAGATAGTATGACTCATGAAGACGATGACGTCACAATCGTGTCTCTAAGTTATCTGGCGAGTTTCGTCCCGTTTAAAAATAACAAAGAGAGAAATGACATATGAAGTGATCGCGGGAATGCCAATGTCTTGTTGCAGACATCTAAGGGTTACTTTGCTCGCGTCACATAAATAAAGTTTAATGTGATTCTCACAGTAACAGTGACTTTGCTGATATCAACAATGACGTAGACATATAGTCTCAATAGCGCATGGAATAGGGGATTGAAAGGTCAAAAATGCTGTGTTGTTACCGAAAAAAAATGCCGTTTACTCTTCTGCACCATAGAAACACTGTTACCACTACTTTACGCATACAGTTCGGGCCATTAATAAACAATCCTTTGACAGGTAAAACAAAACCATGAAGCAGTCAGTATCTGACAGATTTCTGTAAACCTAAGCAGTCCATCACTATTTAATAGCACTGTTATATTGCTGTAAGCTTTACCTGCATATCTAGAATCCGGTGAAAACACCTGTTCCCTGTAGTCTGGAACAACCTGTAAAGAAATATATGGACAATAATTATATATAGGTCGTCATAAATAAAACAAGGTTTAAACAAAGAAAGTTAAATAAGTAGAGCACTGAAACCCGTTTTCCATACAAGGGGACAGTACATTCAAGTTTTCATCTCATGATTCGACGTACAGGATAATTTCCCTTGAAAATTCCTGTAGTCTGTGCATTGAATTTGTGTTACTGGCTCAGAGCATAATAAAGACCTTGAACTAACTTGAATTGAACTGAATTTGAACTGAATTAGTTTGAACTGAATTTGAATTGACCGAATTGAGTATAACACGTCTAACTACGAGGAGCGTGAGGGGAGGAAGATGCAGAAGAAGAAGAGGAAGAAGAAGACTGTGGAAGAAGAAGAAGACTGTACATCTAGAGAAAGATCCCAGTACCTTCTTCCAAAGAGCACTGTCTTCAGCAATACAAGCACAGGCCGCTACAAACCAGCAGTTGCCCAGACTCCCTTGGGAGAAGTCATCAGCGCTGGCTTTGTCTATGAAGAACTTGGGGTCTGAGACTATGTCCTGAAAGGGTTTAAAGGAACTTGTGTTAGTTGTAACTGCTGCTGTTGTGGTAGTGGTGGAGGTCTCTATGACTATGGTGCTAGTCGTGATGGAGATGGTGATCAAGACAATGTTGATGCAATTCAGTCGATCTAGCTGGGTGATTCAAACATTAATTTTGACATCGTCCTACTGTCTGCGTGAGAGCTTATTCTTCTTCTTCGTTTCTTTATGTGCTCTATGATGTATTTATTTAGATTTAATTAAGCCTCACTATCTGGTTCCATGCATTCTGCACATTCCTGTTTAGTGTATTTCTGTAACATCCGAGAAGTGGTAGGTAATGATCCAGATGATAACGATACAGTGATAATGTTATTGGTAATGGTGATGGTGAAGACTTGTCGTCGTGGTAATTACGAAAATTCTTGCCTAGTGCGTTTTTTGCTTTCGAATAGTGACAAAACAAATGCTGATAATAATAATAATAATGATGATGATAAGAATAATTACAAAGGAGGTGATTTTATATCTAGATTTTGTTTCACTGATTTTAACTTCTATTTCTAATGTTGTACAGTTCTTATTTATTTTGCCTAAAATTATAGAGAGTGAGTGCACAGTTATTATTAGTTTGCACCTTTTCATGAACTATTAATATACTGCTGTTGAAACTGACGCTGTTGTTGTTGACAATGATGTTGTCAACTGTGATGCCAAGAATATTCTCGCACAATCATTGTGTCCCATCAATTTCCTAGTTTTCTATCTTTTTCATAGTAGGCCTACAGAGTTATTCGACAAAGAAACACCCACACACACAGACTCAAACACAGACACAGACACAGACACACATACACACACACATACGCAAGCACGGACGCACGAACGTACACACACATTCACACACACACACACACACACACACACACACAAACACACACACGCAAGCACGTACGCACGCACGTATGCACGAATGCACAAACACACACACATACACACACACACACACACACACACACACACACACACACACACAAACACACACACGCACGCAAGCACGGACGCACGAACGTACACACACATTAACACACACACACTCAAACACACACACACACACACACACACACACACACGTGATGCACATTAACCGGCCTAGAAGATGTCAAAAAAACATCGCTATTCCAAATAATACCAATAGGTATGATGGTACTTATAGATTAACTTCAATATCTGGACAAAAAAATAATATCAGTCAGTAATGATGGTTATTCTATAACCAGCTGAAACATTTCACACGTATCATGGATACTGATGGATCCATTTTTGGAAGTGCTCAGGTTCTCTCTGAAGAGGTGTTGTTCCAGTAGAAATACATACTTACAGTGAAAAGAGAGAATGCATTAGAACAATTCGAGCTACAAGACTAAGAGAGGGAGAAAGAGAGAGTAAGAGAGAGAAAGAGAGAGAGAGAGAGAGAGAGAGAGAGAGAGAGAGAGAGAGAGAGAGAGATAACACCATTACTTTTGGTCTTTTCCATACAATGTCTGCTGGGGCGGGGCGACTGAAAAAGAGGGAGGAGCCTGTAGGCGGGAATTCCCCATCTATAAATAGCTTCCTTTTACTTAGACATCGTCTTCGGAGTTTCCCATAGTGCTGACCTTTGAAAGGCTTGTCTTTGGATCCACTGAGCATCTGTGGATGGATGGAT
>JAWQUT010000563.1:222455-259408 GCA_033807755.1 Ellobium chinense | reverse complement strand
GGGGGGGGGTGGATACTGGGATCACCATGACGAAAAGCTGTAAGTGCTGTTTTCTCAACTTTCCTCATGAGAAGAAATGTTTGAAACTTTGCCATAATGCTGTTTTACGTAGCACGATCTTTCTTCATAACGGTGATGATGCTGAAAATAAACCTTTGTTGTTGTTATTGCTTTTTTATTGCTGTTTTTATTTGAACCAACAAAACATGAACAAATAATAACTCTGCAATATTGAATAAACTGCAAGAAAACGAAGTATGGAGAGAAAAAGAAGAAAACTGATAAGAAAATTGAACAACAGCTGACAGTGTGGCGAGGAGGTGTGGGGTAAGAGGAGGTAGAGGGAAAACTATGAGAACATGAATTATAGAGAAACAGATAAAAAACGAAATTAAAATTTGGGGAAGGAAGTGAGAAAGTAATAACAACATAACAGATTACTGAGGGGAAGAAGAGAAAGTGGGAGAAAACGAACATATGGGGGAAAGATGGGACACTGCAATGAAATGAAGTTTTGTGAGAAGAACGCACAAAAGAAAAACATAACAATAACAAGGATGTAATAGATGAAAGATAGAAGAAGATGCACAACAACATCACAAGAAAAGCAGCTCAACCTTTGCAACCCAGATAGCCTACTGCGCAACCCATACCTCTCTCATATTCAGTATGTTTACGTGTATAGATCTATCCTAGTAGGAAGAGACTGTGCTAAATGCCAGCCTGAAACGAATAACATCGTGTTATAGGTGTCACGCACGCCCCACTATCATTCTTCTGCTGCTGACTTGAGATCTATTTCCTCCCTGACTCAGGCATGGCACGTGAATCTGACTGAGGGCCGTGGGGATGAAGGTGGTGGGATGAAGATTTCGAAACAAAAGGTATCAGTTGTCGACATGAGTACACAGGTAGGTAGCTTAAGACAGTCAATTCCGTTTAATGAAAACCGCACAGGAGAATGAAAAAAAATGCGTTTATGAGGTGTTGCAATTGTCCAGTAATTGTTTATCTTGAAATACAGCATTTTGTTGTGTGAAAAATGTTGCGATTAAGTTAAAGTTGTCTTTATCCGAATTGACATTAAGCGGGGTCGACTGTGTATCAAGGGGAAATTGTGCAATCTCCAAAGCGTCTATAAACTGAATCAGAGGCTGCATTCATCACATCGCTAGCTGTGCCCGCCATTTTGTCAGAGGCGTCTCCAGATGGCAAGATCTTTAGACAACGCCATCAGAGCCACTGATGACCCCTTGTCACTTAGCCACCAAAGACTGTCTCCTTCTCCTCCCCCCCCCTCACTTTCTAATCCCCTTCCCACCGCCACTCCATTTTCCAACAAAATCTTCGGGGGCCAAAAAACGAGACGAAATGTAGTCTTATTTTGTCCTCAGTCAGTTTGCCACTGGTTAGTGAAAATAAAATTAGTAAGTCTTCAGCTAGTCTCCAAGTGAGCCACATTTGCCACATTTAGTGATTCAGTGAAATCTACACTAACCGAACCGCACCGCAACAAACCGCAAGTTTTCTGGTGCAATGCGGCCGTAGGAGTGTGGTCTTCTTTTTTACCATTATCATTTTTCACAGAATCCGCTTTGCAACGCAATGAGCCGCATCGTTGCTGAGCAGATGCTATGGACATTAAATTACTTCTTGTATATGTCCTAGTGTAGCTGGAATAAATGCACTTGTGAGAATATGCGTGTATATTGTTGGCTTTTTTTTTGTGTGTGTCTGGAAATTACTACATGTATTACATCGTTAACTATGATTGTATTGTTTTTATCAACTACAAATACTCTAGCTATATAAAGTATTATTAATGTTATTGTTTTTGTTATTCGTAAAATAAATGCCAAACTTTCATAGACACCTTCTACCTTTGAAAGTGCGAGCTCCTGCGGTGTGGTTGGGGCGGTGACGAATCTAGGCCTTAAGTCATACAGGTGATGATATGAATGTGAGTTGTCTGTCTAGTGGAAACCTGATTATAACAAGATTGCTGGGACCGGAGATATGTGGAAAATGACGACTTTGGGTGCCTGATCCAATGTGGATTTCAAGGAGTTAGATAAGACCCAGAGGAAGAAAATATGGCTTTTAAGGCTTTTCGCACTAACTTAGTTTTTATAATCAATCCGCTATCTTACGCTAGCACCTAGCGCGAGAGAAACGGCCTGTATATGAATTAAAGCGAGGGAAAGATAACGAGGGATGTGTAAAGTGTGGTTGATTTCGTCGTTAATATCCTACCAACTTAATCCATCCTGGCATTGTTAACGCAGCCTTAGTGAAAAACACCTGCTGCAATATGTGACTCTGCAACGGCTCTGTAGAATCGGATGCCAAAACTTCACTGGCACAGGCTCACACTTTCCACAGACTGAACGAGGATATCAATTACTGCCACCAGAGGAGTAAGTAGATAGACTCTCGCGAGAGGATCTGTCTGCTTAGCCCCAGCCTACCTGTCTGTCTGTGTGTCTATGTGTCTGTGTGTATGTGTGTATCTGTGTGTGTCTGTCTTCCCTCTTGCCATCCTGCCTGCCTGGCTATGTCTGTCTGTCTGTCTGCCTCGCTTGCCTTTATGCCTGCCTACTTATTGATCTGTCTGTCTGTCTGTTTGTCTGTCTGTTTGTCTGTCTGTCTGTCTGTCTGTCTGTCTGTCTGTCTGTCTGTCTGTCTGTCTGTCTGTCTGGCACTCACCTACCACATGTTCCAACCATTTTCCCCCCTACCCTGCCCCACTTCTTCTTGTTACATCCTTCCACTCCTAAATATGCCAAGCAACGTTTCTTTCTTTCATGTCTCTATTTTGGAAAGGGTTCCAGTCTCTCCTATTTTATGAAAACACATCAGTAAGGATGGGCGATGTCTCAATGAAACAAAAACATCTTCACTTTTCACGACATCTTCCAAGAAAACCATCTGTCTGGGACTCTCATCAGTTATCAGAATTAGAACCAAGGAATTAATAACCTGGGCGTCCATGTTAAGTGCATAAAAAACCCAAAAGAACCTGACTCCACCTCGCTCTAACAATTCAGTTTCATTCATACCTTGGAATTTCCCATTACTAAAAATAATATCCTTTTTGTGACTTTATTGTTATAGGATTCAGCTTTTCTAAAACGACCACACCTCTCCACTCCAACTGTTGTAAAAATCGTGTAAATAAGCTCTAGTGCCACGCTTAAAGGAGTTGTCACAGACGACTGAAAAGGTATTGTTTAAAGGTAGAATGCATCATTGTCTTTTTGTTACATGAAAACTGGACAAAGATGATATTCATGTTATTCAGTCAGCTAGATGAGAAAGTAGTAGATGAGTGGCAATAGGTACATGATGAACACGTTTATGTCTTGGCAGTGGATTGTACTTATGCAATATTGTATTGTAATACAGTATGTTGGCCTATGGCCTAATATAACCTTTGAAACTTGAAACTTAATATTAAAATATCGTTATGTATAATATGCCAACCAAAATATCAATGTATTACTCCCAATTCACTAGGCTCTATATCGTCCATTTTGACACATAACGTCTTATGTCATATTTTTTTTTAAAAAGGGATGGTTAGAGAATCTGAGTTAGAAAAGGGAACTGTACTTTTTTTCATTTGCAATGAGAGACCCAATCCCTTTTAAAATTGTTATGTTCCACATTCCTAGCTAGTACATGAACTCCGGGTCTGTCATTTGAACCAGTCTAAAAAGTCTGAATAAAATGGTACCACAAGGAGCTAATGGCCTAACTGGTGAAATACGACCTTTTACGTCAACACGAACGAGATTATCAATTTCGCACTTAGAGTAGGGCAGTAAACGATAACGAGCGGGTCTGAGAAATGCGCGCAGACGTTGAGGAGACTGCGGTTAACAATGAGATAGCGTGAGTGAGATGTTTCACATGTACTCACGCTCAATTCTGGGGATGTCAGGAATGTTGAGTGTTAACAGGCGGAGAGGGGTTGATTGTAGGGTTGAACTCCTGTTAATCGAGATCTATTTATTGATATGTCGTTTAACACCAACACTTTCCAGAAAACACAGTAGTGTCTGGGCAATGTGGCCGTGTGGCTTGTGTGTCGTGTTCACATTCTAAAAAGTGTCAAGCCTGAGGGTTGTGGGTTCGGTTCAGGGTCGGGTGATTTACGCTGGGAAGACTCACAATCCTTATTCCACTCAGGCACAGATGAGTACCTTTTGCCCATAGAGCTGGGGTGGCCAGGGCATTGCAGCGCTATGACCAACAGCGACTTTTTCATATTTTCATTTTTAATATTGTGTACTAATAATATAAAATGTACTAAGCTATACGTCTCATATATAGAGAGCATTATAAAAGAATTTCTAACGAAGTAAATATAAGTCTCATTTTCATTTTCATTTTAAAATCACTAGACATAAAACGTTACTCAGTCACATGCTCCATTTCATCGCAACTTTGCAAGCTCACATCTTCATGGGATTAAGTGGGATCAGCCATGTTAAATATTGTGACTTTTCAAAATACTGATTTGCAAAGAGACCTTTGAAAGGTTTAAGGATTTAAGACTTTGGCCCAAGGCCGTTGACCGATTTGGAAACGTGTTTCTTTGTTCCCTTTAACTATTGAGTTTCTTTTCAACAAGTTCGAAGTGATCTCAAGCAGCTTTACAGCAGAAACGACCATAATTTTCTGAATCTGGGAATACAGATAAAATAATTTATGCCGACGTCCTGGATAGCGTCAGATCATAATATGTCAGTTGTTTTTTTTCTTTGTAATTTATGTGCTTGGGAAATCACGGCTGGCAACATCTGGATATTAAGGGGGCGATACTTTTCGTTATACCTGGATAGCGATTATAATATAAAGGGAAGGATTATGTATAGGGGGAGAAGAGGAGTGAGAGAGGGGGGAAATGAAGAGAAAAATAATTTAGAATTAAGAGAAAGTATCTTTTTATGGCTGTTTACTTTTTTTTAATAACAGAGATGTTGATAGCAGGATACAAGATGCAAGAGAAAGTATCTTGTTATGGCTGATAAACAATATCTTTCTTTTAATAACAGAGGTGTAAATCGCCAGATACATAAAGAAAAAATATGACACACCTTTGAGGTCGTATATTCTCCGTCCCTTTCCAGATCTAATATTACAAATTAAAATTTGTGGCTAGTTTTAAGTATCTGCTATACATATTTACACCGCTTAAAGATGCGGTCTTAAATTTTGCAAATCATCCGCAATTAACGAAGAAGGACCACTGAGACATCTATCTTTGACCGCATATTGGGGCCTCAGGGGATTTACGGAGGCATTCTCTTTTCTGCTTGATCTAATGGGAATAGAGTATGCAACCACGCGACGCGTGAAATCAAAAGGCAGGGATGGCTGACAAGCCATGCTTGCTTGTTGCCAGTCGAGTTAGAATTACCAAGTTGGCGTCTAGAGGCCAAATTTCTCGATAGATCTGGTCACAATAATTTTGTTTCTTACAAGAAAGGCAGTATAAAAGCATTATGGGTGGGGCATGAAATTGGTTGCCCCCTTTCTCCTAGGCAGCACCAGGACACCTGCGCTAGTTTACTAAATGTATCATGTATTACATATTACTCAATGTTAAACTTTGTACAGTTATTCGTTTCATTTTCAACTGTCTCTGCCTTCTCAAATATCATCACAGACTGAGTTTGTGTGTGTTTTGACAAATAGATCTCGTTTCTTTATAATCTGCTGAACCCAAATAGTTCTCAAAAAAAAAAAATAATAATTTTACATGTCCTCCACAGCATATATTATAATCTTGACTTGATAAAACTCAACTGATGTAGCAGTAAGGTGAGCACAGACGGTATTAATTTTATCATGATTAGTTCCTTATTTAATATGAAATCGATCAAACTCTGAGAGATTTTTTACATGTGCCGAGACACGTACAAATTTATCTTTACCATCCTAATTCCAGAGGCGACTATTCCGATTTCATTTATCTCTTTAATCTGACGCAGTATTTATTTACCAGATTTCCTCAGCTTCAAGCTTTACATTTGCCATTGCTCTACCTGTAGGCCCACAGCATTAAAACCATTTTTTTTTATCTTATGACTTTCCACCTTTCACCTTCTCTCCTTTCATGTGAGTAATCGGGGTTTTTTTTAATCATTTTTTTTGTGTGCACTCTATCTCGTTTCCTTATCCCCGTCATTCTTTATCTTCTTCTTTCATATAATTATTCATTCTGTGATTCATTCTCTCTTTCTCTTATGCGCATTTCTATATCTCTCGTGCATTTTATTCTTACTTTTATGCTGCTCTTTGTCAGTCGCCTTAAGTAAGTTGAACAACTTGAAGTTCTCCATTAGATTTACAATAATTTGATATCTATTCTTTCAATGTACTTTTAATGTCCTCTTTCTCTCCATACTAGTTAATATTATATTTTATATCATAAATAGCATACAGAACAACAATAGTGAAAATTAATGACAATAAACCAGTGCGGTTTATCAGTAGGCCTATTGTCTACAGACTTATGCCTGTTGAGTCTTAATCGTTCAGTTACTATCTCAGCTGTTTAAGAAACATACAATATCTCTTTCAATCTTCAGGTGCTGAAAGCTACTATTCTGACAATATTATCTTCTTCTTGCCTAAAACCAGCCACCTATTTGACAAAAGAGTGGACAGAGATCATTGTGAGTGAAATTATTTCCCAGGGCATTCACAACATGACTATGTTGATGATCGAACCCATGACTTTTGGATCCTTAATCCAACACTCGACCACATAGTCACACGATGCACAGGGATTGATTGCGGATAATCAAAGCTTTCTGAATGTTCGCTTATTTTGAATTTTCGACTTAACCACTTTACATGATTGGTTATCAGCAAGTTAGTTATCAAATGCAGATATATTTCCCAGTATCGAGAAAAAATTTTGATACCACAGTTGTTAACCAATGGCAATGACTCTCTATTAGCGACTCAATCCCATCATGACAGGCGTCTGTTTGTTACTAAATGTCCCCTAGAGCGGGTTACCCTATTTGGAGACCTGTATGACAGGCAGGATAAATGTATACACAAGAGGTGCTAGCTATCCTAGCTGTTTACACCTTGAGCACTCATCTCTGATGCATTTTCTCTACCACTCTCACTCCAGGTGGTACGCTGTGGTAGGGTCTAGGTACTCTGCATCCAGGGGCAAAGTTAAAATGGGGTGCCCCTTCTTCTCGCCCTACAGTTAGCTTCCTCCACTTCCTCCTCCTCCTTCTCCTCCTATTCCTCCTCTTCCCGAAACCCAGCAACTACACATCGTTCGCTTACAGTTCCCTCCTCTTCTTGCCCTTCCTATTTCCTCTTGTGACGCCACCTTCTGGCTCTTCCCTCTTTTTCCTTTTTCATGTTTGTCTGTCCGTCTCTCTGTCTGTCCGTCTGTCCGTATGCCCCTTTGACACCCCCCCCCCNCCCCCCCCCCCCCTTTCCCCATTCCCATGTCTCACTATCACTGATATGGAATCTCCCCTACTGGCAACACAATAATGGCAAACCGGTTTAGGGCAGCGCAACCAAGATAAAGACGTAATTATATGAAGAAGCCCATGTTGTTATCACTGTTTTCCACTATATAATGAGGTATTTTCAGACGGGTCAGTTACACCACGTGATCTAGGGATTGCTAGGATATTTTGATAAGTGACGAGTAATCATACATAAGCAGAGCATGTAAACAAACCAACGTGTGAGCAAGATTTCCAAGGTCACGTGATGGAGCTGAAAATACCTAATTGCACTCTTCTTCCAAAGTTTAGCACACAGAAATAAATACATGTCTCAGTAGCAATTAGGTATTTTCAGCTCCATCACATGACCTAGGAAAACTTGCTCACACGTTGGTTTGTTTACATGTTCTGCTCATGTATGATTACTCGTCATTTATCAAAACATCCTAGCAATCCCTAGATCACGTGGTGTAACAGACCCGTCTGAAAATACCTCATTAGATTGAGGGCAGTCAAGATTTTAGGCCTTTTCACACAGTTAACAGGATAATATTACTCGCTTAGCNCCTCAAACCACCACCACCGAGTCCATAAAAGTATCTTCAATCTGCATCTAACTAAGCCTTTAGAATTAAACCTCAACGCCTCCCCCCTCTCTCCCCCACCCCCTCTTCCAGCCATCCTCAAGACCAGTTTTTCTGATTTTCTAAATTTTACAGGAACTCATTAAAATTGCATACCCTTTTGCCAGGTACGATTGGTATCTTCATACCCTTAAGACATTAACGTCTACATATACATGACACTTCATCGCCTCCCAACCAACACTTCCCTGCTTTCAGGAAAAAACTTCTGCGTATTCATCCTACACATAAATGTCAGATGAGCAGGCCATGAACTTCTCCTCAGAAAGCCTTTTCACTACTCTCCATCCCTTAGGCTACTTTGGCCTTTCATAACACAATCTTTCTTGTTGATTTATGGCCATCAGCACATATCAGTCTTCACTGTAACATAAACACACTGTGCTCACTGAATAATCATATTTACTGAATAACTCACTCTCTTCTGGTCTGCGTAGTGCACGCGAAATGCACAAGCCTTTCTCGTCATAGGCAGTAGTCTAATTTTAGACCTAGAACTCTCACACCGGGGTGAGAAGATCAGATATGCTCGTCTTTTTTTATCTACAAGGCGAGACGTGAGTCACAATAATAAATGAGACGCCCTGGAGAAGATAGAAAGAATGGTGGGGAAAGGAGAAAGCGAACGATGGGTGAGAAGAAAGAGAAGGAAAGGAAGGAAGGAAGGAAGAAAAGCTGTGTGCAACTGAAGAGATAACAATACTGTGCAGAGAAGAAAGGCTGGCAGCAAGAGAGACGATAATACATGTACATGTAAAAGGAAAGATGTGAAAAAAAAGAAATTTCTGAAAGGTAGAGATAACAATTTTGTAGAAAGAGAGAAAGTTAATAAGTTGGAACAAAGCTAAAACAAAGAAGGAAAATCTGTGTAAAACGTGAAAATTTTGTACCAGAGAGAACTGGGTAAAACTGGGGAAATTTTGATTTCTTCTTGACCCAGGTCAAGGCGAGAGCCAAAGACAGTGAATAGTTTATGTGCTAAGGATTAAAACATATTAATCACTGCAACCAGTTAAAATAAGGCTTATGTCTCTCCATTAAGAACTGAGATACTGTATTAAGCTCTAAAGATGACCAGGGCCATCCAATATCAAATTCCTGTTTGCTGCAGAAATCGAGAGTAAAAATATTTTTCCGTACACAAAAGTACTGATTTATTGGCGACAGGTTGGTAAATGTTCCTCAATTTAAATTTTTATGAGTTTTAGAAGTTTAGTACCTCTTTATTTTTCGTTTACTTTTGCGTTTTTATATGCAGTGTGAATGACTTTTTGTACACACTGGAGTTTGAATTACATCAAGCATCCATAGGATCCTGCACTATCTGAGATTTTTATTTACCCATCATTTTCTCTAAAATCAGCTTATGTTTAATGGTGTGCAGTTTTAGAACTTTTTAATAAACTACAGACTAAATTTGAATTTTTGTAAGGCAGATGAGTTGATTTTCTTGGTGAAAAAGCGTTCTCCAATCATGATTTTCTAAGCTTTTATTTCCCCCCTCCCCCTGCATAGGGATGGCCCCAACTTGAGGCGACGATGTTTCAGACCAGAATAATTCAATAATGCTAGATTAATTTTTTTATCATTTCCTAACAGTGCACACATGGAATGTTCTTATCAAACCAAGAACTGGAAGCAGCCAAAAACAACCTAAGTCTCATTGCCTGCACAGTGTCACTTACTCTGTTGTTCTACCAAGTAACATTGTTGTGGTCTGGCTTTCAGTTCAGTTAAATAAACGTGTTAATGTGTTAAACTTGTTAAGACGGACGTGCTTGTAAATTACTAGTCACCCATTGTTAATGTGTTAAACTTGTTAAGACGGACGTGCTTGTTAATAGCTAGTGACCCATTGTTAATGTGTTAAACTTTTAAAGACGGACGTGCTTGTTAATAGCTAGTGACCCATTGTTAATGTGTTAAACTTGTTAAGACGGACGTGCTTGTTAATAGCTAGTCACCCATTGTTAATGTTAATGTGTTAAACTTGTTAAGACGGACGTGCTTGTTAATAGCTAATGATCCATTGTTAATGTGTTAAACTTGTTAAGACGGACGTGCTTATTAATAGCTAGTCACCCATTGTTAATGTTAATGTGTTAAACTTGTTGAGACGGACGTGCTTGTTAAAAGCTAATGATCCATTGTTAATGTGTTAAACTTGTTAAGACGGACGTGCTTGTTAATAGCTAGTCACCCATTGTTAATGTGTTAAACTTGTTGAGACGGACGTGCTTGTTAATAGCTGGTGACCCATTATTAATGTGTTAAACTTGTTAAAACGGACGGGCTTGTTAATAGCTAGTGACCCATTGTTAATGTGTAAGACGGACGTGCCTGTTAATAGCTAATGACCCATCTAAGATTCATGTGGGACTCATATGCTATGAGAATGCGTGATTCCACAGTACAGACATATCTTCTAATTGATCATAGCGTTGAGAAGCCCTGCCTATAGACGTAACACTAATTTCAAAACCACAGGCCACTCGCCTACGCGCATAAGACCATGGCCGCTGATGTAGCAAGGAAAATACACTGCATTAGCCACGTTGGCAGGAGAGGTTACACAGCCGTGAGAGGAAGAGATTATTTTCTGGGAAGAGGGCGGTTGTGATATATATTCATTGTAAAGATTTCTCAGAGATAATATTAGTCATGATGTGTGAATTACAACATAACACCCTCGCTGTTGCGAAATAGCTTTATCCATCTTAACATCACGGTTGTGGATCAGTTTAAGATTCAAGGCAATGTCTTGCACATACAGTATGTAGAACCGTTTCATAAGTGCGCTAAAAGCCGAATTATTTACAGAAACGTATGACAAATAGTCACCTGATCAATATGATTTTCAGCTTTGAACGCTGCACCATGCCCTCAGAAATGAAAGTTTTGTAATACTGTAGTTTTATACCGTTTAAATGATTTTTGAAAATGTACCTCACCCTTTCTTAATAAACGGATTTCAGGCGGTTTATGAATTATTATGAATTATTTTGAGAGGTAGCTAGGATTCAGTGGTAGTGGTTTGGGGAAGGGTGATGGGGGAGGGGGGGGAGGAAACACCCGAGGCGGAGACAGTTTACTGGGTGCTTGCTTCCCACGCCACGCCCCTGCGCTGGCTACGCTATGCCACTCATTCCCATCATACATCGCTCTGTTATCTCCACAGCTTGTCAGGTCGTATCTGGACCAGTATCGGGGTGTAAACGAAGCGGTAGAGAATGCACAGCCTGTGAACCGCTGAGTGAGTGAGTGAGTGAGTGAGTGAGTGAGTGAGTGAGTGAGTGAGTGAGTGAGTGGCTATGCCCTACTGATCCAGCCCATTTTCTCCACCATCTGCTTTATATCATATGATCATCTGTATCATCATTATCTATCAATGGCAACACAAAACTATATTACTGTAATATTTCGTAGAATGAACAAGAATCATTATTGTTATTTTAACAACTATTTATTCTCTGCTTGTCTGTCTCTCTGTCTGGCTGCCTGTCTGTCTATCGGTTCATCTGTCTATCGGTCTATTTGTCAATTAATCTATCTGTCTATCTCTCTGCCTGCCTACCTGCCTGCCTGCCTGCCTGCCTGTCTGCCTGTCTGTCTGTCTGTCTGTCTGTCTGTCTGTCTGTCTTCCAATCGTAATTTTTAATAACCCGTGATGAACAAATTACTGGAAATAGCAGTTTTGAATCGAATTTTCATGACCACCCCAGACCTCCTACAAAGTGATTCCTGAAGTTGTTCAACACCGAAAGTCGCTTGCCCGCATTCAAACATCTGTCCTTGCCACTCTGATACCTTGTCTACAAAAATAAACCATGTATATATTCTTGAATCTGCACCTCCAGAAAAATACATCCATTTCGCCATTCATTTTTTGTAGCACCGGTTTCTTCTGCCATTCTGCTCTCTCTATCTCTCTCTCTCTCTCTCTCTCTCTCTCTCTCTCTCTCTCTGTGTCTCTCTCTTCACACACCCTATCTCTTCTTTCGTACATCTCCAAGCATACGTGCATGCCTCGTGAATGTGCAAAAACATTTTTGCTTGTTGCACATGTGTTCAGTCAAGTTAATTCAGAAGATGAATACGTTATAGAATGCCGTCCATCCAGCAGAAAACTACATATCTTGCCGCCCCTCAAAATGAGGCTTTTGTCGCTACGCTAGCAATTGGGATAGTAGGCCCTCAAGCTGCTAGGAGCCATCCACTTTCGAATTTTTGTTTGTAGCAGAGAGGGATGAAAAAAATTATGTTTCCTGAAACCTGAGACCTCTGAACATCCGTTGAGACACTCCTAGGGTTTTACGACATAGGACTGTTGGCCGTATGCATGATCCTTGCGTTAATATTGCGTTAACTACAGTGAACACTACTATTCTTTTGGGAGCTTTCCGTAGTTACCGCAGTACGTTAACTAACGTAAGCATTATGTATGCCCCTTGAGCGCCAATCTCATGGTTTTCCAAGAGACGCAAAGCTTTCGCGTTTCGTCTCTTTTTATCAACTGAACCAATGGTGAATACTGTTGACTACCTTGGAAACAACGAAATATACAACAGAATGACCTAAATGGAAAGAGAGAAGTTGGGAGAATCATGTGTAGGAAGGCTAGACTACTTAACGAGCCATTGCCTAAGAATTGCTGGAGTTGCGTCTTTTGCCGTGCTGTTCAAAAGTCAAAAGACCAAGCTGCTACACAAATAAATTTCGGAACTGATAGTCTCGGGGAAGGCGACGTCCTTTGTGTGATATTGGTTGGTTGAAGTATTAGCAAACTGAAGACCGCAGAGAGGCCGCTCTTTTTTTTAATTTTCCTCACCAAGAACTGACCCTTTGTTCGGTCTTCGTGGGAATGCTGACTTGAAGTCTCAGATAAGTGGAGAAGTCACTTCACTCCGTCTGCACTCCCTCCCTTTCCACTGGTCTACACTTGGGCTTCATATAAAGTGACAAAGCGAACTTGACCTAATTTGACCATTATGGTCATTTTGCCGTAAAACGGCATGATTTTGTTCGTTGTTTGTTAACTTTCTTCCCCTTCTCGGTGATCCCTTTTCTCTAAATAATCTTTCAGAGTCTGTCGCTCCTTTGCGCTCTGCAGCCTCACGACCACGGGTTCCAACAAGAGCAAGAGGCCTCCCAGAATGTAGTTGGCCCCGATATAGTGAAAGGACGCCACGAATGAGCCACTGGACTCGATCATCGCTCCTGTTAGAAACAAAATGAAGGAGACATAAATCATTGTGCCGGTCTTAATGAGACTTAAGTTAGGTTTCGGCTTAATTAAGTTATTGGCATGACCTGACAGCTTAATGCGTGTACTTTCATTAGGTGACAAAAATGATCTAACATTATTCTGGCCGGAGATATAATTGTTTGAAGTGGCAGAAGTGGCAATGGAAAAATCATTCTGAGAAAACATAGGTGTAGTACAAGGTGGAATCGGAGCACTAAACAGAAATGGGGAGTGAGCGGAAACAAACAGATGCTCACACAAAGTAGGATAAATGGGAATGTGCTCAGGATGACAAATGCAGAGAGATAATGGAAGAAAAAAGTTTTTTGTATTTATGTTATACTGTAGTATATAGTTCACCTAATATACTCCACAAGAATTGAAATGTATCCAAAGTTGCTGGCAATTTGCCCATAAAATCAATGTTTTGGGGTAAATAAATGATTTTACTTTCGATTTCCGCAACAAACACAACTTTGATATAGCATGGCTCCATTCCACCTTCAGAGCCCGATTATCTAAGTTCTGTTCTGGTGACTTAAACCTCAATTTGACAGGCTGCAAGACATTTAATCATATTATTTAGCTTTGATAGTAGACAGTGCTAAGATAACGGAGAGAGCATTTTAATGTTTCTGTTGGAAACAGATGAGACAAGAGTGTTGTGACAAACCGTTTTAGTGGAAGGGAAACGGCACAGTCGTTATAGTGGGCACATTATCAAAACAATTGATTAAAGGTGATTGTCCTGGTAAAGAGCTTTCAAGTACAGTCAACTGTGCTTAATTGCAAATCCTCGAGAGAACGGAAAGTTTGCGCTTAAACGAGTTATGATTTTTTTAGTGACATTTACATAAAAATACAACATTTCGTTTAGTAAACTAAAATAAGGAGATTAAAGGGTAAGCTGCAATTATGCGGCTTGCAATAAAGTGGAGTCACCTGCATTAGAGAACAACAGGGCATGAGATAAAGTTGTGCTGGTAAACAGCGATTTCATATTATATTATAAACTACCGGCAGTAGGATGGTAATATAGAAGCAGTCAGAAGGAAGTGGAATATTAGCAACTACATAACACTTATTTTTAACAATAATTTTCGCAAACCCTATAGGATGATTTTCTCATGTGTGTATGAGCGCAGAGGTCAAGAACTGCCGTAAAGAAATATTTGGTTCGTCATTTTCGAGAAAACTGACAGTTCTGCTTCGGACTGACAGAACAATCATACTATAATCGACAATGTCCAAACAGTGAGGAGTAGCATTTAGAAATACGTGTATTTCCGACTTCCTTATCTGTTCAAATTATTGACCAGCTGTGAAATTTTCGACAGAATTTTTAAAAAGAATCATTTTTCGCGGTGGTAATTTTCGCGAGTAAAGCTCAACTCGCAAAATTAGTTCAAATTAGATTGGCGCGAAAAAAAATATAGGTTGTAGTGCTTGATAAGTAACCGACGCGAAAGTTGGTTGTAGATAAAAAAATATGTTGTCCTAGAGTCACACAAACATTTAAACGAAACTACACTAAAATTCTCAAACATACTTCCTAGATTATTTCGTCTTTATAAATTTATGTATGGATAATCCACATTGCCAACTTCTGATAGTCCACATGAACAAAATTAAGTCTTCGTTCAGGGAGAAAACTGCAATCTTGAACGAGGGCTGAGAGACTATGGTTCTTTCCCTTGAGCACAACATTAAATCTCTCGGATAATGGAGGACGCAAAGCGTTAGGCTGTAATGGATACTTGAAGGTTACAGGCCTGTAAGTCTACTTTCACTTTGTGGTCCTACAGGCCTGTAAGTCTACTTTCACTTTGTGGTCTACTTTCACTTTGTGGTCCTAGAACTTAGGGGGTATATTTCATCTCCCCTTTTCCCTCTTTTGGCATGCCCTGCTTCCAGTAATAAGGGCTCCAGGGAGGAAATTTTGATAGCATGGGAATCTGTGTCCATTTTACTTTATTTTTTTACCAGGCACTATTTAGCCCTGGGCTGGAACTGCCAGGTCAAGGGTGTGCTCAGGCGGAAGAGGAGGGGTTTGGCGTTGACCAGTGAAAAATATAGGCTCTGTTTACAAATAGCAACCAAGCTCAAAATTTCATCGGGCTTGCTAGGGTTGGGTAAGTCTTAAAATTTGGGCCACATAATGAGCTTCAGTCTGGTATGGGTCTGGGTGAAAGCTAAATCTTTGGGTTCAGTGGGCAGCTCAAAATGTTAATATAGCCCATAGAGGAAGAAAAGGTCCAATCCTCTTACAGGTCTATAACCTGAACAGCGGGGACCGAGTACCTGACCAGCGGGGTAACTGAGTCGCGTGGTGCGTATTCCGAAGTAGAATCGAGTTGATATCGATACCGAGAAATGACTTTAGAGATCAATCGGTACATTTTATACAACAACACAAAACACGACTCGCTTGGGAAAGACTGCTATTATCGTCGACAGCTACATGTAAAGGGCGCGGAAATTTGCGAATACCCTAAACCACCGCTGCCTAAATTCTAACTGAACACATCCAAAGGGTGTCAAAAACTTCTTTAAAGTCAAAACAAGACCACTGGCCTAATAGTGTTCACACAGGTCAATAAAAAGCCTCTGTCCGCCTCTGAAGACTACTTCTTGCTGTTGCTTTTATGCTAAGTCTGTCGCTGTGCATTTTTTATCTTCATCACACCTGAGATGTTCCTTGTCTTCCTCATCGACATTTCAAATCTTTCACTGGATCTTGTCTAAATTAGTTTAAATCCACCTCAGCCACACAAATAGATCTGATATTTAAACTATTACGCACCACACGACTCAGGTACCCGGCTAGTTGGGACATCTGATCTCCCCCAACGATTATAGTTATAGGCCTACAGCTACAAACTGCTATCATCATAAATTACATGTTGTATCACAACAGTCATAAGAGAAAGATAATGGCAGAAGCAATAATATATCACTACCAGTAATGACAAGTCTTTGACTTCTATATCATGTCGAAGAGACCCCACTATATGAAGAACAATACTTGAAATTATATCATCATTGTCTTAAGAGACCCCACCATATAAAGAACAATACATGAAATAAAATCAACATTATGTCATCATCGTCATCATCATCACTGAAAGAAAACAGCCACTAAATAAAATGTCATAACTCCAGTGACAAGAAAAAAGCTAGAAAAGTAAAATTAGACACAAACTGTATCTAAGTTTTGGAACAACTTGACTGTGTTCGTTCACCAAGAATAAGACTGAAACTGAGTTATAAGGAGTATGAAGTAACACAGGTGTGAAGAACTAAAATCGATTGTAGATATAGTATAGGAAACATCACCATCATCATCATCTTCATCATCTGGTTTGGCGAGGAAACATCACCATCATCATCATCATCTGGTTTGGCGAAAAAGATAGCTAATCGTTCAATAAAATTTCATTACCACATTATGTAAGCCACCCTACATGAAAAACGTGGAGAACAGTGGCCGTATACATAATCCTTACGGGAGTTAACGCACTGCGGTAACCACGGGATACTCCCAAAACATTAGTAGTGTTCACCGGGTTAACGCAGTACGTTAACGTTTGGATTATGAATACGGTCACAGGACAGATTTCCTGGAGCTCTTGCATCTATTGAGAGTATCTATGTAGACCAATAAATGAACAGCTTGACAGCTTGTTGCATATTTTGATGTTTTCATGACATACACATGATTCACTCACATCTTGTCTATGCAACTTACCATGTATGGGATACTGAACAGAACTGACGATGGAAGAGATCAGTGTTCCCAGAGCCAGCATCTTTCCCAGATTTTGTACGCCCAGCAAGTCAACGATCAGTGGCGAGTTCAGAGTCAGTCCGGTGAGACCAAAGACACCGAAAGAGACCGCCATGAAGATCAAAGATCCAAAACATGTGTAGAACGGTACAAATTGGCACACGAGCCCCATACATATGGATGTACAGGCAATTATTCTGCTGGGCCGGACAAATCTCAGATCGGCAAAGTAACCAAAGCCAGCGCGAAAGATAACATCAGTCACGCCCACAATAGTCAACAAGACTGCGGCGTTGGGTTTGGACACGCCCATTTGGACAGCATATGAAGGAAGATAGGCTGTCACAAAGACACACGTATAATTCAGTGCGAAGCTAATTACTGCTAGGACAGCAATGTAGTTTTTTAAGAGTGCGGTATCCAATGTTAGCCGGAACGCTTTCAGACAAATTCTTGAACACCGTGAGTGTTTCTTTTTGACTATGTCTTTGTTAGCCTTTTCCTCATGGGGCTTGAACACTAACGACTTGTCAACATTTGCAGTTTGTGACAACATCCCTGCACTTTCACCGAGATTTACACAGCTTCCAGTCAAGGATACCGTGGCTAGACTCCATGTGCTGAGCTTCTCCAAAGAAGACGTTTTCTTGTCTTGAAGCCTTTGAACATGGCTCTGTTGTAGATTATGCACATTGCCTAATCTGTTTCTGAGTATCTGAGGTGGTCCAGTCTCAGAAATCTCCTTACCCTTGTCTTGAGTATTATGACAAAGTATGTCTGGGACGCAGGTAGGTGATGCTGGACCTCCAGGCGGTCTGTTTTTCTCTTGCAGCAAGTCGGTGTCTTTGGTATGACCAAACTCTGAAGAGATATCATTTAAATTAGTAGATTCCTCATCGCAGCTGACCATCAGCGCCGGAAATTCTTTCTCATTTTCCGTCCTTACACGGTCATTTGGTAACTGCATAAATTTATGTATCTTGCAGTGTGGAACTTGTGTAGACCCAGAGTATTTATCGGACAACATACGTTCCATCTCAGCAACACCTGTATCTTCAGTGTCATGTGTACAAACATTTTGCTGAGAAAGTTTATTCAGAGAAAGGTCTGTGGCATTTGATCTCCGGATAGCCTTCTTTGGTCGGTAGCAGGACAGAGGTCTCAGAAGTAAGGATGAGACAATGGCGTTCATCTGTGAAGTTGAAAGAAATTGGTAGCAGTAATTATTAAGAAGGTTGTGCTTCTTTGGGTCAGAGAGTGAGAGAGTTCATTGAAAGTTTAAAGAAAAAGGTTTTCTGCAATAAATATCGGCAGTGTATTCTTTTGTGGCTCAGAACATGTATGTTTGTAAATTTGAAAGAAACTGACATTCTAAAGTTTAATGCCAGAAAGTTAGCCACAAAGCTTCAATACTTTATGAAAAGTCTAAGTAACATGATAATTTAATGTTTAACCACTTATACCCCAAAGGAATGTGAAGCAGCACTTGGACATGAAACTTCAATGAAATATAAATATTGCAAAATCGTTACCACTTAAACCACACTAAGAAAACGGCGAATCTTTCACAAGCCGGGTGCCTAACCACGTAATGTGGGAATCAGAGGTGTATCCGCTATTCTTACCTCATACCCCGCCATGATCAAGAAAGCACCCCTGAAGCCATACTCATCTCTCAAGTACCGCGTCACAGGAGGAATCGCTATGGAGGCCACACTGATGCCCAGAAGAGACAGGGCCGTAGCCAAGGCCCGCCACCGCTTAAAGTAATGACCAACAAGTGTAATGGAGGGAACTAGCACCCCACCTTGTGCGATATCTGAAAGATATAAAATGATTACTGGGATTAACACTGTGTCATTGACACAGACGCACATTGCCGGTTTGTTGCTGAGAATGGTATCCGGTCTAATATAAAAAATTCAAAATTAAGAAGGCTTACGTTCTGTTTTTTT
The DNA here is from genome assembly GCA_033807755.1 of Ellobium chinense. Lineage (NCBI taxonomy): Eukaryota > Metazoa > Mollusca > Gastropoda > Ellobiida > Ellobiidae > Ellobium > Ellobium chinense. The sequence continues at coordinate 240,281 of JAWQUT010000563.1, read as the reverse complement.
TTTCCTTGAGGTTGCAGGAGCCTAATTCGTCAAAAAAAAAATGGACTATCAGAGTCCATAGTAGCAGAGTAGATTGTATAGAAATAATTGTATAACATGAAACCACATTGCAGAAGTGGTGAAATTCAGTCCTGAATTTTAAAAAAAAAAAAATTCTTTTGCAAGAATGTTTCCCAATGGTTTCAGCGGATTTCATTTGTGCGAGCCTGTAATCTGCAAAAGGCCAAAATTTTAATCCCTTTTCATTTAAATTAAAATTATGAAAAATCTGAATGAAGGACCCCCACTGTAAACAGTATATTATAATATAAACACAGTGGTGGCACCAGACCTGCAGACTAGCCTTGGCTATCTCGGAACATTCATGTGGTTCGAGGAGAAAGTTTTATTAAATGGCTAAAAGAGGCTTTTTACTTGGCTCCTGCAACCTTGAGACTTTCCCATTCATTTATTTTATCATTCGTGCGAAAGAAAAGGAAAACAAAAAAAGTCTTTACGGTTGTAGCCAATCTATTCTGCAGTTATGCTTTGTCGAGTTTGAATCCAAGTGTAATATGTAGTTCAAAAATGGTACACAAATACCGTAGTGGTAATTGCACTGAAACTAAACTGAAACTAACAAAACTAACTTCAACTATTGGCGGATGCATGGTCAGGAGAGGCACGAAAGAAACTCATACAACACAAGTACATGTTGAAAGCGCCTTGAGACTAAATAAAATGCGAAGGCAGTTTTATTTTGAGGTCCTTGTTGGGTATCCTGTTAGGCCTAGACGTAACGGCTGAAGATCAAGTCATTTTTGATCTAATGATCAAATGGCTTGTTGAAGGTAAAGTGATTGCCTTGACCATTTTTATACCGAGGGAGGAGGAACTTTTTTTGTCTTTGGAAACCTTGGAAGCTCAGGCATGACAGTTTACTTTTCCTTATTATAGGAAGATGTTAAATGTGGACAAGTAGACATAGTCGGAAAAGGTGCTTCCTGTTTTAGAGAGCAAACCAAGAGAGGGCCTTCAGAGAAAGAAACAGACCTATTATTAGTGTTATAGACCATAAAAAAAAAGTTTAGGCCCACACGTAAGTAGTTCCTGACTCCTACGTGTCCTCTTACATGAAGTTAGAAGATTTAAACCTGGAAATCTCCCTCCACGCAGATTTTCCGCACAATAATTTAATGGAAAGGGTATTTTGGCTAAAGAGCCAGACTATCCTATGAAGAGCATTTTGACTGGAAAATCACACGATAAGAATTTCTTATGTGACAAAGCGCAGCAACATGCTTGTCATCAATCTAAACCAATAGAAATTTTGGCATTTTATAATTTCTTGTTCCGTTTTTTTAGCAAATAAAATTCTTAGCTCATTTCATTTAACTTTTGACGGGCTCCTACATTGTCTTGCCTTGCCAACAGAAATTAGTTATACTGGTTCATGTGAAGGTTGAATATCTTCTCAGATTTTGAGTCAGTGCGATAAGCCACTATCAGAAAATAGTTGCCAGTGAATTGTAATATGTCACCTAGGATGAAACACCCGGCATAATAATTCTTTCTCGCCCTCAGTTGGACTGACCTCGCCTACTCACCTTGATCATAGGTTTTGGCACCGTGAAATTGGTTCGACAATCGTCAAAACGAAGCGATACGAGCTCTGTATTCAAAACAGAGCTATCATTGTCCAGACTTTGAGTGAATCAGTCAAGCAAATCGCTCTGATATCCAGTACGGAGCTCTATCGCCCAGATCGGGAAATGGCCAGCACAGAGTTTTCATCGCCCGGCCATTATGAGAAAGAACTCAGAAAAATCATTGTCTCGGTTATGAATACAATCCAGCCAGTTCCCTCACTCCATCCTTAGATATCTTTTATTTTATCCATGAAAAATATACTATGAGTGTGTTAACTGTTCTGCTCGAAAACCAGAAACATATACTCACATTTAATGTTGCTGATGATGAAGAAGACAGGGAGTCGCGGACAGGCCACAATGATGAGAGTGGACAGAGCGTAGATAATGGCGCAGGTTGTGGTCAGTGTCCTCACAGAAATCACAGGCATGAGCAGGTTGACCAGGAGCTGTGCTGGAGGAAAGATATTATATAGCTGCTAAAAGTAAAACCAGTTACAGTTTACTCTACTTAATCACAATTCAGCTAATCGAAACTTTCGCATAACTGCAACATTGTTCACATAACAACATGCTATATTTCCATATAAAAAGTCACTGGAGAATCGCAAGTCCATTTAATCGCAACGTTTTCATTTCTGGGGAGCTGCGATTTAAAAGGGGCTGGCTGACTAATGAAAGATCAAATGAAACATGACCAATCCCTCAGTCCTATCGTCATAACACAATGACAACTGTATTCATTTATCTAGTATCTCGAATAAATTAATTATCCTTATCTTACTGTTGCGTGTTCCAATGCTGATGGCTTGTGTTGTGTATAGATTATTAATGTCAAGGACTGTAACAACGAAAAATATTATATCAGGTTTTGGCAAGGCCTTCTTTTATGCGTCCATGATGAGACATTTGAGAGCTTGAGCATTATCGATGGGATCTCTAATCATGTAAGAATTACATTCGTGCATCGGTGCTGAATGCACCCTTAGATGTATTCCATATGCATGGTAATCTAATTCTTATGATGGTAAGAGATCTCAACGTCAATGCGCAAAATCTTAATTGATAAGGTAAAACGTTGAATGATCCTTGGCAGAGCTAAGTCCTCAGAGACAGCTTCTGAAGTTACAATGACTTGCGTAATTGATGAGGCCGATGCCCCGTGCGGTAGACGACGCCACAACTGCTAAAAGATCCCATCGCTAATGCGCAAGCTCTCAATTAAGGTAACTGACTTGGCATTCTGNTAGGGTCAGAGGACAGACAAGAATAAAGAAAAGATATTATTAAAGGAACATCAACTGTGGTACCTCAAGAAGAAAAAAAAAAGAGTGGGTGGGTGGGTGAGTGAGAGAGGTGAGTGAGGGAGGTGAATGAGTGAGTGAATTTGGCTAAGCCTTCTTTGACTTACTAGATATACAGAAGGCAAAGTTGTTCATGGACAATATGAGCGTCACTACTGTGGCTGTTGTGTCGAATACCGCCATGATGTCGAGGAAGAGGACCGAGATGACGAAGAAGTAACTGCAGTGGATGAGGTTGTTGAAGAAGCAGCCTGAGGATAAAACAAGTGTTGTTGTTGGTGGTGGTGTTGTCGGTGGTGGTGAGGATGATGATGCTGGTGATGGAGGTGACTGTGACAGTGGAGATCACTTGGTGTAAAGTGTGTATGTGTGTGTTTGTGTGTTTTTTATGTGTGTTTTTGTGTGTGTGTGTGTGTGGGTGGGTGTGTGTGAGAGAGAGAGAGAGAGAGAGAGAGAGAGAGAGAGAGAGAGAGAGAGAGAATGAAAAGGAGGGCCAATTTCATTGATGTTAGTATCGTAAAGATTATTGTATTAATATTAGTGATAATGAGTATGGCAATCAGTAACAGCATGGTTGAGTATAACATCAGACAACAACAAGGGAAGTTATAGCCAAGACATTTTAACGCCGAACACAATATAATAAAATCAGTCACTTCATACTGATGACGATTATGATAATGATGATGGTGAAGATTGACTAATAGTTCAAGAGGCTTTTTCTGACATTTTAAAAATTTCACTGGCAGTTTAAGTGTTCTTTTGACGACGAGTTGTTGACATCAATGTCGAATTACGTTCTGTTGGTTTGTTGTTTTTTTCTTGAAAGGGAAACAGATGAGCCTTATGTGGACAATAAAGTTGCATCTTATCTTATCTTATCTTATCTTTATTCATGATAATGATAACTATGATGATAACCTACCCATTACGACCACCCAGGCCCAGCCTTTGTCAACTGGATGATCTTCTTCGTCCTCTTCAATCTCCTTCTCATTCCCAGCCATCTTCTTTTTCTCCCCATCCTCAGCCGTTCTTACAGCATCCTGACTTCCAACTGATCTCGCTTTCCCCTTGGTGTTGGCTTCATTAATATCCTTTATCATTTTGTTTACAGATGTCATTGCATGTAGACCTATTTTGTTGTTGTTGGTGGTGGTGGTGGTGGTGTTGTTGACGTTGTTGTTGACCTCATCAGCCATCGTGGCCCACTTTGTGAGGATACACCGGATAATCTATCTTGTAAGAAGAGAGAGCTGAACCTGAAATGAAAGACACAGATAGTATATGTGCAGGTTCGGTGCTCGGTTCTCCTATCTGGACAAAAGTGACCAACATCCCACATCAACTAAACTACATCATTCCATTCAGGTCTAGAAAATTACGTCACCAAAACGCGTTACATCCAAGTCAACAGGGGAGATTATCCGCACACCAAAGAATACGCATTGAAAACGCACGAGCAGGCAATAGTTTGAACTACTCGCCATGGTAAAGGACTTGAATGCAATTCACCACTCAGAATGTATGAAAATTGGGTATTCCTATGACGCTGGGAATACCCGATTTTAATACATTCGGAGTGGTGCTTTAAGGAGCTAATTGCACACACTTTACACTACGAGTCACCGGGTGCCGTGGTATTCATGGGCAGCACAGTGCCCGGAAAAAAAGTCACTGGAAAAAAGGAAACAGGAAAAAAAGAAACAGAAAAAAAGTCACAAGAAAAAAAGAAACAAGACAAAAAGAAACAGGAAAAAAAGAAACAAGAAAAAAAGAAACAGGAAATAAAGAAACAAGAAAAAAAAGAAACTAGAAAAAAAGAAACAAGAAAAAAAGAAACAGGAAAAAAGAAACAAGACAAAAAGAAACAGGAAAAAAAGAAACATGAACCAAATTTAAAATAAGAAGCCAAACGAGAATATATTGGAAGTAAAATACAGTGTTGTTGGTGGTGATACTGTTAAAATTATTACATTAGACTAGCTGTAGTTGATAGTGTTGGCATTGTTACTGTTGAGGTTTTTGGGTTTTTTTTGCAAATAGTCATGGAGGAGATTGGTATGGTTACTTTTTCTCTTTGTTATGGAAACAGTGATCATAGCCGTGACCACGGGAGTGGTTTTTATTGTTGTTGTTGTTGTTGTTGATGATAATGATGTTTATGTTTATCTTGTGACGATCTCTTCAGTTTAAATCAATGTCCCCAATATCAAAATCCAAACTATCACAGACGTATGCCATTTTACGTTTACATAATTTTTGACATCGAAATTAGGGGAGAAAGGCGTTATCAGTTTATCCTTTTCTATGTCGCCTAATCGACAAAGTCGGTCTCTGAAGTGATAACCCTGTCTGACGGACTCTGGTCAGCTGAAGCGGTCAGGTCCCATCAAAGAGATCGCCGACATACCCTATGAATGATCGCCGACACACCCTATGAATTGCCTCAGACTATTGTCGCGTCAGCACGCGACGTCGCGAGGGAATGTCGTCACAACTTTTGCCTTCGTCATTAGAGCAGAAAGACGTTATGAATGTAATCTGTCTATGCCGCTTGATCGACAAAGCGGCAAAGTCGGTCTCTGAAGTGCTAACCCTGTCTGACTGAAACTGGTCAGCAGAAGAGGTGAGGTCCCATATAAACATCAAAGAGATCGCCGAAACACCCTTTAAATCTGTAACCCTTGCATCAGACTGTTGGCGAAATAGATTATAAAACTGACGAGATGGTCACAAGGACTTTCCCAACCTCTCAACCAACATGATCATCATTAAAGTCAACATCGTCAAAACAAGAGTCAACACTGAAAACCATATCATTTGTCATTTCAGTTATGGTCGTGATTCTGTCAACGAGCAGCCGACAGCAATCTCTTCTACTCGTATGACTATCCGTAAACAAATGAAAATCAACGGCAACATCAACACCAAGATTCCCATCACTAGCAAAAATAAAACAAATCAGTCCAACTAGTTTTGACATCTAAGTAACACCAACACCTACAATATTAAAACCAACAACAACAATGTATTTTACTTCCAATATAATTAATACAGTATTCTGGTTTGGCTTCTTATTTTAAATTTGGCTCATGTTTCTTTTTTTCCTGTTTCTTTTTTTCTTGTTTCTTTTTTTCCTTCTTTTTTTCTTGTTTCTTTTTTTCTTGTTTCTTTTTTTCCTGTTTCTTTTTTTCTTGTTTCTTTTTTTCCTGTTTCTTTTTTTCTTGTTTCTTTTTTTCTTGTTTCTTTTTTTCCTGTTTCCTTTTTTCCTGTTTCTTTCTTTCAGGGAATCACCACAGCTGACTTCCAGTACTTCAAATGTGAAGAACTGGCAAAATCTAAATCTATAATAATATATAGCGCTACTTTTCTATATATTACTTAATGAGAAAGCGAATTCTCATCGTTTTTGTTTTTGTTTGTTCGATAGACTGATCTCAGGCTCACGAAGCCTCGCATTGAAGCTTTGTCTAAACGTCGGCACAGAATAACTGAGGAGGATTCCCCGATTTTAGAACCACCGGAAAGCCTTAGGTGCAGTGTTCACTGACGGCGCAGACTGGTGCAAAATGTCGGTCGTGAAAGAAGCCAACATTTTTTACAACTCGGAGAGCGACCGGAACGACAGCCTGAAATGGTAGATAAGATGGTCAGTCCACACTGAATGACAAAGCATGAAGGTTAGACAACCCCCCATATTTATACTCATCAGGCGTGTGATGCTTCTGTCATGAAGGAGAAGCAGGATATTTCCACGTATCCTGACCGATAAGATGTCAGTAAAATAATTACAATCCGTGTACATTGTTTCTTCTTCTGAATAAATCTCATTAACGTGTTATACGCATATCAGAAAAAAAAAATAAATTACGTTCGAGGCAAATGGCAAATCGCAGCTTAGTTCCCAGTACCAGCCCTGCTTTGAAATGAAAATGAAAAATGAAAGTACAACTTTTATTTACCCCATATAGGGAAATTAATTACAATGTCGTACAGTGTGATACATCTCATTCATAATAAAAACCATAGAACAGTACACATCAATGAAAATACATAATAAATAAAACACATTATAACAAAATTATTGCTGGTCGTCCGCGGTGCAGCGCCCTGGTCCCCTTCCCCAGCTCTAAAGCCAGGTATTCATTTCCACCTGAGGCGAGTGGGGCAAGGAAAGTGAAGTGTCTTTCCCAAGAACACACACTACATCGTAAGCCGCCCGGCCCACGAGTCGAACACACAAACCTTAGACTTAGCCGTCTTCAGTTTCTGAGTATGTCTCAATGTTCCGTGGAATAACCCAGACTATAATCTGCCAGTGCCAACGACACTGTGACCTACTTACACGAATTATCATACATAATAAGTTCGTTACGGTAAATAAAATAGTTAATCGGACATGACCTTGCTCTTGACTGTGAGAGCCTACTACTAGACTGTTTATGTGCATACTAAAATTTGTTGTGCAGATCAGTTCTATAGCCGGCTGGCCAAGTGGTTACGGCGTTGGACTCAAGAACTAAAGGTCGTGGGTTCGATTCTCCACCTGGGTCATATTGTAAATGGCTTGGGAAAGCTTTTCATTCACATTATCCTTAGTACATCCATTTGTGAAGTGGGTTCTTGGCTATAAGCAGTGGAAGATAAAAGTCAGAGTGCTAGTGATCGACAGCAGTAGTGGCAATGGCAGTGGCACTGTATGTTCCTCAGAAAAAAGCAAGAAAAGAAATTCGACTTCCCAAATGTCACTGGGGATTTTAATGTAAATGTAACGTAAAAATTTCACAGCCATATAATATACCGGTTATCATCAGCTATAAGATGATGATGACGTGAACCTCACAAGAGCTAGAATTCTGATTTCCTCCTCCTCCTTATCATTATCATCATATCAGCATCAGCATCATCATCATCAACAACAACTAAACAACAAACCAGCAGCAGCAGAAGCAGCAGCACCAACAACAATAACAACGGCAACACGAACAACAACAACAACAGCAGCAGTAGCAACAACAACAACAACAGTGACCTTTTATGTTTTGGCCTACGTTTGTTTTTCTCACCACATAACATAGCAATGACGTGTCCCAACCTTGGCACTCAAACCCTGAAACAATGACTCCTTCTAAAACGTCACTTCTTATTTTTATTGCACACATTAACGTTTACGTTGTAAAATGAATTATTAATTAGATCTGATTCTGAATTAACGATTATTAACGACTATAAAAGAGTTATTCAGTACTGACTGAATGGTCAATGATTTGCTATCAATGAATATTTCATTGCCATTGTGTTGAGCGAACTTCATTGATGACAGTAAATGCTGATCAATATAAAGAGAATGAGGGCACAGTCAAGTGCAATAGAGACGCATCCGAAAATTGCAACGTTTCCAGACAAGACAAGTAATCCATCTACTTTTCAGAAGAGACGAAAACCCATCTACTTTCTACATGTTTTTTAATGTTAGAAAACTGGCATTTACCAAGCACGGATCCTCTTGGCACACATTTATGATGGTAGTCTTACAGTGAATTAATCTTAAACTCTGTTAAGTTAATCATAAATGCTGACACTCGTGTTTAGAATCGCAACCGGTGCATCACCTGTGGCCGTATGCATAATGCTTACGTTAGTTAACGCACTGCAGTAACCACAGGGAAACTTTCAAAACTTTAGAAATGTTTACTGTAGTTAACGCACAACGTTAATTAACGTATGGATTATGCATACGGCCACTAGTGTGCTAAATTTCGCCCTCACTCACTGACTCCCCTACCCATTTTCTTTGCTAAAATGCTCAGTCAGTTACGGCGAAATCGAGTTCATCCACATCAACAGCCACTCCTGTCTTCGGATGTGGGGGAAACAGTCTAGACTTTAGGTGTGGAGTGTGGATGGCAAGTTTTCACTCAAAGTCGTTATTACCTCGCACATTTTGAAAGCCACATGATTTGCTGTAACGGCTGACAATAGCTAAAACGAAAATCTTGGGACCAAAGACTCATGTTCGGTTTAGACAGAGTTTCGGTTTAGACAGATAAACCTTAAAAGAGGAAAATAAACAGCGCTTCCTGTTGGTTTTTTTTCCGTTTCAGTAGTACTTTCGGTTTAAGCGGTACTTACGGTTTCAGTGTTTTCGTGTAAATCGTTGTTTACAGTTTTTGCTGAGCTATGTACAAAAGCTGTAAATTGTCTTTCGCAGTTATTGCCGTCCTGAAACACTAAGTAATACGCCGCTGTTATGCAGGGCTGAACTGTTATGCAGTCAGTAGAACCAGATGCTTCTTTATATTACATGAAAATTAAAACTGAAATAAGCGTCACGAAAACAAAAATTTTATCATCAGATTATAAAAGCGACATATTCCTTTGTAAACTCATTCATTGGTTATTGTAATATAATATGCGTTTTAAAATGGGAATAAATGTTTCCTTTGTTCGTGCACGCACGCACGTATACACACTCACACACACACACACACACACTCACACACACATACTCTCTCTCTCACACACACACACACACACACACACACACACACACACACACACACACACATACACGTAATACACCCAGATACAAAAGGATAGAGAGGGAGAGAGACAGAGACAAAGACAAAGAGAGACAGAAACAAAGACAAAGAGAGGCAGAGACAAAGACAAAGAGAGGCAGAGATAGAGAAACAAAGACAAAGAGAGGCAGAGACAAAGACAATGAGAGGCAGAGATAGACACAAAGACAAAGAGAGACAGAGACAAAGAGAGAGAGAGAGACAGAGACAGACACAGAGACAGAGACAAGCAGAGACAAAGACAAAGAGAGACAGAGACAAAAACAAAGACAAAGAGAGACAGAGACAAAAACAAAGACAAAGAGAGACAGAGACAAAGACAAAGAGAGACAGAGACAGAGACAGAGACAGAGACAAAGACAAACAGAGACAAGGACAAAGAGAGACAGAGACAAAGACAAAGAGAGACAGAGACAAAGACAAAGAGAGACAGAGACAGAGACAAAGACAAAGAGAGACAAAGACAAAGAGAGACAGAGACAAAGAGAGACAAAGACAAAGATAAAGAGAGACAGAGACAAAGACAAAGAGAGACAGAGACAAAGACAAAGAGAGACAGAGACAAAGACAAAGAGAGAGAGAAAGAGAGAGCGAGAGAGAAAAAGAGAGAGAAAGTTTTAATTATACACAAGCATATTCTGCCAATACTCACTTCAACTCTCAAGGAAAAAGTACAAAGGCAACAAGCTACTGCGATCAATGTACTTTTCCGAAACTGCTTTCTTCCCGCTAAACTCAGGTACGATAAACAAGGCTAGCGTGGCTTTTGCACATTATTGCGCTGTGTTAGATCATCGAATATTCGCTGCAAAATTGGGACGCCACAAGCCAAGATTAGGAATAAGTCGCGTTAGCAACGCGACCGGCTGTCAGGACTATTCTACAGGTGTTTTTTTGTTTGTTGCTTTCTTTGAAGACATACCGACTTTTAAAATACTGTAAGTCCTAAAAATCGAGCTATAGTTCTCAATACCCCTTTCCTTTTCCAATTTTGCTGGTGAAAATGGTGGGTGGTACGAGGCTATCTTGTGTCTCCGGGTTTCAGTTTCTAGGATCAACTTCCAAAAACGGCATGATATACCCGTTGTTCAGGGTTACCCCTACACTGTTACTCTGGAACAGTTTTCACGTAGCCAGTCAAATTGAGGCCTAAGTCGTTATATTTACTATATGAAGTTTTTGGTATGATATGAAAACATAATGTGAGACTGTGAGAAGTGTCATTAGATGAAAAACGGTTTGACTCAGCGTTGCTCTGACTGAAACAATAATAATCATCTGAAATGGCAGGGGGTCACTCTTATGCGGTGAAAAAAAAAATCTAACAATTTCGTGATAGGCAAACACTTTGTCAGTATAAAAGCAATCTATTCTGCCCCACAACGCCTCAAATTTATCTACAAGTACTAATTATGCGCCCATAAAACCAAAAATTTGTCTGTAAAGAAATTATTTTTATATTTCACTTTGCAACTAAATACATTTGATATAGGATAGTCTTAATTACTTTATGAGGCCTGTTATCGCAGTTTCTGAGCCAGCGACATAAGCGTGGTTTTGACTGACTGCATGTGCAAGCCACTACGCAGTGCACAAAGAGAACCGAACCAGATGTCAATATCCCGTGGCCAGCAAAGTAGTGATGACCGAAGTTTGCGTAATGACCAGTGATACAGTTCTTTATCAATGGGGGCACACAAGGAAAGCAGCTGTACAGGAGGAATCAGAGGCGTGTGCCTATGGCAGCACGATTAGGTCCGGAATGGGCGTGGATGTGATCGCTTACAAGCAGGCCTATCTCCCAAACCTCATTCTTATGCAATACGATGCTTTATATCTACACGGTTGACATGTCAAAATATGGGGTATAATATTCACCTGTGGCCGGGAAACTCAAAGCAGTACGTTATTTAACGCTAGGATTGTGCATACGGCCACTGGCTTTGACCTAGTTGTGCATCATTCTCTTGCAATACAGTACAACATGACTTCATGTAAAAGATGCAGTGGCGTATCTAGGGTAAACAGCGCTCATGGCAAGCGGTGAAACTGCGTCACTGTGCAAACATCTGACACGGGTTGAACAAGGTTATTTAGAGAAAGCCCAAACCACAAAGTGGTATGTGGGCATACATAATGACAAATGACCGTACTGAATAAAAGTCAAACAAAAACGAAGCAATCAATAATCAAGAAATCAATCAACCATGCAGCACTCACTCAGCCAGTCGATCAATCAATCAATCAGTCTTTCCTCTCATCTACCAGTTAATCATTCCATCCTATCTAGCACGCAAATCCAACATCTACAGGGCACATACAAGAACTTATTAATGACAAAGTATTTTTATTTTGTATTCGTGGTCTTCTGACACCTATCCTATAGTTTATTTCACCATAATATATACTCAAAAGTATAAAAATCATACTCGTTGCACTTCGTTGCACGTAACTATCACATCTCGCAGCAAAAGTATTCGTGGTGCCAGACTTCTCATATATTAATATAGCAGTGGCGTCCTCTGTGAGGGCACATCCCATACCTTGTCATACCCTAGATACGCCACTGAAAAAAAGTGCATTTATTATTGAGTGCCGCGGTGTTACGCATTGTCGGTTAGGAACTAGATCTAGACCTGTAACTGTACACACTACACATTATGTTCAAAGTGGACCCCGCCCCTGACGCTCCATTGAATCCACCATAGAGAACACAAACAGTTATTGATTAAACAGCTTTTGTAGGCGAAATCCTCAATATATTACAATACGTATGCCATATTATGCTTTACAGTGTTACTTTGAAATACTGCATAAGTACTCGTATATGTTATGTTAGCGGACCAATGCTGTTTATCTAATTTGTGCTGTCTCTGTCCTAACCCTCCCCCAAACACTAAACGGAGCACAATGCATTATGTGTTACTGCATATTATGTATAAATGTTAGCAGACCACTGCTGTCTAATTTTCTGTTTCCTCTGTCCTTACCATTACAACAAAATACTACTTGTGTAGTATTATGTTTACAGACCTTTGCTGTCTATCTATTTTGTGCTTTCTGTGCTCTTACTTTACCCTAATTAATAGTGAACTGATCACAAGGCAAAGGTAGGTGTAGACTTACCTACACTGTTTCAAAGTGCTCTAACTTCAGCAAGTATTTTTTTTTAAAATAAATGCCAGCTATTCATAATATGTATGTTACCCCGTGTATCAGCTAATCTAACAATAGTTTTAAGCGCCATGAAAATATAAACTTTAAGGTCTGAAGATGCTAATAGCATCTGGCATAAAAATGTACAATTTTGAAAAGCCCCTATAAAATCAGAAAAAAATGGCCATGGGGAGGGGAGAGGGGTTTGATTTGAATTTCAAAGGCTAAGATAGGTGCAAGTACATTTGTAGGCTCAGAATAGTTGAGGTTTAGCCACTCAAATATAAACTTTGTGGTTGTTCCTGTCTGTTTACTGAATGAAAAGGCCTAAAATATTAGGTAGCCTGCTTTACTCTCTACATTCTCAAAATCTAACTGGTTTAGGGGCATTTTTCTTGGTGTCAAAATGTGGAGAAGGGCTAAATAACATGTCTGGAAAGTATTTTGGCCTGGGACCCCTGGATAAATTTATGAGAGATGTAAAACCTTACATAGCCAACAGTGAAAAAAAAACCAACATACTGGCATCTTCATACCTCCAAGGGCTGTAACTGATTACGGGCTATTCATACGAATGTCACCTCTAGGTATCAGCTAATCTAAGAATAGTTTTTAGCGCCATAAAAACACAAACTTTTAACACAGTATAGGCTTCGCAATAAAAACAAGTTGTCAGAGGCAGCTCGTGACCCCTAAAAATTACCGGTGCACCCTACCCCTCCCCCTTGCACACACGTACCCGTTATTTCCTCAAACTGAGAATAAAGAACAGAGGATAGGGTTTATAATGATCCATTGAGAAACTGTAATACAGTGCCCTAGAATGTTACACATCTCATTCAAAATACATACCTATAGAATAGTATACATGATACGGACACGTAAACACAGAATATTACCAACAAAAGGCATAACCCCACTGGTCGCCCGCAGTGCAGCGACCTGGTCCACCCAGCTCTAAAGCCAGGTACTCATTTACACCCGATTAACTACATTAACCTAATTCTAGATTACGTCAGATTTAGTGCTTCTATTCTAATTACTTCTAACAAAGATACATAACAGTCGTAAGAGGATAATATGAAGCTGAAAGATAAAAACAAATTAATGCACTGAACAAAATGAGTGTCTCGCTATGCTTAGGTTCTCAAGTCTCTGTAATTCTGGAAATCAGTTATCAATCCTCTTCACAATTTTTCTGGGCTAAATTTTACACGGAACGTAATGACGAGCCGACACTCTTTGGTTACACACGCGCATTAATTTTTGAGGTCACTTCGGTTGAAGTTACAAGGAGAAATGATCTATTTATCATATCATTTTTTTTTCTTCTCCCTCTCAGGAGTCCAGTGACCTTAGCTGTGGCCTGTTCTATTACCAATGCATTTGTCACTTCCCTGGCCAGTTTAGGTTTAAATTAAAGCAGCATTATGTCGGGTCAGGAATTTGAAAAGATAGGGGCTGCCAATGAGCTAACCCTCTGTTCTCTTGAAATAGCATGAGGGATTTGAAAAGACAGGGGCTGCCAATGAGCTAACTCTCTGTTCTCTTGAAATAGCATGAGGCCTCAAGTGGTTTTTCATGGGGGTGGGTCAAACAAAGAGACACAGCAAAAAACTTTACTTGTTGTGGGTTATAAAAAGTAATGTATTTTTTTTTTAAGATCAGATGCTTATCTCCATTACTGGTGAGTGGGAATAGCCAATGAAAATTAGAGTTGGAGTGACGGCAATGGACGGTACATAGTAAAATAATACAGCGAAAAACATTTGGGTGTGTGTAACCTCTTAAAACTAAGAATAGAAAACTTACCCATTTGACGGAAGCCCTGTCTGCACTATACGGCGTAGATACTGGGACATTGTACTGTGTTGTGTCACTGCATACTACACTGGAAACCACAGACACGGCGCGTGTGCGTGAAATTTAAGAAACTGTGTAACAACTAAATATTATTATTCTGCAGGGCTGCAAAAGGCAACATGGGCGGAGGAAAGTGGGACAGATGAGATAAGGCATGTCTAACTTGGGACTCTCGGGCTAGATAATATGTTAATGAGAAGGAGCAAATGATGGAGTTTTGTTATCAGTTAGTAAAAGAAGATTTAGAAAATAAGAGATATGAAGATGCTAATGTTTTTTTGACTGTTGGCTGTATAAGGTTTTACACCTCTTTCATTAACTTATCCAGGGGTCCCAAGCCAAAATACTTTCCACACATGTTGTTTAGCTCTTCCTTCAGATTTGGACACAAAGAAATATACCCCTAAGCCAATTAGATTTTGAGAACTTAGGCAGTGAAGCGGGCTACCTTATATCTTAGGCCTTTTCACTCAGTAAACAGGATAACATTACCCACTTAGCAACAACTACCAAAGTTTATACTCGAGTGGCTATACCTCACCTATTCTGAGTCTACAAATGTATCTGCACCTATCTAAGTCTTCGAAATTCAAATCCAACCCTTTTCCCCTTCCCATGGCCAGTTTTCTGATTTTATAGGGATTATTTAAAATTGCATATTTTTATGCCAGGTGCTATTGGCATCTTCATAACTAGTCCTCTTGACTTTGTTTCTCCGCCCTTGGAAGGGGAGCGAGAGAGAGATTGAGAGAGAGAGAGAGAGAGAGAGAGAGAGAGAGAGAGAGAGAGAGAGAGGCCGTAAGCCGTTTGTTAATCTGTAGAGTAGTTGCCCAGCTGTTGCCCACAGGGGGTTCCAACCTATCATGCGTCCACCAGCAAGGCTTCGTCATGCAAATTCCAGGGAATATGCAAAAGAGCGACAAAAATTCACTTTATTGATTGACCTACCTTAAACAAGATCTAGTTTCGTTTGGACGCGAACGAGAATCGTGGGATTATTTAAACTAAAGGTATCAAAGGGTAGGCTGAATAGGCAAGCATGGGAACCCCTCATGAAATAACGTCAGAGTGGCGCGCTCATAATAATCGCCCTTGACCTAGGTATGGTTTTGTGTGTCCATAATGTTTTGTTTATTGTTAAACGTTCTCTATAATATGGCAGTGGAATGGTGATAGTGGTAGTGTTGCCGGTGGTGGTGTTAGTGGTTTGAGAAGTGGAAGGGGGTGGCAGTAAGTTTAGTGGAGGGTGATTGGATGTAGTTATACTGGTAAAGATATTAAAAGCAGTAGTTGGTAGTGGTAACAGCAGTAGCACAAGTCGGTTCGCTGATGTAGCAGTGATGATTGGTAGGAAATAGTAGTATGTAATAATAACAGTAGCCAGTAACTGCAAATTTTAATACGGAATTAGGATCAAAAACCGGAGGGTAGATGAAGTGACAGTACCAGTAGGCTGTTACCGTTATGCAGGATACTAGTGGTGGTTACTTGATGGTGGTGATGTGGTGGTGGTGATGTGGTGGGGGTGATGGTGGTAGTTATAGTTCCAGTAGCAGCAATAGTAATTTTAACAATTTTTAAAGTAGTAGTGCTGGTGGGAGTAATAGTAGTAGTAGTAGTGAAGTGAAAAAACGAGGAGGAATGGTAGGTTGAGGAGCACCAGCGCCAGTAGCAGCAGCAGTAGTAGTTGTTGTTGTTGTGGATAATGTTGTAGTAGCAGTAGTAACAGTGGTAGTACTAGTAGAAATAGTAGTATAGTAATAATATTAGTAGTAGTGGTGGTAGTTTAGTAGTAGTAGTTTAGTAGTAGTAGTACAGTAGTAGTGGTAATAGTTTAGTAGTAGTAGTAGTAGTAGTAGTAGTAGTAGTAGTAGTAGTTTAGTAGTAGTATTAGTGGTTTAGTAGTAGTAGCAGTAGTTTAGTAGTAGTTTAGTAGTAGTAGTAGTAGTAGTAGTGGTAGTTTAGTAGTAGTAGTAGTAGTTTAGTAGTAGTAGCAGTAGTAGTTTAGTAGTAGTAATAGTAGTAGTTTAGTAGTAGTAGTAGTTTAGTAGAAGTAGCAATAGTAGTTTAGTAGTAGTAGTTTAGTAGTAGTAGTAGTAGTAGTAGTAGTAGTAGTAGTAGTAGTTTAGTAGTAGTAGTAGCAGTTTAGTAGAAGTAGCAGTAGTAGTTTAGTAGTAGTAGTTGTAGTTTAGTAGTAGTAGTAGTTGTAGTAGTAGTTTTGTAGTAGTAGTGGTAGTAGTTTAGTAGTAGTAGTAGTAGTAGTAGTTTAGTAGTAGTAGGAGGAGGAAGAGGAGAAGGAAGAGGAGTATTAGGAGTAGCAATAGTAGTATCAGTAATAATAATAATAATAGTAGTAGTAGTAGTAGTAGTAGTAGTAGTAGTAGTAGTAGTATAGTAGTAGTAGGAGGAGGAAGAGGAGTGTTAGGAGTAGCTGTAGTAGTAGCAATAATAGCAGTAGTAATAGTTGTAGTAGTAGTAGTAGTATAATAATAATAGTAAGAGGAGGAATATTAGTAGTAGTAATAGTTATTGTGATGATGGAAATAGTAGCAGTACAGTATATTTCTTTAAAAGCACATCATAAAGTTAACCTGTCAGCGCCATCAGTGGTTAAGCTGGACACCTGGTTGGTTCAGCTGATTGCTTTTATCCCCCTACCGGCTTTGTATTCTTTACGAATATCAAATAAAGTCCACATATAACACAGTTTAACAAACTCAGAATGGATGTGGCTATGTTATTCGAGTTTAATTATAAAGTTTAAAACCGTTTAAGCTGGCTGGATATTTGATTAAATTTCACTTTAAAGATAAAAGATTTCTTTAATACTGATAATGCACACCCATCGGTTAATGGACATTTTTTTCCTATTAAATGAGAGTTGTGCATTAATGATAGGATCTCTTACTATGGTAAGAATCACATCAACTCTGCTTGTTGAAGCCTATTAAGGGTGCATTCAGCACCAATTAACTCATGCAGTTTTTACCATAGTCTCTTCAGTAATGCGCAAGCTTTCAGTTAAGGTCTTTGACACCTATTGTTTTTTCTTCTTTTGGCCCTATTAACATTTTGCGTTATTCTAAATATACCACTGTGATTTGGGGAAATTTCTTCCATGGAGGTTAAAGTACTTCTTTTGCCCGATCTTTTAACGGGAAGAAAAAGGGGGGTCAACGCCCAAAATTTTTCACAAATGTCTTTTGAAAAAGATCACCTCAAATTCTGATTTGGTCCCCAAATTTCCATTTGGCTGGTTTTGACCGCGTGCGAATACATAGGTCTACACAT
>JAWQUT010000563.1:155335-188333 GCA_033807755.1 Ellobium chinense | reverse complement strand
GGTTGGTTGGTTGCTTGCTTGCTTGCTTCGTTCTTGGATAATTCGGAGACTTCCATACAACCCCAAAGCAATTCCCCTAGCTGAGAAATATCAGCTTCTAGACAGTTGCTTTTGTCCTCATGTGAGATGAGTTAACGGTTGGTTTGGTCATGGGATGTATTTGTAAACCGTAGGCCCCCTATTGTGTTTGCCTTATTCGCAAACATCCGACATCCAAAGAACAACTAATTGATCTAGAGGATGAATATCAAAGGAATAAACTGATTTTATAAGATGAGCCCTGAAAGGATTGTGATATTTTTGCGAAACTGCAAACTTAAATGTGTTGTACATCCTTAGCATAGCAACCGAAATTCATCAAGGATTTTGCGATAGCTAAGAGCTATATATTTGAATAGAATAACTCAGTTTCTCAAAAATAGTTTTAGCAAAGATAAGCCCTTTCGTCCTGAATCTGTAGAGCTGGACTAACAGCCTGTCAAATCTAGGCTATTGAAAATTGCTTAGTAGACCCAGCCTAGTTTGGTGAGGTAATAAAGGGAGACTATCCATGGAAACACATTCAGATTTAAGCATATGAACTTACTTCCCTTACAAGAGACGGTTTGTGACACCTATTAGAAGGTCAAATCACTGATTCTGTACAAGCCAATTAATCCGCTAATATATAAAATTCCCCTTTTTGGGGGGCCTTGCCAGCCAGTGTTAGGGTGTAGAAATGTGTAAAATGACCTGTGATCTAAATAAAGCATCCAATTTTAAAGTCTCAGGTACAATATTTGAGCCTTCTAGATAAAAAATAAAATGCGTAGACCTATGTATTCGCACGCGGTCAAAACCAGCCAAATGAAAAATTGGGGACCAAAATCAGAATTTGAGGTGATCTTTTTCAAAAGACATTTGTGAAAAATTTTGGGCGTTGGCCCCCTTTTTCTTCCCTTTAAAAGATCGGGCAAAAGAAGTACTTTAACCTCCTTGGAAGAAATTTCCCCAAATCACAGTGGTATATTTAGAATAACACAAAATGTTAATAGGGCCAAAAGAAGAAAAAACAATAGGTGTCAAAGACCACTAGCAAGCATTCCCGCTTTATTTACGGGACCCTTGATGATTACCACGCAGGTTTACCAGTTGATTTGTTGTTCGATGGCTTTACTCTGTATAGTGTTATCACTGAAAGTAAGACTAAATTTGGAATTTCAACTTCGTCCCAGAAAAAGGACTCTTACATGTACAAGGTNGGGGGGGGGGGGGGGGGGGGGGTGCAAAAGGGGGAAAGGTGAAGCAAGAACGGAATCTCATAGGTTCAATGACGAAACACTTAGTCTACAGCTAATCGCCGCTTACCTATCGAGTTAAAGTTGGTGGTACTGCAAAAACAAGCTTAGGGGCTATGTTTAGGCGTTAATCAATATGGAAAATAGTCTGCTACGCCCCTTGTTTACTCTTATTATAATAGGCTAGTTATTATAGATAGCTCAAACGAAGGACCATTATCCAGTGATGACAATTTGCTACATCACCGTCTGCTGACTAATCATTTTCATATCGATCCAACGGCAACGACCACCACCAGCAGGAGAATGAGACTGCGATTCTACATGATATGGAATATCGTTTTTATTTTGTTTATGCTCATCGCAATGATTTACTTCTACTACTCTCTCACGAGCAGGTAAATCGTCAGCTAACGTTGTCGCAAAACGAAAGTAATGTTTACAGCGGAAGTTGTCAATCTAAAATTAGACGGATGGCGTCGTGCAGCCATAGTGACACTGACCGAGCGAAGTCATGATGCCGCGGAATGACAAATGAAGGGCTCGTCTGCTTGTGTAGTTCCTCGAGCCTTAGTCGAGGGTAGATTTTAAATTCGTGGTTGGTCTTCTTTTCAGCCAAGAAAATGCACAAGTGGAGTTAGACTTTGTGTAAGCCACAACAACGCATTTGAAGATTTGATCGAGATAAAGCTTAGCCTAGATTTAGAAAGCAAGACTGAGATGACTAATATCTAGTCTAGATCTAGATCTAGTCTAGATCTCTATAGATTTAGAAATGTAAGGGAACTGCATGAATGGGGTGCTAGCGGAGTTGATAAAAGAATAGGATGTAACTTTTTCATGAATGCTCAAATGAACTGTCTGAGCAACGCAAGCATAGGCCTATGTAATTTGAGTTCAATTATTGATCAAAGGTAAAAGTATCAATAGCTTCATTCTGTCATGTATCCGAATAGTAATAGCCTTACTCCCCCATTTGGGGGTTGCATAACAGGCATCAATAAAATAAAACATTTTTATCTCCATCTTGTAAACTTTTAACTTTGTGACATGATGTGCAAGCTTCACTGATGATTGCAGGGGTTGTGAAACCAGCAAAATGGTTTTTCTTCTCTCATGTAAAATGTAATCTCAGCGACTTGCATGGTTTGCAACTTTCACTAACTATATTTCATTCATTTGATAAGATCCATATAAAGAGCCAGAGAATATGTGAAGATGTTCAAGGAAAATGTTAGGCTTTTGCCATTTCATCACTCAAAGTCCTTCCTCACTTTCGTGATTTATCGCTCCTTCCTTCCCTTCTTTCCTACCTTCCTCCCTCCCTCCTTCCTCTGTGATTTTCATTTATTCAAGCTTCCAGATCACCCTTCCTCCAAGAGTGTTCTTTAATTATGGCTGGGAAATTTCAGTCCATTTGCCTCTTAGAGTGTATTGCTTTTTAACTGATTTTTGTTTATTTGAATTATTGTTGTCTTTCCAGTGAACGACCAAAGGGCCGGCATTAAAACTGAAGACCACAAGTACACTCTAACCAATGGCAGAAACACGCAACACCACATCCTTAGCTGACAGGGATCATTTGACCAGGTTGTTGAAAATATTTGAAAACGATGGCGAGGAAGGAAGGGTATGCAGATTTTTCTTTTCCAAATTAGCTCTTAAAATGTCTGTGGATAGTCATTCAGATAACATGTTACACTTTTATGCAAATACTTAGCACGAATAAACATTGTGAAACGAAGAAGTGTGAGAAGTGGTATATAATAGTTGTGCAACATGTTTTCATAGGTATGACATGAAGGCTTAAAGCCCTGTTTATCTCTGTGCTATACCTTGAATGTGATGCTCACCTTAGGAAGAGATATTTTGCTTCATCCTGTATAATGAAATAGCCAATCAGTTGTCTGCACCTGAGGTGAACATCACATCCGTGGTATAGAACAGAGGCAGATATGCCATGCCAGCAATGATATGAAATAATTTCTTCAGGTATTCACCTATTTTCAGTATATGCCATTCACCAATTTGGTATACAAGTATTTATAACTGAAGAAGACAGTGTGATAACACCAGAACATTGTACTACTATATCAGATTAATTTAATGTTTGTGTTAAACAGAAATTTGTTTAACTTCGAATTCAAATTAATTTCCAAATTTTGATACACTATTGTTACATAACTATTGTCCACCTTACTTGTTTCAGCGAAGATCAAGTTTTCCTTTACATGGACGTGTAAGATTCTGTAGATTATAAAAGATTACATATTATATCTACTCTCAGTATATTTTACTTGAGAATTTTTTTTTGCATTGCTTTTGTTATTTCTGTCACATATTGTTGCATGGAGCTTGGTATTATGTAACATTAAGACATTATACACTTTATACAATACCCACCCTTATACTTATTATTTTTTGTTTGAGTAGTGCACATATTAGTTCAGCATGCTTTCTATATTGAGTTGAAAGATACAGCCTGAGTTTTTTATTTTATGTTTTACATGAAAACTGAATTATATTTTTCATAAATATGACTGTAAACTTTTGAATTTCTCAACTTTGTCCTGTGTGTACCATCATAATTTTGTTTATGTATGTTATTTATGTTTTGCATACTAACCATGTATTAGATTATCATTGCTGTAGAAGTTTTATTTCTTGCACCCTGCCAAGCATGTGCAATTGCTTGCACCAGATTCTAGCTGCATTTATGTAAAGATATATTTTTGCTGTTTCATATTTATTCAGTCGGTGGCTGTTTTATTTTTTAATTTTATTTGCTTAAGTATGAGTTTCCACACTGAAAAAGGCACTGAAAACTCCACTGAAAGTTATTACCTTAATGTTTGGAGGAAAAACTTGTGAAATTAAGAGTATTAGAGGGGTCTTTATATGATCTATCTACATGTGCAATGTATTTTTTTTAAAAAGTAGTCATAAAAGCTTAACTTCAGGCTTGTGTTTAAAAGACTGTCTGACTGACTTTGAAACGAAGCGATGCCTATAACTTTGTTATTTTGAAAGAGACGATGTTACCAGCAGGGTTGGGCAGAACTAATTTCATATGAACTAAGTTCTGGAACAAAGTTTTGGTTTTGTGAAGGGAGTTCCCTTGTTTCACTGTGAAAGAAATTCGTGATTTTTGCGAACGCGACGGAACTTAGTTCTTTTTCAGGTCCATTTAAATTCCGTTCACACATCAGCAACCAGGGTTGTTTTTCCTTTTCATTTTGTAGGCAATTACTGCACTCATCAGTTCTGCTGCATATAAATTACAACTCTGTTATCGTGTTGTCTTGTATACATTATTTACCAAAGCATTGGGCAAATCCACAGTCTTTTTTAACATTTTTTGGGGCCATCTTGAGATAATGCATTTTTCACAGATATTGCTTTTAGTAGGCATTTCACAATTGCCTTTTTTGCTACATAACAATGGCTATCTTTAATTATGCATGAATAAGCTAGTTGTCTCTTTTTCAGTCTTTTTCACTGCTTCTGTGCAGTTTTAATGCCATCTGCAGCAATGCAAATAGTAGGTGTCATTTATTCAGTTAGTGGCTATAAATTAAAAATGCAATTCTTGGGCTGTTATGGAGAAAACAGTCCATTGCAGTCCATTCTCTTCAGATTTAAATTTCATATTTTCCAACACAATTTTTGACATTTGAATGGTTCCGTACCCCAAAAATTACCCATGATATTCTTTAATTCATAGCAGAGTCAAAATTGAATTTTAGAGGGTCATTTTGAATCTGAACCTTAGCTGTCTGCATGTAAAGGAATATTAAGACCCATATAAATAATATATGAATACATAGAGAAAACATGCCCTGTCCGAAAATGTCTGCTCTTTCACTGGGGCAGAAGCGTTTAAAACTTATGACAATTTAGGTTATCATTTTAGTATATTTATGCAAGTTACACATAAGTTTTTTTTCTGTTGCATAATCTAGCGGAGCCAGGCAACCCCATCCAGTGAACGGGGGCAGCCACCACTTTCAACGGATGTGGCACCCCCTCTCCTGGCACAGAGAGTACAAACAATATTAATGGACAGTTTGCCACCCAGCTTGGCACCATCACCTGTTAATGTGAAACGTGGTAAGTGGTTAAAAAAATATTATGTTTTGACCAAAATGGGCCACAGTACCATTTTAAGTGACAGAGAATGTGGAGAGAAAGTGTAGCTACAGAGGGACTCGCTGAATTTGTTTGGGTGCACATCATTGATATTAGATATTGGTTTGTTGTTTTTAACACTAGTACCAGTAAAATTAAGGACAGATTTCTCATGATGTAGGGAATAAGACTGCATGATGTAGCTAAGGTTGTTTGTATCGCTTGTCTGTATTTGTTTTGAAATTTCAAAGAAGAAATGCTCAGTTTTTCATGTTATTGAAAGTCCTGCTTTCATAGCAGTCTTTAACTTTCCAATATTTTTTTTGCCACTCTGTGGCAATGATTTGATTTCTGTCTTATAACCATCTTATCATATCTTAATATCTATCCCTTGAGTTTTAAGCATGTTTAATTCTTTTAATGGCTCCATGATTTCTCCTATGATAAAAAGTAATGTTTCTTGATTACCCACAGGTGACACAATCCTGTTTCCCAGTTTAGCACGAAAATCTGCTCGCACTATAGGTGGGACACCTATATCTCTGGAGATGGCTATTGTGAGTGTTTAAGTTAATTATGTAAGCCTTTAGTCAGTGGTGCTGCTCCATCCACAGTCAGTCCGTGAAATGACTGTTTCTCTTACATGTTGTACTCAATAGCTTCATTGAAGTTCCTACCATTATATATATACCAAGAAGTGTCCTGTTAATACAACAGAATGTTTGTTCATGATGACTGCAAGACAGAAAAGATGATTTTATTATGAGGTAACAGACAGATGAGTAGAATCATATTAAATATCAAAAGTGAAATGACTCAGTTAAAGCAAATCCTTGCATGTAAGCCTGCCATAGTCGTAGGAGAAGTCACATGTTCTTTCTTATTCTATTTGTTCTAGGATTTACGAAAGATAGTATATGGGACACCTATACATTCATTCTCAAGGGAATGGCGGAAGTCAACATTAGAGTTTTATTGTTTAGAGGGTGCATTTCCGTATGGGATACAGACAATTAGGGTAGGTGATGCTAGTCATATCATTCATCTGCTTTTACATATATTTAGCACATCTGCAAGCTTTCCAGTAATTTAACTTTACTCTTTTCCTGTCCCATCTTCCATGTGCTCACCTGGTCAGACACTTACTCATTGATCTGCCATCCATCCATCCATCCATCCATCCATCCATCCATCCATCCATCCAGTATCCATCCATCTGTTAGTGCATCCATCCATCCATCCATCCATCCATCCATCCATCCATCCATCCATCCATCCATCCAAACATCCTCCTTCCATCCATCCATCCATCCATCCATCCTCCCTCCATCCATCCAACCATCAACCCATCCATCCAGTATCCATCCATCTGTTAGTCCATCCATCCATCCATGCATCCATCCATCCATCCATCCATCCATCCATCCATCCATCCATCCATCCATCCATCCATCCCAGTTCATATTATCCACACATTTATTCATTATTCATCTATCTGTTCATCCATCCATCCATTCATCCATCCCATCCATCCATCCATCCATCCATCCATCCATCCACCAACCCATCCATCTATCCATCCATCCAATTTTATATATGTGTACATTCAATTTCAGTGTGGTTCAAGAGGTCTGGCCCTTTGTGTTCAAGGCTATCTTTTAAAACATATGATATTTGACAGAGAGTACAAGTCTTCTTTGCTGCAAGGAAGAGGGTGAGCAGTAAAAATGGTTTTACTCTAAGTAATGCAGTTAGTAAGCACACTGTACCTTGTATCAACTACAGCTCCAGATATCACATTATTACCTTATCAAGTATTCCCTCCTTTTCGGAGTGTGTCGTGCCACAATAACAAAAGCAGCAAATTTGATCATGTCTTTGTTCACTTATACACTGAAACTGGCTTAATATACACTTAAATGCAAAGGACTCACTTAATTGTTTTGCATTAAGTATAGTTGAGAATATTCATGATAAGAAAATAAAGGTCATTCACCTCCGTCTTTACTGCATGTATTTCATAGCATGGCAACCAAGATGATGTGTTGCTTGGGATTGCACTATGATAAGTAATAACTAATAAATAGCCTTTATCTGGCCTTGAGAAGAGCAAATCAGGGGTGGAGATTGATTTACACAAATGGGAGGAAGACTATGGTTAAATCTGAAAAAAATAGTATCAAGATTTACAAATGCTTTGTAGGAGGCTTTTTTTTTTAGATTAATTCTAGCTATATTTCATATTAAGCATTATAAAATGACTAGTTTCATAATGAGTGGTTTTTTTATGAGCATATATGATGTTTTACAATTGTGTTTTCAGAGCCTTGAGCCCCAATGCATTTGAACGCAAGCGAGCCCTAATAGGAGCCATGTGTGAGATTCTGTGGCAGGCAGGAGATAAGAAAAGAGCTTGTGTATGTCTGAAGGAAGAGGAGGCCTGCTTTGGCCCGGACTATCGGTATAGACCAGACTCTATCACAGAAAAGGTGAGTATTTGGCATTCTTCATTGGGTTGTGGTATGTTTATACTGGGGGGCATTTCCAGGAAAGGCTTAGTGTATCATAGAATTACTCTCCAAAAATGATCAGTTTCATTGTATGTCTGACTTGAGGTGAGTGTGCAGGGCAGTTAAACTTTTCAGGCAGTCAGTTGAAAGCTGAGTGCACTGAAAGATAAACTCCTTTAAAAAATATTACTTCCTTTGTGTCTGTGACTACTGTTGTCATATGCATAATTCGTACATTCATTACTGCATTGCTTTAACTACTGTTAGCTATGGTAAACACTACTAATATTTTGGGAATTTTCTATGGTTACCACAGCATGTAATGATTAGTGTAATGAAAAAAGTAATGATTATGCATGTGGCCACTGGTGAGTACCAGAGTAAGAAATCTGTTTGATACCCTGGGCCATATTGAACTTTTCTGAGACTTAAGATTTTATAAATCTTAGGTATTTGTTATGTAGTGCATCATACCGCTTTTATAGATGGGATACAGTAACGTCCCTGACATTTTTTGCTGCTGTAAGCTGTCTCTGTTCCTGTGAGTTAATTAACAGCAGAATTTGTGCAGTTAAAATCTGTTTCTTATATCTTTAAGGGATATAAGTGTAACATTTTATAAAGTCGGTGGTAAAAATCATCACTCTAAGTTTGTATTTGTGATTTAAATTTCAATCAAAGCAGTCTGAAATATAGATAATTTTCAGTATTTGCATATCAATTCTGATGTTTTGGAGTGAAATTACTTTCGTAATCATGTATCCCCTCACTGGTTATGAGTCTTTAAACATATGTTATGTGGTGATGGGAAGTCCATTATTGCAATGATCACAGCGGAATGGTGTCACTCTATATATCCTTGGTTTCTGGATATAAGATTGCAGTCACCATATTTATGAAAGAAACCGCACTCACATGTCATCTTCTTCAACCTCATTTCATCACATATTGGTACAAAAAAACAGATCATTACTGAGAAGCTTTTGCAAAATATGAGTCATTTTGCTCACAGCATGACATAGACATGTCTTATGTCCAATGCTGCATAATGAATTGTGTATATCATTAGTTTGTTCTTTATTCATATGCTAAAGGCTCAAAAGAATTAAGAAATATACCCATGGGATAGAAACTGCAGTATTTATTTCTGTTTATAGTTACGAACAAAAGATCTGTGAGACACAGGTTTTAGCAAAGCATTGCATATGAAAAAATTTAATGGCAAAGAAGTTTCAATAAGGTTATTTAACATACAGTGTGAGCCTCCTGTCATGAAATTTCAGTAAGAATATTTCACATACAATGTGAGACTCTTATGATGAAATTTCAATAAGGATATTTCACATACAGTGTGAGCCTTCTATCATGAAATTTTAATAAGGATATTTCACATACAGTGTGAGCCTTCTATCATGAAATTTCAATAAGGATATTTCACATACAGTGTGAGCCTTCTATCATGAAATTTCAGTAAGGATATTTCACATACAGTGTGAGCCTTCTATCATGAAATTTCAATAAGGATATTTCACATACAGTGCGAGCCTCCTTTCATGAAATTTCAGTAAGGATATTTCACATACAGTGTGAGCCTCTTATCATGACATTTCAATAAGGATATTTCACATACAGTGTGAGCCTCTTTTTATGAAACTGGACAAGTTCAAGGGAATAATGAAGATAAACCTTCCTCTTTACCATTTGTTATTTAAAAGAAATAAGTATACTATCTGAACAGTTAGAGTATACCTTACAAGATATTCTGATATACTGTCTGGCTACCTGGCCAAAATACTCTTCATGAAATAGTCCGGCTGTTAGGCCAAAATACCTTTGCCTGTTGTATGTATTTTAGTCCAGACATACACTTTCCCAAGCTATTGCCCTATCTCACTGCCAGAAAGCTGAGTTTACAGAGGTTTACAGAAGCACATTTTCTCTTTGCCATTATTATATTTGTGCTTAGTTTTACAATAGCTTTAGTTCCAGATGCAGGTTTATTGCACAGTGTCACATGCTCTTGTTTCTAGCTTCTGTTGAATTCTAAGTTTGCAGGTTTTTCATACCAGCAATCTCTCTCTTGCTAAGTGAATTATGATGCTGGCTCAGAATTTGAAGAAAGCTGGCAACTTTCACATGAACCAGTCTGTACATTTTTTTTTTTTTGAAGGTGGATGAGAGGCAGGTTGCTTGGCTTTTTCACATGCAAAAATCTTACTGTCTGGCTACCTGGCCAAAATACTCTTCATGAGATAGTCTGACTGTTAGACCAAAATACCTTTGCCTTTTTTTTAAAACTATGTCCTTCCCAAAATTACATTAAACTGGATATGGTATGCCATGAATTCACATTTATTAGGGATGGGTTATGCACATTTTGTTTCCCTTTCTGTTTCTCACCATGTATTATGAGCACAGAATCGTTCACCATCACTTTTCTTATATTTTTTTCCTAGCTTCACCTTTTTGAGTTCAAGAAATATGAAGATTTACAGCATTTTGTGAAAAGAAATTTAGAACAGGTAAATTTAGTTCACCTCATTTATGTATTTAATGTATAATCACATATAAGGTGTCTATGCCCAAAACAGTCCATTCTCTCTTCTTTACAGCAAATACTTGGCCAAAAATGATGAGTTACTATCAAAGTAGTGTGAAATAGTATGAGTTAATAAAACCATTTAGCCCAATAGTCTTTGTTTTATTAACACAGTATTTCTAGGCCTAGAAATTGGAGTAGACAGTGAAATGGACTATTTTTGGCATGACACTGCCCATGAGGGTTCTGAACAATTTCTTTCGGCTTTAGACATTTACAATATGTAGAACAAGAGCACAGTTTCTTTTTGCCATTATGATATTTGTGCTTGTTTTAAGTTAGTTCTATTTCTAGAAGTCGGCTTATTGCACAGTATCTACCTTCTGTTGAATTCACCATTTCAAGCTGTAGATAGACACTCGGCCCATCAACTCATGGTTTCGGTATCACAGCTTTTTCCAATACCTCGTGCATATTTGTCCTGTATAGTTTTATAAAAGTTTTACCACATACATTGTAACAGCTACTCTTAGTAACATTTTATATATTTATGCATTTATTTTATACTTACTTTATACTTATGCTTTCATTAAATGCTTACATTACATTCAAGCAAAAGATCTTGAGTGGTAATACAATCAACTTTATTTTACCACAGTTACACAGGAGCATTCAGAAGAAATGCTGTTTATTGGGATTAAGCCAACAATATGTTTCAGTGAATTGTGAACAAGTGGAGTCAACTGTATAATCCTGGTACAGTGGAACCCTTTTATAACAGGCACACATGTAACAGAGAACCTGGCTTTATGAATGAGATTATTAACTCTAGTAGAGCAAGGTATCATGGGTCCAGCCTTCCTCTATTGCGTGACCCATTGTTACAGCTAATAACGTTCTGCTTTTCATCTGCCTGTCGACCAGCTATCATCAAGCTGCAGAATTTTACTGCTACATCATATAGTTGGCACTGGTGTGAAAATTTATTTTACTGTAGTGGTGTGAGATGAGAAATGGCTCTACTGTAGCATCACAAAAGTTAAAATAATTTTCTTGTTGGACTGGAAGAGCAAACACTCCAGCTGTTACAGCATTTTGCATCAGCTTCAGATGAGTTTTCACATGACAAAATGTGGTTTGAAAGATAGGTGAAACCAAACCCAGGTTATCGTTCATTAGCAGCTGGCATTTTGACTTCAAACACATAATGATATGCAGAAAATCAAATTGTCAGTAATGTCAAGACTGCTGGTTCCACTGTATTACAGGCCTTTGGTGCACATCATTATCATCCAGATATTGAATAATATAATCATTTTGCACCCGATTTCATATATTTCAAATTTCATCTGAACTATTCCTCTATTTAATATAATTTCAGTTTCAGTCTGAATTGGGCAATGGCTGTATACTCTTTCTGTACAGCTTGGTGCTTTCTAGAACTATTCAAAAGTGAGTCTGTGACCTTTGCACATTTTTCATATCATTTCAGTTACGTAAGCCTCCTATGTAGAGAATAGTATAACCCATATACCTAAAACCAAACTTGGTACATACGTGGTAAACATATGTGTAGCTGCTTTACTAACTGAGGTGCTTTTTGTCACTATTGGAACTAATGACAAGCCACCAAAAGCATCATTAGTTCAAATTATCAACTTTGAGGTTTGAGGATATTTGAAAAATGTGATCTACTGTAGTTATTATTTTATGTTAAACTAAAAATGTGCAAAATGGGAAAACTCCGTAAAATTGACTTTAAATCAAGTCATCACAAATAATTATCATGAACAAGTGATTGCACAGGTAATGTCATCTGACTGATTTTCACAGGTGTGGTCTTAATATTTTCTATGACTTCTCCGCACCTGGGTTTAACTTTTCATAACAAATCTGTCTGAAAAGAAGGCATTACATCATTGTATTTACCTGGTTGCAAAGCAGTTTATTCTGTAATCTGTGATTGTGCCACTTCCTATCTTTGAAAGACCAAGATTGAGCAATAATGCTTTCATCAAAGGAAAGAGCCCTGGCCAACCTATTTGGTGATACCAATATCTCAGTACTACCACGAAGTGAGACGCGCCTCATTTTGTCAGGCAGCTACACATATGCACTTAGTAAATGCACATTTGTTGAAAAATGATTTAGTGACTTATATAGAGATGTATTTCTGGGTTATAATTTTCATTCAAAACAAATAATTTGAGCTTCACATCAGTATTTCTTCAAGCTTTATGTCATTTAATCTGGTATATATGTGGCAATTTGGAAACATAGGTGTCACTTTTCCAGACAGATTACCACTGTTACAGACTTCAAATTTGGCTTGAGGGTGCAAAAAGCTGAATTGATCATTATGGTGGCCTTCTCTGGAATTGCTGAAATAAGCAAACAAATATTTTACAAAAATTTCTAGTCCTTCTTCACCTATTGGTAATTCTTGTTCAGAATTGAAACAAAATTTTGGTAGCGAGTGATGTCATTAAAATTTGTGTTTATGGAGGTGTTCATTCAGTGGAAGCTATAGCTGTTATTATGCTTTGGGGAGGGGCATGAAGGGAAAGAGGGAGGAGGTGGAGAGAAGGTAAATGTTTGGTATCCCTCCCTTCCTCATCTTCTCCCGGCAGCGTCAAGACACCTCAGCTAGTAGTAAATAAACATTTGTATGTGGAGAGCAATTAACTCCATCCTATTTCCCTTTGTTTCAGAACATTCAGAAAACAAAATGAGTTTTTGGAAAATGCTCTTCAGTTCCTACTGCACAAAGACTTTACCACTGCAACTGATTAAAGAAGAATAACCCAATGGATTTGTGTTTTCAGGGTGCGTGAAGACATGCAGGCTGATCACGACAGCAAACTCAAATTGTTAACTGACATGGAGGACACATCACAGAGCTTACTCAATCTGGCACTTACAGGCAAGGCTACGCCATACATTCATAATGGAGAACTGTTATATGATGACAAAGGGCAGCTCCTGGTGAGTTCTTTAGTGTGTGAAAAAAAAAAATGAAAATAATGACCTTGTAGAGAAATTGGTTAACAGTACCATACATATTATACATCTCATTCATAATACAAACACATAGCACAGTACACTTCATACATGTAAGAGCCTGATATTGAAATTAAACACATAATGAAGTCATTGCTGGTCACTTGTGGTGTAGCTCCCTTGTCCCCCAAGCTCTAAAGTCAGGTAATTTTTAACACCCTAGTCAGATTAGGCTTTCTTAGAATAAGGATACCATGTTGTTTATGGGATCAAGATCAAGACCCCAGTTGACATGTTCAGAACATTAAAATGTACCAGTATTTTTTGGCCAAAACTGCTCTTGCAAAGATACATGCTGACATTTTTTTTTTGCCTTGCCATAAAAAAAGTTTCCCCTGCATTGTATAATAAGTGTGAGATATGATACACCATTTTCAAAACACAGTGATTATATGCAACATAGCCAGGTGGTTAATGTGCCCATTATCATAGTAATCTGATTCAGGACTCTAGATCAGAAGATCATGCTTTAGTTGTGTACTGAATCATTCAGAAAGCATTTTATTTACATTTTCTTGAGTGCATCCACCTTTTAAATGCTTGAGGCAGTGAAGGTTGTACCAGTGCATACTATTAGCACATTTAAAATGGCAGTAGCACTGTACACTTCCCAAGGTATGTATTGAGGAAGTTATCTAGTACTATGATCTATTGATCTGGCCCATGAGCTGGACATTGCACACAGGCTTGAGTTAAAGCATTATAATTACTTTTCTTTTTCAGCCCTATCCCATCTATGGTATCAAGACAAGAAGTCACGTAGGTTTCATGTTTTGGGATAAAGGCGAGGATCCAGAGAAACGCACAGAAGTAAGCCATTTTCAACTCACTCACTCTACCTCTCCTTTCTTCTTCTTGCTGACATGTAATGCTACAACGGGACTGCAAAGCATATACTGTAGTATACTGTCTTTGCAGTAAACTGTCATTTTTATAATCCTATCCTAATGCCATAAGACTGTGGAATAGATTATTAGAGGATGCAAAGCAAAGCAAAACATTAGAAGAATTCAAGGGCAAAATTGAAAACATTATTCTGTGATGTAAATAAGATTAAGTGTAAATTTATATTTCAGACACTTATATCCTCAACTGCTAAGCAGTCAAATTTATATCTAAAATTACAATCAAAAATCATTTTCTGTTACAAGATCGTGATCTCCTTTTAAGTCCAGTGCATTGATTTTAACAATCTTTACTTTAGGGAACAATGACTGAGTCATACGCAGTTTGGAATAAGTGCTCAGAGCTAAGATTAAAGTTACCCAATGTGAGGACATTTTTCCTACGAACTATTATGATGTTTTCAAATTTCTAGACTGTATTTAAATTTCAGTGCAAATTCAACAACATTGAGAAAGTCATAAAATGCTTCCATATTCTAAAAATGGGCAGATCTGTAGAAATTGATAGAATTTCTACTACATTTACTTATATTTAAAGTGCATTATTTTTTTCATCATTTATCTTGCAAATGCAGGTTGGCTCCATGCTGAAAACTCCCAAGAACCCAATCTGGGTAACCAAAGTGAATGGACTGTATGGACTACTCTTCAGCCTAAATCAAGATTTAGTCAGTGACTGGAGGGTAGAAAACAGATTCACAATGTGGTATTACACAGGTCTAGTCACACAACCAAAGGAAACAGTCTTGTCTATAGGTATGTAGAATCTTAGGCAGGGTTCTTCCCAGATAAAATGGTATGATATTTGGAGATCTTGGGCATGCCTCCATCAGTGGACCCATCCAAACTCCTTCTCTGCCTCTGTCACTGTCAAAATGTCATCTGGTTTGAATCAAGACCATAGGTCTCACATCAGTCCAACATCAGTGTACCTGTTGAGGAGGACTATATTTGACAAGGAGCAAAATCAGTAGCTCGCTGGAACACCTGTTTTCAACAGACCAATGTAAAAAAGAGCCTTTTCTTGTCAGATTTTTAAAAAAAATTAATTTCAGGCCATTTTCATACATCTCTAATCAACATCACAAAAGGACCATTTCTTTGTTTATGAAAAGAGACTGGGAGAGCTGAATCTAGATTACTGGTCTATTAGACACAAATTGTTTGTATAACAAAACTGTCCACACTTATGCAGTGTGAATTCTGAGGGTACATTGCTGTTGAAATAGTGTAATTCATTTGTCCAGGAGATTTCTAAACAGACTGCAGGCATGTATAATAAATATTATTTAATTCTTTTTTTTCTTCATTTCAATCCTTCTCTTCTTCCTTTTCATTCATTGTCTAAAGCCAGTATATGTTATGAAATTCTCATGCTTGCATAGGTGACAAATTCTCTAATCTTGTGAATACAATGTGCTACTCATGAAGCAAATACGTTTTTTTTTTTTTTGCACAGTTATCTCTGTTGTAGAGCTGAAGTCTTATTAAGTAACTTCATTATTTGGCATAATCTCTGCAGAGACAAGAATAGGTCGACCTAGGCCCAAGACAGCAATAGGCAGAAGAGAAGAGGAGAATAAGATCCCACCTCTGGAAAACTGTATAATGACCAAGTGAGTCTTTCTGTCAAGCAAGTGAGATCACCTACTCTTTATGTGGTAGTATATTTGATTCCCTAGAACTAGATTCTGTTAAGCAATTTGTGAGTATGAAGGCAGTGCTTTCACCCCTCTAAAGCCAAACCATTTTAATAGTTTATAATTATATTTATCTTGCAGCCAGTCAAAATAAGGCAGTCTGTCAAATATAAGCCTAACCACTAGTGGTATGATAAGAAGTTTAATGTATGTACTGTTACTAAGTACAAAAAGTTTTGGTCCAGCATTATTCTGGCAAAGGTATATTCTTTGCAATGATGGTAGGGTGCCATCCCCTTGAAAGAAAAAACTGAGAAAATCATGAGTGAAGAGTGGTTATTCAGTATAAAAGCAATTCAGTTTGCCTCACAAAACGCAAGGCTTTTTCTGTAAAACTTGACCATTCACCTGCAAGACCACTATACTTGTGAACAGAGCTGATTTTACTCTTGATTTCTGCAACAGCCAAAAAAAAAAAAGAAACTGGCCTCTCTAAAGCCTGATAATCTCAATTCCTAGTGTAGTGATATAAACCTCGTTTTGGCTTGCTCTCATTTACTCTTTGGTGTGCAATCTCCCATGTCAAAAATGCCTAAGAATTTCCTTGACTTATAGTATCATGTCCTATCTCCTCTCCTCTGCACCCCTCTCTTCTCTGCTCTTCTCTCTTCTCTGTTTAGATCCCGTAGTATATTGCCAGTAGCCACTGTGGACAGAACATATCTATTGAAGATAATCATTTCTTTACCAGTGCGTTGTTTTCTGTGTTTCAGATGGTACGGTGCTGACATCCAGTGGAATGGAACATTACCTTTCATCTGATCTCTTGATTTTACAGCATTCACAGTCGAGACATCCTGTACTAAAGCCTTTGTTTTAGTTGCTGCTGTTGTCAAAATCAAGCATCTTCCAAGCTGTACTACTTCTTGTGTTTGCATCAACTGGGCATTACATGTGGCTGTCTACAATGGCGGTGTGTTTATTATGGGCAGTGTTGTGAGGGATCCCTTTCATAAACTACTGTCACACAACTGCTGCCATTTTTGTGATGGAAAAAGGGCACATACTCTTAGTTGTGAGAAAATTGTAAAGAGATAGAAACCTTTTCGAGATCTAAACAGATCTGCCAAATGGGCACTGGATATGAAACAAGTTAGCCGGGACTTTACTATAGAATTGTTCAGTTGTCATATCACCCCTTGGGTGTCTGATTTTTTTATATGCCAGTTTGGGTAAAATTGAGTTATCACAGGTTACGGAGTCTTTGCATTACGCAGAACCATTTCAACATTGTTTTACCTGCATACGGACAAAACAGTCAGCATTTGTTATGTTTTAACAGTTTGTCTCATGAACAAATATTGATGAAAGCTCAAATATTTAACTCCATTTTTCTTATAGCAATGTCAGCGGTACTTGAGACAATTAGGCTCCCAAGGGACAATATCTTACAGGGGACAAGAGTTATGTGGGGAAAAAATGGTCAAGTGTTGCTTTACAGAAAGTATTGTTAAATGTGATGTGGAAACTTCAGTATCATGATTTTGTAAGTTTTTCGTCATCATTTTGCTTATTCTCTTGAGTTTCATTTAAGTTTGCAGAGTATCAGAGTCAGTGATACTGATCATAAATGAACCACAGTACACTCAAATCACTTCACAGATAATGTTATATTTAAATTCATTTCACTACCTCCCTGCCTGGGTTTGAAATATTTATTCGGACGAATGGAAAAGTTTAACATGGCTTTAAGATCCTACAGTGCAAGTAAATCACTTTACAGATAATGTTATTTTTAAATTCATTTCACTATCTGACAGCCTGGGTTTGAAATATTCATTCAGATGAATGGAAAAGTTTAATATGGCCTTAAGATCCTACAGTGCAAGTAAATCACTTTACAGATAATGTTATTTTTAAATTCATTTCACTACCTAACACCCTGGGTTTGAAATATTCATTCAGATGAATGGAAAAGTTTAATATGGCTTTAAGATCCTACAGTGCAAGTAAATCATTTCACAGATAATGTTATTTTTAAACTCATTTCACTACCTGATTACCTAGGTTTGAAATATTCATTCGGTCGAATTAAAAAGTTTAACACGGTTTTAAGATCCTACAGTGCAAGTAAATCATTTCACAGATAATAGTATTTTTAAACTCATTTCACTACCTGTCTGCCTAGGTTTGAAATATTAATTTGCTCGAATCAAAAAGTTTAACATGGTTTTAAGATCCTACAGTGCAAGTGGAATTAGCCATTCAAAGAGAGAGTGCACGCTCTTTTCCTTTTCATTCTGTCTAAATTTGGAGTCAGATATTTATAAATATTATCATGAATTTGAGATGTAAGCAGTAGTACACAACTACATCAGATTTTCGACATCTCTCATGATAACAGTAATGACAATGGGTTTATTTGTCTGATAACTGATTTTTGTATTAATTTTATTGACAAAAGCTTTGTTCCATCTCAGATCATTCCTATTTACACCAAAGTTTACATTATCTAGGGATGAGAGAATGAGTGATAAATAAAGTTACCCTGAAGGATACAGTATTATTAATTTATGAGTTGCTCCATTTTCCCCATTTAAAATTCACAATCCAAAAGCAAACAAAAATGAAAAGATCCATTTCAGCGCTATTGAGATTAATTGATACTACTGTATATACCTGACAAGTATGTTTCATCTCATCCAGATTGTCTTAAATTTTTGAAGAAATCCAGATTTCAGTCAGATTTCTATTGGATGAATGATTGATGACTTGCTTTAAAGGCTATGCTACCTCATTTCTTCAGGAATAACCTGTACTGGGATCATTTTGAAAATTTTTCCTTAATTTATTATTAAATTTTTCTTCCATAATCTGACTCTCCATGCTAAAAACTTCCCAGATGTTTTTCATGTAGGAAATTATTTTTGGGCAGTTTAGAAGTTTTCAATAAGGGTAATAACCTTTGGGGACTGTTTTGTGAAATGCCAACCAAATGTAATCAGGTTTTTCACTGCATTTAATAGATTTTTGAATGATCTTTTTTCCTTTTTAATTAATCAGAAAGGGAAGTTCCCATGCATTTTTGACAAATCATGCTGTTTTTATGCATCATTTTTATTGCATTTAAAGTGTTGACATTATGGCATAATGTTGCAGATAACAGGAGAGGAGCATTTAGCAAAGTATTGCATTTATATTTTTAAAAGTGCATGCTTGCCATTTTATTTCTGTAGTCCTCATAATGTATATAAATTGCCTGTGGTTATGTTTGCTAATGATCAAGGGATGTAGCATGAAAGCTGGCATGATCTTAGAAAGCTACCAAAAAATATTCTATTTGGTGAGCCACAGTCTGAACCAATTTAGATTCTCATTAGCAATAGCATATATAAGCTGGATCATTAGCTGTGCTTAAATAAATGAGTTGACCATCCTGTCCCATGATATCAGTGCTTTAATAAACATTAATCCAGCAATGGACATAAATATATGAGTAAAGAAAACTAAGAATTTCAAGTACGCAGAAATGTTCAGACATTGGTCCCTCATCAGGTGGTAAATTATAATTCCCCTATGTGATACCAGCAGTGATTTACGGAGGTGGTATAAGAAATGGGAGTTACCCAAGTCCATGTTCATAAATTATGCTCAAGCATCAAACCCGCAAATCTGACTTAACAGTATTCAGGATGTGAAAAAGGCTCACCAGCCACACTGCCCATTATTAAATCAACATTTTGTAGTAGCGGATCCCTTTATATGCTTCATAGGCCGTAAGACCTTTTATGCTCAGTGTGAATTTGATTGATGATGGTAGCTCATTGTTGTGCCCTCAGCAATTTAATTCAAATTAGTCATGATTTGATGAGAAGCTGTATATGTAACTATTCTGGGATTTAATTCTGTGATATTTAGCCCACGCAACATTTGTATATAAATGTTTTCCTGTACAGTATTTCTGTAAAGCTTT
This sequence comes from Ellobium chinense, assembly GCA_033807755.1. Classification (NCBI taxonomy): domain Eukaryota; kingdom Metazoa; phylum Mollusca; class Gastropoda; order Ellobiida; family Ellobiidae; genus Ellobium; species Ellobium chinense. The sequence goes on along the minus strand of JAWQUT010000563.1, from coordinate 168,301 downwards.
TATCATTAGTATAGGGGTTTTGTGAAAAATATTAATGACATATTTAGTTTGTCCTCATTTATTATATTTATTAATGGGTCAAATTCTTCCATGAAGTTGCAGTGCCATTTTGTGTAATGAATTATTGTTTATTTCCTGCAGCATTTCACATTCATGCACATTTTGCGGTTGATGGCAATGTGAGTGGTAATATCTGGGAATGTTTTGACACTGTGAAGAGAATGTTTTGACACTTTGAAGAGAATGTATTGACACTGTGAAGAAAATGTTTTGATACTGTGAAGAGAATGTTTTGGCAGTGTGAAGAGAATGTTTTGGCAGTGTGAAGAGAATGTATTGACACTGTGAAGAGAATGTTTTGACACTGTGAAGAGAATGTTTTGATACTGTGAAGAGAATGTTTTGGCAGTGTGAAGAGAATGTTTTGGCACTGTGAAGAGAATTTTTTGACACTGTGAAGAGAATGTTTTGACACTGTGAAGAGAATGTTTTGGCAGTGTGAAGAGAATGTTTTGGCACTGTGAAGAGAATGTTTTGACACTGTGAAGAGAATTTTTTGACACTGTGAAGAGAATGTTTTGACACTGTGAAGAGAATTTTTTGACACTGTGAAGAGAATGTTTTGACACTGTGAAGAGAATTTTTTGACACTGTGAAGAGAATGTTTTGACACTGTGAAGAGAATTTTTTGACACTGTGAAGAGAATGTTTTGACACTGTGAAGAGAATTTTTTGACACTGTGAAGAGAATGTTTTGACACTGTGAAGAGAATTTTTTGACACTGTGAAGAGAATTTTTTGGCACTGTGAAGAGAATTTTTTGGCACTGTGAAGAGAATGTTTTGACACTGTGAAGAGAATTTTTTGACACTGTGAAGAGAATGTTTTGGCACTGTGAAGAGAATTTTTTGACACTGTGAAGAGAATGTTTTGACACTGTGAAGAGAATGTTTTGACACTGTGAAGAGAATTTTTTGACACTGTGAAGAGAATTTTTTGACACTGTGAAGAGAATGTTTTGACACTGTGAGGAGAATGTTTTGACACTGTGAAGAGAATTTTTTGGCACTGTGAAGAGAATTTTTTGGCACTGTGAAGAGCAGTGTTGGTTGCAGATTTGGCACAAATCATTTTGATGCATAATTTGTTTTGTGTAGTGGAGTTTGATTAAAACTGTGGAAAGTTTCTCTCTGAACTCTGTGAAGACTGGTCAGTTTTCAAATGACATTATGATACTAAACAGTGTCCAAGAATAGTCTACAACAGTAAGAATGAGTGAATGTGCAGGAAATGTCATTACATCTTTAGTACTCAACTACATGTGAGGAATATAATGTCATAGCTTGCTGTTAGTCCTCAGTTGGTGCATAGTAGTGAACATATACATTTGTCTGTAGTCTTCAGTGGGTTGATGCATGTGAATATATATTACCTGATTTTGTATGTGAACTTTATTTCTTCATTATAATGTTCGAGGGGTGCCTGCACAAAGGCCTTATCTCTCTTATATAATTCACATATCGATAAGGTCTTTGCGCAGGCAATTCTCGGACTATGTGAAAATTGTTGATTCATTGCAAACCTTAACATCAAACAAATGTGTTTGTAAGTGCCAAAGTCAATGATTTGCATAAAATTCCTCTGTTTATACGAGTTTCACTTTTCTTCTTAATCACAGGTTGAGTTTCTGAACAATTGAACTGGAAGATGCCTTCCTTAAATATGCATGAATTTGTTACTTTGTTTATGTTTCAGCTTTGTCCTCTACTGACAAGATGTCACACATGCATAAAGCCAGTTATGAAATTTTGTTGGGGGAGAGCAGAATTACACAAACTGTTACATTCCTTAGTCTATCTTATTTTTAAATCTGTATTGTCAATTTTATTTAAAAGTTTGTATTGTTGATTTGGTAATAAACTGTGACTGCTGAGACAAGAGAAGTGTTTGTGGTTTTTGAACTTATTTTTCACTTTCTGAAGGCAGGTTTCTGTTCCATATACAGTATATAGGTCTTTGTACAGGTCATGGTCTTAGTTGGCAAAGCGGGCCAGCAAAGCAACCTGATTGGTAGAAGGTGGTGGCACTGGTTGGAAAAAGAAGTGTCGGGNGTCGGGGGGGGGGTGAAGTCAGTGATTGGCTGGTGGTCATGCACCACAGGCATGTGTGGCCAAAACCCTATGGTGAAGTGAAGCAGAATTGTCGTCAATAACCAAGATGACAAGAGATCCCAAACATTATCACAGATCTGTTGAAAATGCATCCGATTTATTTGAACCTAAAACAAATGAACAAATAATGACACATCAAAGTCATATACACATGAGTAAAGAGCATTTCTCCAAAACCTACTAAGTAAATTCAGAATGCTTTTATAATGAAGAGTATATATGCCCTTCACAAGTATATTCATTAAAAAGTAGATGTAGTACTTCCAAAATAACCTTCTATATTCAAATACACTATATCTTTCCTCTCTGAGATTTATTGTTAGCACCTAAAGAATCAGTTTCATGAGAAAAGAGAAGTGTAATGTTTTTGTCCTTGTCAGCTTTATGCTGCAAGCAGGTGCATTGGAGTGACCGGTATTTTTTTTATCCTTGCCCAGAGAGTTATTCTCTCTACATGAGAAGCCAAGGCCTGTGGACAAAATGATGACATCATTCATATTCCAGTACCCCTAAACATGTAATTAAGGTTGGTCATTCGAATTTAAAAATTATGTTTAATGGTGGAAGTCAAGCAGTCTTCTGCATTTTTTTGTTTTTTTGTTTTACATATGTATTGCTTACTCTGGAATTTAAAGATCCACACAGGCATGTTAGATTGTTAGCCTACTATCTGTCCTGAAAGCACTAGCAAAATCCTAGCCTTCCTGCCCAAGAATCATTTTAAAGTAAACTTCAAAGTGATGTAGCTCCTGAGATATTGCAGTAATCAAGTTCAATTATGTTTTGAATGCATTATTCAAAAATGCATTTCTGAGTGCACAGCAATCTCATTTGTTTTAATGAATGTGCCTTTTAGCTGAAATTTGAAGGCTGTTCAGTTTATTTACTGAGGCTTGAGAATTAGTGTATTGACTAAGGTTTTGTACTGTGTCTGTGCATGTGTGTATACTTGGATGTTTAGGATGCATTTTTGTTTTTTTGCTGCAAAAGCACTTAAGGCTTGTTTGAGGTGAGCACTTTATATATGCAATTTGTCATTATGTTCTTAGGAGTGAAACTGACTCCCAGGTTTGTTAAAGGTTCATGTTTATCTTTCTGCAATTGTGTTCACATGTCTTGGTAGTAAAATATTCTCTGGTGATTTATCTTTACAGTGTATTCAATGCATTTATTTTCACCAAACACAACTAAACATAAAAATACCGCAAAGTAATTAAAAAGCCAGCAGAAACACAACTAAACATAAAAATACCACAAAGTAATTAAAAAGCCAGCAGAAACACAAGTAAACATAAAAATACCACAAAGAAAGTAAAAAGCCATCAGAAGGTATAAAATGTTTATTATCGTCATACAGCTGAGGTACATTGACAGTCATCATTATTTTTATCCTGGGATCTCCATATCCAAAGAGCAAAGTATCTCTGTAAAGTTGCTGTACATCAAGAAAACATAATTATTTGGTTTCAGCATCATACAGTGTTTTTGTTGGTGCACAGCACAAAGTATCATTCATCACAAACTAAACAGAAAATGTGTCACGGTCCAAACAAACCAGGTCAGAACTCGCAGACCAAGTTTTAGTGCTAAATGCAAAACAAAGTGATGATTTTTGCACTCAAGGTTGTACTTAGTTTTTTTTTCCTATCACATTACTCAACAATCTGTCCACCTCCTCCAGAGGTTTGACTCTGTAATTCTGCACTCAAGTTTTTAATTATTTTCCTTTTGTATGAATTGCATTTATGATGATAATTACCTGCTTTAAAGCCATTTTTCTCAGGTTTCATCACTAGCTACACTTAAAAACATGTTTATCTCACTCCCTAATAAAGATGAAAACCTAAAATAAAAAGCATACTATTCAGAAATAAAAAAGGAATACAGACACAGTAATATGTAAATTTTGAAAATTTGACCACTGTGAGGGGTTTTTCTGGACTGCCACACAACAAAATCAAGTTTAACTGCTTCAAGACAAGCACACTGTCGAAAGTGAACATAACATTTGTAACAGACCATTCAAACTCAAATGACCAAACCCTAGAGAACAAATGGGATGACAGTCTCATTCATGGAAGAACATTGTAGCATGCATACGCAAACAAAACATTGCAGCGACGTGGTTCACAGCAAAATTCGATATGAAGCAACAAAGACATTCTGGCTTCTTCATATCTCCAATAACTCATTTCCTACTTGGAATTGCAAACAAAACATCTCAAGCATTGCTGCAACACTCTCATAAGTGCTTCTCTGGGATGTGTGGTTATGGGAGTCTTGCAGCAAGCACTTGATTCAACCCTTTTCCAGAATAAACACTCTTCACTTTTTCTCTAAACACCATGTCAAAGGCCATAATTCTGTCAAAATCAACAGACATTAAAAAAAAAAGGTTAAAGAAAATAATATTTTGGGGGGAATATTCATTGTTATGATATCAGAAGCATATAGCAGAGGATGGAGTAAAACCAGATGGTGCGCAATCTGGAAAATCAAGGGTTAACTCTGCATCACCAACTAAACACTGGTCAGAAGAGCGGACAGTTTACACTTCCAGATTCTGCTGGTTGACATTCACATTTACCTGGCCTTATCCTCAAAAGCTAAAATTTTGTTTATCCTAGAAATTATAGAGGTTTACATCACACTACAGTGTTTCATGTCCTTGCCTTATGGAAGAGTGTTTCATTCATTTCAGCTTGTATGAGAAAGACTGATTCACTGAAACACAAATGATGAACTCTTATATGATTATGAATCACGACTTAAAAACTGCAGGAACTGGATATCTGAACACTGATAGCTGTGACCAATGGCAAAGAAGTCAATTACCTGAAATATCTGGAAAGAAACAGTGCACATCGAACTTGCAAGGACCTTAAGTATTGTCTTCCGGGAAAAAAAAAAGTGCTTCAGTGTATAAATAGCGTGGGGGAATAAAGCTATATATCTGACGCTGGTATCATAGAACATTTTAGTCGTGAAATGTTTTGCTTTGTACAATCAACTCTATTTAATTCTAATGCCAAGTGTGAATATGAAAACTGCAATCAAATAGAGCATAAGATCATGTGGAATTGATTGTCTTGATTCTCACAATATTTAGACCATGGTCTGGTATCTGAAAAATATTATTAACTCAAAGTAATTCGAATAAAAAACAGGGTGAACTAAGCTAGTTTGGCCCAAAAATATTCAAAGACTGACATTAAAGCTCATGATTTATGTAACAAGTTAGAGTCTAGTAAAACATTTTGCCGGTCTTTGCATAGGGCCAGCCAAATTCATATGTGACGTATGGTTAGCCTGGCTGGTTATATGAGAAGACTGTCGATATGTTGGCTTATGTTGACACCTTTATCAACCTTCTTCTTTGCTCTAGTCTGAGTTGACAGCAAATTGTTAGAAATTTGTATGTTACTAATAATCTTTACCCCACTGATTGTCTAGCAAGTGAACGTTTGTTTTCCCAGCCCACAGTTCACTTAGCAGAAAAGATGTCATGATTAAATAAAATCACTGGGTCTTCAAGAATAATAGGCGCTCTATGATAGCCAGATAATAGTCATTTAACACTACCAAAAACAGTTTCTTTGTTTCCTCTTGTCTCAGTGCAATCTGGTATGTTTGTTTCCTCCATTCTAAATGTTTGCTTTCACTGTGTCTGTGTGAGAGAGTGGCTGAGCTGCCTAGGGGCGTTTGCACGTTTGAACAGATGAGCCATTCTGTGTCAATATTGTCTTTATGGCAGGACAGCAAAATCTCCTCTTTAGAATACCTGAGTTCCGCAAATTTTGGCAAGAAGTAGTATGGCCTAAGACAATAAAACACTGGATCTCTCCAGATTTAATCAAACAATCTTAAATTCTCGACGGGAGTGGGTATTCCAGATATGTAAGCCATGAATTAGATGTCAGTAATAGTGAGAAGTACTTCTAAGCAGTAACTCCTGATCTCTGTGGTTTGACAAAGCAACTCACATTAAGTCTCCTGTCTATCTGAAATAATTCCATTATTTGGAATCAGAATAAAAACAACAGAAGGTCATTGTGTACAGTGTTGCTTTAAATGGCACTGTCATATTTCTTTTTTATACCCATGTATAAAACAAAGGAAATGACATTAAGCCTAATGTGTCATGTAATACTATATAAATCTTTTCTTGTCATAATATCACACACACACACAAAATCACAACAACAATGTTCACACTTTCCACAAGCTGCACTCAGCACTAAACAAAATAATTGGAGGTTTGCAAGTAGGAATAAATAGAGGTGCTTTATTGCTTCAAGTTTCAAACGCTTGCATAATCTTGTACAGATAATCGCACTCTCACCTTCCACTCCTGAAAAGAATCCAAGTAGGCTTAAAACAAAGTTTAAAAATGTAGAAAAAAAAAAGGAGGAGGAATACAGTATAGTACAAGTCATTAAGTTATACAAGGTATATGGAAACAAAGAAATGTTGGTACATAATCTGTACACATGAGAAAGAATGGTAACTTTCCATGAAACGAAAATTGTCATCTGGTTGTATGATACAAGAACATTTATTAAAGCTTTATTGCTTTGTATGAGCTAGTTGAAGATATGAATTACATGCTGGAGCAAGCTATAAATACAAGCAGAATCTTCCAAACCTATGAAAGGTCACGAATGTTAAGTTAAAGACATTAATACACATTCCATTGAAATCACTCCCAATCACATTCACAGTGAACAAAATTTCAAACAGCTGTACAATATAATGCATTCATTAAACAGAAGCAAACTCAAATGCACACAACTTCATACTCAGACTTTACAGGTCAATCCCATGCAAGAAAAAAAATGACCACACAGTACAGATGTCCATTCTAGCCATAGGAAACAATGATTCATTCCATATACAAGCTAACATCGTATTCACAAGAAGGCTCAAGCAAGCTCGCATTATAATAAAGACCCCTGTACTGGTTTACTGCCTATTTACAAGAATTTGTACTCAAAACAGGCTTATAGTATATTCACAAGAAAACACAAATTCAAAGAGAGCTTACAGTGTACACATTCAAAACAAAACGACATACCAGCTTCTAAAACGATCACAAGTAACAATACTCAAACCATGCATGCATTCAATACCTACACTCTGTACACACATAAATTTACAGCATCATTTCCATGAATTGTGTCAGCACATGAAAACGCATGCAGCTACTGCTTCACAGTCAAATTCATGATGTTGGCCCAAAACCTTCAAATTTCTCAATTTCAACACAATTACTAACACAGCTATGCTGATTCTTATCATGGACAGGAATGAAACCAAGCTGTGAAGGAAAAACCTGAACATTTGTTGTTTTTTTTGACATATTTATAATCCCCATATGTACCTTTATGACAGCGAATTTTGTGGGTTCTTGAGTGCAGCTTTTTGTGAGAAAAATATTATTTAATAATGATCATACGTTTAGGCAATGTCACTTAAACTGGAGCCAGTTTAAACCCTGTACAAAGAGAATGAAATTGTAAAACATAAAAGGCCAGTGACTTCTTTAAATCACACCATTCATAAACAATGCAAGATGCTGTATTTCTGGCCTCTTGATCTACTGCTAACATTTTTTTTCATACTGGATGCACCCATTTATATAAATTCACAATGTCATCTTTGGAAACTGCGTCAGCTGACAGGAATATTACTGGCAAGCATGATTTACAGCTCTGAAGCCAATAAATATGTCTCTTTGCACCCTCTAAGAATTTCAAAAGGGCAATATCCACATTATAAAATAATTAACTCACTGAACCACAAAATAAATCATAGGACCAAATGTCCTTGTTCACTATGCTTACCTGCCAAAATCTTATCTTATGTATACTCCTATAGCACTTAGACACAGTCATTCATTTAAAGTGAACTACCATAAAACTTCACTAACTTTAGAGGGAAAATCTCTTACTCACAGAGCAAGGCCCAAGGCTTCAAAACTGGAATGAAAGCCGGCCAATACGATAACTTGTAGCTTTCATTTTGTGACAACTGATAGCATTAAATTCCACAGACAAGCTAAATCTGCTCTCTCTCAGGAGAAAATTCTAATTACAAATGTGCCCCCGAAGTGTTGCCTTTGCAATAATCCTGTTTCTGCTTTTCTATGCTTTGTAACAGTAACATGGTTATTGCCGTAAAAGCCAACGAGCTCAAGTTCAAGAGGCTGCTTGATCGGAAAAGTAAAGTATTGCCATATGATGATATACTGACAGCACTAAAATATAAAACACCGCCCCCTCCCCTCCCCCCCTCCAAACTAATTTCACAGGCCAAAGACAGTTTCACCGGTAAAAACAAAGAGAGGAAGCAAATACCCATCAATCATGGGAAATGGAACCCGTAACAGATGGGTTTTAATAAATTGATGGCCACTATTTTTCACTTCCACCATTTCTTTTTTTTTTCCTCCGGTCCATTTCCAGCAGATGTGTGAGCAATTTATCTTTGTTACTGGGACTATTTGTGAAGTTAGAGTCTAATGTTGTTATTGGGCAATTCCAGCAAAATGCCACGTCATTTACGCTAATGCTTTGACTTTATCGTAATCAGTTTCGATAGTTTCTAACAGAGGAGAAACTATTCTTTAGATATAAACCGAAACTGGTTGCTGAAAAGTCAGGGCTGTTCAGAAATTAGCGTAACTGACATGGCATTCTGCTGGAATTGCCCTATTTCTTTGTTGCTGTTAACCCCCTTGACTAATTCATTCATTAACCCGAGAAGCTATTGATGCCCTACCCATTACCCACTACTTCGTATGATTCCTCCCGTTATCTCCCTTCGACCAGCAGAGATAAGCATCCCAAACTGTCAGTCGGTCTCAAGACCAAGGTAACAAAGAGGTAAATAAAAATATGTTCAGACCAGCTTTGCTCACTCTCTTCACTTTCTCACTCATTTCATATGAATGCAGGAGACAACAATGTCTACACACAACAGGAATAAACTGAGATGAAATAAGATAACACAAAATCTTCTGGTTTCAGCCCCCACGGGACCTAGAATCTCACAATCCCCATATTTGAGCTTGACACAAAAATAGAAGTAGAAGTTGGCAAAAATAGCAACTGCTACCCTGATATGCTCCTCTTATGTCATGGTGTATTAGCACTTGGTTGGTTAAAAACAATATTTCTGAACTATACAGAGAACAATACTTTTATTTCACTTTGATCAAGCCTTTCTCTAGAGATTATCATTCCAAATAAGATTTAATTACTATGGTACCATAATGGGCAACCCGTTGGTTATGTCATGTCTGAGTCAAGATCGTAACTTACCAGAAAACAGTACATATTCTGATAATTTTGTGCAAGAACTTGCTTTAATCTCACAGGCCTGTATCATTTAGCTCTTTGACACAAACATCTTTGTATTTCATATTTCAGCTGTGTTTTCAAAGACTTAAATAATATGAGACAGATTTTACAATTATCTTTAAAAAGTGATGGACATCAATATACTACTGCTTAATTCACTGTATCCTGAACATGTGTGTGTATATATCCTATACCATGGACTGTCCAAGGACCAATAACATGCTGTGATGTCGTCATTCTCATGCCTGGCTCAGTACTAATGAGGTAATAAGATTCTTGTACAATCGCTAGACCAGTCCAACGGTCTTACACTCTATGTTGAGACTATTCTTCAACACTGTGTAGTTCTAGTACCATAAACCCAATATCATATTATGAAAACTGATCAGTCTTCAGTAACTTGGGGCTCTTCAAATCAGATCTTAATGCCTCTCAGTGGACAATGACACATGTAATTAACAGCTGTCAAAATGATGCAAAGTCTATAAGGCCTTACTTTATTCCTTTAAAAGCCAGCCAGCAGGTTTCAAAATTTTATAAACTTTTTATCACTTAATTACAATTCAAACTGAGCATGAACTGAGTAGAGAATAGGTGAACTGTGTGCCTGTGATGTGCTGTCAACTTCCACACTGATATACAGAAGATGTTAAGTAGGATAAAGGGGGGAGTGCAGAGAGAAAATGAAGGAAGGAAAGAAAGTCGTGGTGGGAATCGAACCCGCAACCTCTGCGTCAGCACCCATCGCCTCGCCGTCAGTTTGGAATCAGGTAGAAGTCGAGGTGATGGGTGCCGGCGCAGAGGTCACGGGTTCGATTCCCACCACATGACTTTCTTTCCTTCTTTCATTTTCTCTCTACATTTGTCTTCTTGAGCACTTCCCCCTTTATCCTACTTGACTTCTATTACTCAGTGCTCCGTTTCAACCTTGTATTACACAGAAGATGGTAAGTTTCTACAAAATGTTGTGAATGGCATGAAATGCAATTAAGTGCAATGTAGTTAAGAAGCTTCTAGTACATTGTTTCACTATTACATCGACATTTCTTGTTATGCAAAAGGTTGAAATTTCTGAAACAGCTAAGTAGAAACGCCAATGCTTCTCTTTCCGCCCCACCCTCACTGGCTAAAAAATATTAAGCAAGCTTAATGTGCCTCTTGGGATGGTACAAGTAGATGGTCACGTATCTTCCTGATTGAGTATAAGATCATGTATCAAAATAATGACTTAACCCCTTCACTGTCAGGCATAATGCATAATAAATTTTTTCAAATTCAAACACAGACCAAAAAGAATCTTCATAACAATATCTTATTTTTGCTAAGGAAGGGACAAAACTAATTCAATAAGCAAGTAAAGTGTAGCAATAGAGCAGTTTCTTCCTTATCTTTCCTAGTAAAACACTGATATCACAGTGTAAGAATTAAGAATTTCTTGGGCATATGGCAGTAAAGGGGTTAATAAGAGATAAAGTATCACCACAATAATATTTATGCCCTTAGAGCATGAAAAAAGTGGATCTGTTGTGGTGTGCTCCACTGAATAAAGCAATAACTGTTTAATAACGGATCCATGCTGGCAAAATTCATACTTAACAATGAGGCTCGAATTATTACAATAATTGTATGAGTACTTAGCACTGAGCTTCCATTATATGGTAACTTAGGTTCAGCGGGAATATCATAAACAGCAAGGCATTGCATGGCACCATTGCCTACTTCCTATTTAACAACCCATCACTTTTTTCTCAGTTTTTAAACACAGGGTCTTCTTGTTTAACTGCTACATATTTTGTTCTTCAAGAGGCAAATTCTGCAGTAAATATTATTTCTCAAAGATTTCTTAAAGAGGGTGAAGCTCAGTAAACAAAGGGCTTTCTATTAACATATGATATACAACTGGATATCTAGAGTTACAAGACCCACAGGTTGAAAACCTTTGTCACTAACGGTTAATGTTTGTGCAACCTGACCCAGCCCTCCATTTAATTATCTACAATCTCAAGATTGCATTTCCGTGGTGCACTGCTATGGGGTTCAAGTGCGGATGAATAAAAAGTGCTGCCCTGTTATATGAAATGGTGAGTGATGAAATCAAAAACTGCATGCTTGGCTAGGCTGGCTCTTGATTTTGGTCAAACCTTAGACATGAGTATGGTTTCTTTCTGTATCGCCCCTACAAACGTCAAGATGCTGGCAGACTGGAAATGATCAAAAGAAAATCATCATTCTCCTCTTATCTAATAGAAAACCACAAACAACATGCATATCTGGATAAAACCCAATTTCTCATCAGCTTAAAACACTGAAGATGAAGAGAATCTTACACTGCACATAAAGGAATCCACAGATTTCTCTCACAGCAAGACCTTAAACTCAAAAATGTAAAAGGTGAAGCCTTAAAAACAATATCTATGGATTTCATTATGCAAAGGCATGATTCTATATTTCCAACTCAACTTTGAATGAAAACATCTTTGCAAACCAAATTTTTTTTCCAAACCAAACATATAGGATCAAATATAACATTTGTGCATTGTGCCTGATCTAAATTTGGAAATACATCACTATGAAAAAAGAAAATGGAATTCTAGGGAACCAGTCCATAATTCTGATCCAAGATTTTGGATTTTAGGAACAAAAATTGAAATTGAGAATATGGGAATCAGTATAACAATGAATATGTAGGGTTTTGAGCACATGAAGTTTGAGGTTCTAAGATCCTTCTGTATTGGAAAAAGAAAGTGAGACTAGCTTAGCTGAACATGCAGTTCTAGAAATGTGCAAATGATGTTTGTGTTTAAGGCAAGTTTTACCAAATGAGTTATTCATGAATTGTTCTCTCTCTCCTGGTGTTGTGTAACGAAACACTGACTGCTCAGAGTCAAACAACATTATATCTCCATAACACTGTGGCCTGACTTACGACTGAACAAACCTGAACTAGCTTAGCTGAGCATGCAGGCCTAGAGATGTGCAAATGATGCTTTGTGTTTAAGGCAAGGTTTACCGAATGAGTTATTCATGAATTGTTCTCTCTCCTGTTGTTGTGTAACGAAACACTGACTGCTCAGAGTCAAACAACATTAAGTCTCTATCACATCCTCGCCTGACTCCTGGCTAAAACCGAACAAACCTGTGATAATGTCCCATTGGTAAAAACCTCAAAATGAAACATCAGAAAAAGCAGAAAGGTCTTGCAAGCCAGTCAGAATGAGTCTTATGTTGCTGATAAGGAACTCAGATATCAAGCTGAGAAGGTAATCTAGGCCTTCCAATTTGAATTATTGTTGGCTGTGGATACTGAAAGTCAAATTATTTCTGTTTAAGAACTATTACCTTCATAGGTGAATGAAAAGTATTTGTGGATAAATTTCGAGTTTTCATGTGAAAGATTATATTACGTAAAGAGGGTAAAAATTGTCCTTTAATCT
>JAWQUT010000563.1:144932-155204 GCA_033807755.1 Ellobium chinense | reverse complement strand
GGTGGTGGTGTGGTGTGACCCCATCATAACAAAAAAAAAAAGAAAATTACATTTCAGGCCGGAATGAGACTTTACTTTTTTTCTGTCTTCTCATGGAATGATATAAACATAATCCTTAGATTATGCCAATAACTGGTAAGATACAGTCAAAGACCAACTTTAAGTCTCATTTTGAGTGGCTGAAAAACGAATGTATCTTTGGCTTTAAAACATGGTTTGATCATGCTGGCCTTTTAGATTAGTTCTTGTGCTCATAGATATTCTTCTTAGTTTTTAAAACCAGACAAATAATTATTTAAACACAATGATAGATCCTCTTTCCTGACGGTCAAGAACAAAACTGCTCTAGTCTATCTCTTTCCTATGTACAACAGTATATTTTGAGACGAGACTGTGCTTTTTAAATATCTTGTGAGTGTGGGCAAGACAGTAATGTGTTCTTCTCCACGCAGTCAAAATCAGTTCATAAAAATGATTGCTATAGCTGAGAAAACATAAACACATAAAATATTTGGTTTACACATACTGGGTGAGTATTGAGTTCAGCATTTGACGATGGACAAGAATCTGTGGTGTCCTTTGGACAAATTGGAAGAAATATAGAAACATAAGCTGTCCTTTAGGCACCAGTTCAGAATGTTTACAAGAAATTACCCACTGTGTCTTTAAGTGAATGAATTTTATGATTGAATACAGAACACTTATATGAATATATAAACTTATCAAAAAAGTCGTAATGGTTTGTATAATTAATACAATAGGGTTATTTCCTTTTAAAGGGAGTTTTAAATGAATCTGCCAAAGAATAGTTTCCCAACATCCACCTCTAAGTATTTCTAAGGTAAAGGAAAACGACATCAACAGAAAGCATTTTGGTCCGTAGCAGACTCTAAAATGGCATGAGGTCTAATAAATTACCTATCCATGTCACTTCAAAATGACATAAAGCAAACAAACAAACAAACAAAAATTTTCTCAAATTTGGAAGACCATTCTTGAGGTTCTAAATCTCAGTCTTTAACAAAATACTTTCTGTATTTATACTTCAGATTTGTAATATCTGTACAAAACATGTGACTTGTGCCAACAAACCCCTGGACAAATATCATATAGTTTTCATCATCTCCATCTTGATTTTGGCAGAAGTAGAAACAAATTTAATACAAAAACCCACAGCATCAGAATCTTTCCTTGAGAGTAATGTGGTGTAATACAGCAATGCTACTCACTTTTCATGAAACGGGTGTTTGAATTTTCTATGGCGTTAGATCAAATATTGTAGTTCACTTTGTTGAAACATCCCTATTCATAAGTGCATGACTACAATACCATATTCATAAAGAAAGAATATGCTAGTAAAGCATTACTGACAAACAAAAAAGAGACAAATAAGACTGAAAAATCCTCCAGATTATGATTTTTCTATCTATGAAGTTTCTCAGATTTAAGTCTGATGATCTTCACTGAAATCACACAACATTGCCTGACTTCAGAAAATTCTCTGAAAAATGGCATTTCCAATAATAAAGTGACAAGAGCATGCTTGTAAGTAATGTGCAGCTTTCCTTTACCATCTTTCTAGAAAAATCATATACCACCTACTCTTAACCATGTTTTAACGGGAACACTGAAATCATTGTGATGAAGACAGTGAACCTTTTGATTAGGGAACACTTTGTTTGCAACTTTTTAACCAGAAAACTGCAATACAGCAAATTAAATTGGGCAAAACCAATCTTTTTTCTGTCTGGAGGTTTTTAAAACCTCTCATTGTTTTGGGTTGGGAAATAAACATGTCAGCCTGATTTCAAACGACCTCGCCATGGCTTGGGGCACAACTGTGTGACTGACTGTATTAAAACCCAAACAGAAGTCATGACAGGTATGCCCATCTTTATATCAGTTTGTGGCCACAGTCAAACACTGCAGATCACTTGGTCCTTCCCCTAGCAAATAACATCACTGTGCTATATGACACTAGCCAAATCTAATTCAAGTGTCATGGCATTACAACATTCAAGCTCCGCGATGACACATCGAAACCTGGAAAGTGCAGACCCCTTTCTGTGCAAAACTGGAAACACAATTTTATCATATCGGCCAGTGTCATTTCCTTACACAGGACTGATACACACTATCTTCAACACTGAACAGGAACGAGACAAGGCCATCTGAATTGTGTTGGTAATGATAAGTTGCCCTCATAACATTACAAACCCTATGTCAAGGTTGATTGAAGCAAAAGTGCACAAGCTTAACTACTCTTCTAGTCTGAGGATGACTCACTTCAAAAATTGAAACGTAGAACAAGATAACAGATGACTCCTCTTAAAAGCAACTCAGTGGGAACATGTAAATTTTGCAATTAAGGGAAGAATGTGGTTAAACTCCCCTGTTTGTTCTCAACTTTTTATACAACAGAACCGCACTATCTCAAACTACAGGGAATGCAACTTTAAATGTTGAGATTGTGATGTAAATTTAACACAAAAATGCAGTCAAGCATGAATATCTCCATTAATTCCAAGTTGAAATCATGACTCCCTCCAACAAACAGGTCTGACCCAAACTGATTCCTCTGTACTAGTGCTCCAAGTATTCCACAGAGTTTGGAAAATTCTAACAAAATGAGATAACTCTAAAGAATTTGAGATACCTATGCTCAAATATCTACAGCAAAACAAAGGAGTATTGCAAGAAATGGCGAAAAATTCGAAAACTTGGGGTCTGAGAGTATGAGGTTCTACTGTATTTGTATTGCAAAAGTGCATTGCATTTAAGCAAACTATGATTAAGCAGAGTCCTCCTTCTAAGTCGAGGCTTTAAAGATGACAATCATTATCACCAGTGTTCCCTCATTGCTTGCTGTGTTTACTGTTATCTTATCAGATATTATCACGCAATCCTTTGCTCTCTGAGCAAGCTGACAATAATATCAAACACCCTTCAGATTATCAATGACATCCTTTGTTCAAATGATGACCTCCTCAATCTACCACTTTTCTGGAAAAAGACAGTAACTGCATATCCAGTGTTTTCTCCAAGTCACAAGAGTTGGTGGCGACATTCCTCTTCTGGTCATAAATTTGAGGTGGAATTTTTAATTTTGTGAGGTATTTTCTCAAGTAATGCAAACCCTGAGTGCAGGAAAGAAATGAAGGAAGGCATGGGTTTCAAGAATTTTTAGAAAGGATTTTGACATTAAAGGTCCAGCGGTATGGAGAAAACACAATTTATTTGGACCAAACTCATTTTTTACCAGCAATATTGGATCAAAGTCATTTTTTACCAGCAATAAAACAGTAATGGAATTCACTGGAATATGACCTAAAGAATTCATAAGTGCTGGTTGGCAGCCCAAACTGGTGTACCACAATGTAAAAGCTCCAAAAATGCAAGTAAACCTTTCAATTTTCTTACTATACCTGAATGTGCTTTTACAGCCTTCTTTCATAAAACGGTGGCAATGACAGATTACAATGGAAAACATTATCTTTAGTAGCCACTTCAGAAGTAAAGTACACATAAAAGATCAAGCTTATATTGTCTTTTCAATGGCTTTAAAGATGCCTCCAATCATGAAATTGCTATGAACTAATTGACACATCAGATTATCTGGGGTGGCAAAAACCCCTGAAACTGGCAAGATAAGCTATTACTAATCACTGGTCATTATTATCTCCTAACAGATGAACTCCAAACATTCAAGTGTCACAGTGATATCATTTAAAACTTGTTCTAACTCCTTTGTTGTTCCTATTTAAGAATAAAAAGAATAAATACTCACACTGTACAACTCTGTATGCACAATCAGTTCATCCGACTTAATCATAATTAAAGATGGTAAGCCAGTTCTCAAGTTTGGCTTCACAATTTGCATGCTGAATACCTGTCATCTAAGACTTGACTACAAGTTTGTAGTTTTAATTCTCAAAGGAAGA
This sequence comes from Ellobium chinense, assembly GCA_033807755.1. Lineage (NCBI taxonomy): Eukaryota > Metazoa > Mollusca > Gastropoda > Ellobiida > Ellobiidae > Ellobium > Ellobium chinense. The sequence goes on along the minus strand of JAWQUT010000563.1, from coordinate 151,263 downwards.
TGGTGGGAAAGGTTGACATACAACCACCACAACACTGTTTTACATAAGCTCTCCACATCCCCCTCTCCTCCCATCTAACCCGACCCAGTTTTTTATTACTTCTTCAACATTCCCAATAGTATAGAAGTCACACTGCACTGCACATCATCCCAGCAGCATCATGTATTTTTCAATTTAATATACCACAATGGAAAATACATGACTCATTTTGTCATTACAAACAATGGGGGTAAACGTGACATAGAGATGTCCAAACTTATGGCAAAATGTGTGTGAAAGTTGTACTTGTTTCTACCCTGAAAGATATTATGATAGGAACATCTATGTACATACACATATTCTGTGAAAGATCAATGAAGACTTTTATGTACTAGGCATGGGAGGTTTTGCCAAAACCCAAGATATTTTGTTCATAACATGACAGCAATCTTCTTTCTTCTAGACAGGTTTCCAGCCATAATAATGAGGCTTGGAAGTCTTGTATGCAGGTAATGGCCACTCATGCGCTTTCACTTTATAATTACCCCAGCAGGTCAAGTCATTCAGTAACTTTCTCAACTCGAGGAGCATGTATTGCCATGCAATTTTACACGCGTTGATCCCTTGAATTCACACCATATTTAACTCTGATGTTTTATGTGTTCATCTGTTACTGGTTCAAACAACATGACACATTTGTTATTGGAATAGCTGCGTTTAGTGTCATGTTTTATGTGGGTCTTCAGACCAGGTATTTGTTAACTGTTATTTTGACCACCCATAAACATCCAGTATGGTCAGGGCTTTGTCAAAAATCTTGTTAAACCTGTTAACTTGATACCACTCCTATTTCATCATACTTATGAACAAAAGCTCTGTCACAAGGTCACAGACTCAGGTTCTGGCAAATTCTCAGGACATAGTTCAACAAGTCATGATACAATTCTGTTTACAAAAAAATGAAAAATGTTACAATATTCTATGCACATAAGGAGATGAATGCAATGCATGAAAATCAAATATTTGATGGTGTATTTTGATACTGGTTAAAGGCAAATTGTTCAAATGTACAAAAGAGGAAAACAAAAACATCAACAGTTATCATCCATGGTTTTATCATCACTGCTGGTAACACTGGTCAACAAAACTTGTCTTCCGTCGTCCTCATCATCATTCTCATCATCGTCATTTTTATCATTGTCATAATCACCAGAGGGATCAGTCAGATGACAACAGCAGCAGCAGCCAAGCCAGCAGGAACCAGCACTCCACTCATAGGTACGAAGCAATCAAAGCCAGGTAAATTGTTTCCCCTTGAATTGTTGATTGGTCTCCCCTGTGTCTCGCCCGCTGAGTGGAGCCAATCACATCACAGTAGAAAATGTTTATCTGAAAGTACACAGAGGAGAAACAGGGGAAACCTGGTTAAGACATCTGTTGATGGTGCAGTTGGCTAAACAACTTCTTCATAGTATTATGTCTAAAAGGAAAAGAAGACTTCAGTCACATAACATAGAAAGAACTTAGTGGTCACATGCCCATTTTCCATAACGATACTGCAATTAGAATCTACAGGGCTAGTTTTAATATCATGAATCCAAAAGGAAAATTTTATAAAAAACATCAGTTAACAAACAGCCCAGCAGTAAGGACACAGCATTGGGCAACACATCAACAGCCACACCACATTTTATATTCCTCAACCCCTCCACTCCCTAAATATTACTTTAGCTTCCTCCCTCCTTCCCCTCATCCCTCCCAAAGACCACCTATGATCTGACTTTCCTCTCTCTACTGTAAACTGTATTTCATTACAACTCCTCGATAACACAGATAAAAGTTATGAATAAAAGGAACTGGGATCATCCAGTCACTTTTATACAAAAATATAGCATTTAACCTGATGGAAAATACTACAATTATGCAGGAGTTGCTATTAGATGATTTGCAATTAAGTGGATCTTCAGTACTGCACGTAAGGGGAGAGGGCCTGAGCGTCTGCCCCATCCTTCTAACAATGCTTCTCCCCTGCCCATCCCGCACCCAGTTGAGCCCCAGTAGTCTCCAATGGTACACCTTCACTGCATAGACCATATTCCGTAAGACTGTGAGAGTAGCAAAACACTGAAGAGTTCCAGCCGGTGGAATGTCTTTCCATGCGTATTTTCTCTATGGCTTGTATTATATTCTCTTGCTTTCTCTATGGTTACATGAAGTTCAACCAACAAACTGCATTATGTTATCCATCAAACTATCAGGCTCAACTTACTAAGTGCAGATCTGTAAAGATATTTAGTTGAGTTTCTAACACTAACGAGAAATTTAATAATGATAAGTGGAATCGGACGAGCAAACACAAGGAGGGTTTTGTCCTCATAGTCTTTGCCCCTATCTCATCAGTAATCCTCCTTTATTGACACGAACCTTCATTCTCCTTCAGAAAAATGCTCATTCATCAAAATGCGCCGTCAGTTTTTGTTTTGTTTTGTTTTCCACTGATATACAACAAAAATGGGGGCCGGGGTGCAGCGGCGGTAGGATGGTGGGTCAAGGTAAGGTAAGGTAAGAGAACGGAAAAGATGTTTACTTTATGCAATATACCACTCTCCAGGAACGAGATACATCACATGGCACAACACGGTGGATCCAGAGGCGTTTACGGGTTGGGGTGGGCAGATGATTTGTTGCTATGTGCACCTCACCCACTGAAGCCCTCGTGCTTTGAAATGTTCTGCGAATGCCAATGTCTCCGCTCCCCAGTCCCCAGAAAACTCTCTTCCCCCCACTGATAACCCTGATCCTCCGCCACTGAGTTGATGCTTTTGGTTTCTGTGCCAAAGGTATCCCAGGACTGCAAGCAGCGTAAACCATCCTATATTGCTAACCTCACCAACTAAAGTTACGGCTCTTTATCCTAACGCCTATCGGCATCATGGTTATCATAGTCGGTCTGGTTAGTAGGACAGACTTGTTTACGCATAAACATCGTATCACGGTGAAACCAGTATACAGTTTTACGATGTTTTATTGTCGCACGGCTGATCAGGTATGCCGTATAAAGGGTCTCTAGGACAAAACGCGATACTGGCTACCTGATTATCGTGTGTATATATCCCGTTATGTTCGGGGATGGTCTACCCTTAAATATGTTGTTTTTTTTTCTCCATGGCAATTTTTTTATACCGAGATGCTTGAGCGCAACATGTTAATGGTGTTTAAAGTGGTTTAAGTATGCCTAGAAAATTAATGTCGAATAAAAGTATGTAAATTATCCGACCAAAAAAACAAAGCACTGACAGGTAGAAAACAGAGCTAGAAACGACAGACAGGCAATAGTCGAACTGGGCAAGCGTGACTGACTGATTGACTGACTGACTGACTGACTGACTGACTGACTGACTGACTGACTAACTGACTGGATGACAGATAGACAGACAGACAGCTGACAATACGCACAGACTACCGACTGGGCAAACAGACACACAGATAGATAGACACACACGCACGCCTGGACGAACGAATCAGACAGACAGACAGACAGACAGACAGACAGACAGACAGACAGACAGGCAGGGAGGCAGGCAGATAGGCACGCAGAGAGGCAGGCAGGGAGGCAGGCAGGCAGGCAGGAAGACAGACAAGCAGGCAGACAGGCAGGTAGACAGACGGCTGGGTAGACCCACAAACAAACAGGTAGAAAGACAGACAGACTGAATCCATGTATGAAACAGTAACAGTATACCAGGCCCACGGAAATTATTACGACAAACAGATGACACAACATACTGACAGTCACAAATTGAGGCCACAAATTGCATAAAATCAATGCGACGGCAGCAAAACCTCATTACGGCTTCCAACAGGAACTGACAGTGAGGACAAAAATACAAAAAAGAACGGTAAAAATTAGCATCATCAGAGCATTTATCTGATTTTCTCCACCCCAGCAAATAATGCGCGGGGGTGTCTAAGATTTTTTTTAGTCAGTAATTTTGCCAATTATATAACATATTATTTTTTTCTTGCAACGCAGCGATGAGATCGATAAAAGTGTCACTGATAACTATGACTTATTGATTATTATTAACTATTGACACAGCGCACTCCAAGATACCTAAAGATCATACTCAGAAATGGAATATATTGCATGGGTAGTTGGGTTGTTGTTTTGTTGTTGTTTTTTTTTTGGGGGNGGGGGGGGGAGGGAAGAGATCGTCATTGGGTGACAAGCAGTCAGGCTGTCATAAATAACTTCCCATAAGTCCCCACTTCGCAACTTTGGCATAATTTTTGCAGACGTAACATGATCGTTATGAAAAGGCACAGAGGGTTCAATCAGTGTGTCTTGTAAGAAATCTACAAATACGACCGCCGGAAAATGTTGGAGTGAATAAATCTTAACAGGTGATGTCCAGCTGATGCCAGACATTCTATTGGATGACCTATTACCTTGGTCCACACAGCGCTTATCCCGCCCCACACACCCTCCTCCAAAAAAAAAAAAAANACTCTCCTTTTTTTTTTTTTTTGCAAAATCAAAACGTGTACCAAAGTTCTTCAAAGGAACTAGTCTAGTGGAGCATTATTTCTGACGGGCAATATAATTAAGGGTGCATTCTCCCAATTCGACAATAAAAAAGTCAATGTCACGATAGCTTTACTAAACAAAATATGTTTTTCAAATCTGTTTGTTGGAACAGATTATGCAGAGTCGGTATTAAATTTGTGAGCCTAATCAGATTTTGTAAAGTGAATCTTAAATTTCCAGTCTGATTTCCCGTCTTGTCATCGTGTGTCTGATCTTGTGTGCAGAAGAGTAAATTGTGACAGAACAAAATCTAACTTCCTTCATAATTTTCATTCAGACTGTATAATCTTGAAAATTCACGTCGATAACCCTATTACTTTAAACACCATTTTCTATTGGCTCACTGCATGCTTGAAAGTACTAAAAAAAATCTTGATCAGTACGCAAGTTCTTGGTAGGTCACTGTGGTGAAAATCGAAGAAGCAGATCGAAGCAGACAATCGGAATATAAACATCGACACCTTCCTCCACAACCTTTGGACTTATAAAATCAAAGAATTCGCAAACACAGAAAAGTCACGCAAAATCGTGACGACCTATTTTAAACCTTCACGAAATGATATTTAACAAAAATAGGAAATCGATTACCCTTTGGCTATGTCGCCACCCTGGCATACAGTTATCGTTCTAATATAGGATGTGCAATGGATAAGTGCTGGTATTGGAAAACGGTATGTAATCATCGCAAGTGGTATCGAGGGCGTCAGGTCACGAGAAGCTGTGACATGTCGCTGGCTTCTACCGTTATAGTCGCTATGGCTTCGTCCCAAGCTATCTTTACCTATCTCCTCCGTCTGTCTGTCTGTTCGCCTGTCTATCATCTGACTATCATCCTTTCCGCCCACTCCTTCTGTTTGCCTTTCTGCTTGATATTGGTCGGTCTGTATGTCTGTCTCTTATCGGTTAAACAGTCTGTCGGTTGGGGTAGCTCAGTCAGTCACCAGTCTACCTACTTATCTATCTACTTACCCACCTATACCCACCCTCTTACCTACCTATCTACCTACCTACCTGCCTGCCTGCCTACCTATCTACCTATTTACCAACCTACCTACCTATCTACCTACCTATTAATACCTGCATGCATTGTGTAAAAGCGTTGGCGCTATCATGAACTTGAATATCAACTGCCATAAACGCAGCACCAAAATTTACATTACGATTAGTTCTTTACATGAAAACTTCTGCCCATTTCGCTCAAGTGCTGGAGTATTACCCACAAGTACACAGTCAGACTCCGCATAATCACAACTCAATGGCAGCATGGAATAAGTTATGTTTAACCAAACAAAACCAAAAAAAAAATGAAACAATGCGGTGATCTCTCTTAAAGAAAACACAGTCTTTTGTTATCACACAAATACTGCAATTTTACGCGGCTCTCGCGATTAAGTGGAACTTCCGTTTAAAAGAAGCAGTGATTATCCAGTGACTTTTATAGATGATACTGAAAAGTGGTACAAAAACAAGAGAGATCTCGAGACCTGCTATTAGCCAAGATTAAACGGTTGTGCTATAACAGTTCAGAACTTTACATTCTGCAACCCTACCCCAAGCCAATCACGGCCAACGACAGGTTCCATTGATTTCCCTCACTGAATCCACCATGAGTAACCAGCAAGCATGAGTGAGTGTAGTCAAAACGCACCACATTAGGGCCTGTTACTCACGCTGGATCAAGTTTCACTCACTCCAAATTTGCAACCGAATGCTACATACTGCTACAAAATATCGGGCTATTTTTTTTTTATTTGGGCGATTGCG
>JAWQUT010000563.1:68794-85467 GCA_033807755.1 Ellobium chinense | reverse complement strand
TTTTTTTTTTTTTTGGTGGGAGTCAGTGGCTTCTTTAAAGTCAAAAATTTGGTATTTCGGTCAATAAAAAGAAAAGCCAAATCTGGCAACCCTGGTGCAGTCTAGACTACTCTAGACCACCAACCTCTCGATACTGAAAGAAAAAGAATAACTCAAGAAGTCGTGCACGGAAAGGATCTTGCGTGATCAGAAGCAACAAAACACCTCCTGTACAGCGGGTAAGCAAATTTTCTCTCACATTAGTGGCCACATTTTTAAAAACTTTTGTCTCTTTACGTTAACTATGGATGTATTGCACCGATATGAGCGGTGAAAGAAACTAGCTAATGTTGACACACAATCGTATTGCCAATGCTCTGTAAATGGCTCATTGATGAAATAGGTCGAAGGTGATATTTGGATGTTTTAGAAAACATTGAAAATTAAATAAATTGTCTTAAACACATAACTAGATATCATGTTGATACTCTGATAATTTAGATAGACGCTACGCCCCTGTGAGCATGTGTGAGCAGTTGGGAAGCGTGTCACTTCAGGGTCTTGGGTGAACATGTGGGTCACAAGTGGAAATTAGGGATACTCAGGAAGTAGATAATTAAAGGAAAACTGCATCATACTAAGGACCATATTAAATCATACAATACTCTATTATTTCATTAAAACAGTCTTTCAAGCGTCTGTCATAATGATATAACGCCTTTGTTGGCCCCAGATAACCCACAGGGTTACATTATCCAAAGTCCGAATTGTTACAACTACTGCTCGCGTGGCGGCCATAAGCTTATGTCAAAAACATTCTAGCCACATGGCCAAGCTGTCTAGCCAGTGCTCTGCGTGCAGACGGGTGATAGCATGTTTGTCGCGGATTGACTGGGAGTAGGGGAGGTCTAGCAGGGGCAAGTAGTAATTAGGCATCATAAAAGTTGGGATTGACTGGGAGTAGGGGAGGTCTAGCAGGGGAGGCAAGTAGTAATTAGGCATCATAAAAGTTTCTTGATCTCCGATGGACGCTCCTGAGCTCTGGAGGAACGCTCTGACCACCCTGCTGTTATGACATGCACCCCGCGGTGATGACATGGTAATTTCATGTAACACCAAACTGTATATAGTAGCGTGAGCAGTGCTGTAAAAATTCAGACCGTCGGAGTCTGGGAGAGCGATCACATGTTGGCGTTCAGACCGACTGTGATCTGCAAATGCTACAATATAGATATATTTGATTTTGTGACAGTTCATCCTGTTTAAAGTTATAGTATATATATATAAAGTTATTTCACGTGTGTGTGTTTCAACGTGTAGTTGAACTGGTGCAACTGTGTTTCAACGTGTAGTTGATCAACTGGTGCAACCTTGGTGATTTGCAGAGTATTCACGTGCTCATTTTGTAAATGTAGCCAGTATTATATATCGACACTAGCGGTCACTAGTATACGAGACCAACAGTAAGTTGGTAAATCGAATTTATCGTATTTCTAAAGGTGAGTACTGTGAAAATAAGTGTGCGCTTTTAAAAACGGGTAATAACTCGTGTTGCAACTTATGAAGTAAATACTGTGAATATGCAGTAATTTTATTCTAAAGAAGTCATAAACATATCTTCTTTCTTGTGAATTTGCTATGGTAAATACTGTGAATATGCAGTAATTTTATCCTAAAGAAGGCCTAAATAATATACATATATATATTCCTTACGAATTCGCTATGTGGTACTTTAGTGCGTAAAGATACCTCGTAAGTGTTCTTGTCATCAATATTAATCTTCCACGGTAGTGTGAAACGTGTGAATTAATGTGTATTTTCTTCCAGACAAGTGCTGGGCGTTGGCGTTGGCGGTTGGCGGTTGGCGTTGGTGTACGTTGGCGTTTATGCATAGCAAACGGACAAAACTGACAATAGGGTGAAACAAACTTTTACCCTCGACTTCGAGGAATATAAACAATCTAAATTTATTTGAAATATTTTAAGTGCCAGTGTTGTGACTCTAACTTAAGTCCTATGTGGGGACAGGGCACTAACACCACAGTGAATATTGAAGCGGAGCCTTTCCCAACTGGTGGTGCCAGGACGAGGAATGCAAGCAAGACATCTCAGTATAGTGTAGTTAGCTTAGCGTAGATTATCCTGAGTTATCCTGGGTACCCAGAGTAAGGTAGGCTTACGTATGGTTGTGTGAAAGATTGCTGTTTGGCAGATTTATTTTGATAATGTACATGTTTAGTTAAGAACAAGGCAATTCCATATCACACAACACCACATCCATATCTCACATTGTATGTTTGAGTATATTATATCAAGTGCTAGACTAATTAAACTTCACTTGTTTGTTTGGAACAAGGCGAGTTTGTTGAGTGTTTAAAGAAAGTGGTGAAATTTGGAAGTCTCTAAATTTAAATGTTACAAGGCTGGGTCTGCCTGCTCGCTTGCAGCCCGACCTTGTGACAATGTTGATATGAATGTTTTAATTCCTTTGTGATCACTAGATATGTCAAACAAAATCATGCTGAGGCAATACAAATGCAAAACACTTTTTTTGGCTTAAATTATCAAACTTTACATTTGGATGACCAGAATCCTAATGAAAAGCTGAATAATACATTGTCAGCTGGAGGTGTCTGTAGCTGCTGGAACTTAAGTGACGTCATCGATTTTCCAGAGGCCTTTGCTGATTGGGGAAGGGGAATAATTCTGGATACAAGGGCCAAACCCGGAAACTTTAGCTCTCCTTATTGCGTCATATTACATAAGCGCGCGCACGGTAACAGGACGATGCCCATTCTCCGCAAAATTGACTCGGTGGGCACCATAGACTAGATAAATTTCAGAAAGAAAAAGTATTGAAAAACAAAAAATGTCTTACTTTAATGTTTAAATTTCCTATGGTGTAGTGGTAGCGCGCACAGACTTTGCAAGCTGAGACTGAGAGACCTTGGGTTCGATTTCTGTTAAGGACAAGAAATTTTCTAGTACTACTTTTTTTCGGCCTTTGTTCTCAGACATGATCATTTATAGTAACTTCAAAAACAAAACAAATGTGCACAACCACATAAAAGAGAGCAGGAAAGAGATAGATCTACGCTTGAATGCAATTACAAAATGCGCTGTTTTGGTACCAGTAGGCACTCTCCGGACTAAAGGTGTTGTTTGCGGTGCATTTTCTTGTGCTGTTTTTATACAGCTGTGCGCTGTTCTGGTATAACGTGTTTGGCATAGAGCCCTGATGCTATATTTTGATATGTTTTGCAAAACCCGTGGGGGNAGGAGGTTGCCAGTGGGGGGAGTGGGCCTACGTCCTTAACATCACCACTATCGGTTTTATCATCATCACTAAATATACTTGGAAACAGAAAACTCTGTAACATTGAACCGTCTATAACCTGAAGAAATTTAAGCACTACCCAATAACTAAATGATACAAGTTAGTTAAAATAAAAAAACACCAAAAAAATAAAAACAGTGTCAGCATTTCCACCACCACCACCACCATCATCATTTATCATCCTTCGTTTCATCATCGTTTAAAGTACATAGACAAAAGTAAAAAATTCTCTCACCTTATGCTTTGATATGATACCACCAACTTCATTTTGCCAGACAACCAGTTTAGGTCTCATTTTGAATAGCCGCAAGACGTTTGACTTCCCATGTTTTTCGCATGTCTTCACTTCAACACCCCTGGTCCCGATTAAGTGATTCATATGCTTTTTCCTTGAGGTTTAATATTCAAGTATTAACCGAAAAATAAAGGTCGTGTCTTATTTTGAAATTCAGTAAAAAGTCCACAAATAATAGATAAGATTTAGACGATTTTTTTCCACTTTTGAGATTCTCAGCCGCGTCATGTTGCCAAAGCAGGGGGGTGTTGTTGTTTTTTTTTTTAGAAGAGCGGTAAAAGGATTTTGAATTCGTCCCTGCCCCATTTCATTCCTTTAATTACAGACTTGGTGTCTTAGTGTGAGTAACAATGGATGTTGAGAATTGTAGACTGCCAGAGTCGTTGACATCATAATTAGAAAATCAATCTGGATGAAGGGCGGGGATACTGAAGTGAACTCACGCTGAATTTTCTCACACAATAGCATTTAGTTCTGTTGTCGTCTGAAGGTAGAAAAGCGTATATTATATCTGAGCAACCTCTTGCTTGAAGAAAAATACATTTACATTTTGTTAGTTATATATAATCAGTTATGTCACTTTTTAAATAATCTAGCACATAGTCTATATCCTACCGTTGCTGTGCCGAGTCAAAGTTTAATGCATTATTTAAATATGTCGATTTATGTCAGCGTCCTACCACTTGACACAGGAATCTGTGCTAGGCTTTGGTATTGACTAAAGAGTACCGTATTCTGTGGACCAACACGACTCTAAAAAGTCAAATAATGGTATAATAGTTCTATAAAACTATAGTTTCGCTCGAGGATTTCACGAATCAAACTCTAAATTGGGTTCGTCAACGGCTCGAGTTCACAAGTAAACGTTGTATTCGAAAATAGATGAGTCGGAACATCAGAACTGCGATGAATAGGTATGTCTTTTCTGTTCGAGGGGAATGTGAAGGCACTTCGTTTGCAGCCTAAAGTGCTGTTAGTGTTACTAATGATGGGCCGATTGCTGAATTTCTAAGTATCGCGACATTCATTCTTCACACACTACTGTAAGTATCAATTCTATTTTGATTCTGAAAGGCATTTCGATACTTTCGATACCCTTTGATAGCTCAGCTCTAGACTTCGCATTGAAAAGAGCGGTAGATAGTTTGGTTCGGAGGATCAGAAATGGATTTCAATCAGTTGCGATACTTTTGATATCTTTTGATATCGATAGGCTTTGCACTGATGAGACAAGTAGCCAGTTTGGATTGGAAATGGATCAAAATTGAATAGGAACTACATCGTAATTAATTTTGATACTATCGATACCACTATCCGTTTGTGCACTGATGCAACTGGTAGCTGAATTGTCACTGAGTGTTGAATTAGATTAGGATCGACAACGATTTCGACACTTTCGATAGCGTTCTGAAATTCTTGTCATTGTAGAATGTAGGTCCTTTGGTGAAGCGCCTTATAGACTGTTACTGAGATTTGGGTGGGGATCAACACGACTTTAGATGCTAGATATGCCACTGTATCGGATCAGATAAGACGGGTATGAAAACGATAAAGTTTCAAAGACAATCTGTTATGGTGCTGAGGTTGTCGGGGTAAGGGGGAGGGGGGTGTGGGAGATCCTGCTTGGATCAGCCAATTAATTTGTCCCTGCTTAATTAGAAAAATTTTTTAAAAACTATCGAGATTTTAACGAAACTACAGAGCTTGAATTTTCAGACTGAATATCGGAATTTAGTATCGAAAATAGCGATACTCATAAACCCTACTGCCCACCACTATGTTCTTCAAGAGCTGCGATAAAGTGGAATTGACTTTATATACATGTTTACTGACTTGTTGCTGGCGATCTGACTGGAATTATCCTCATTATTAAAGCCACTTAGTTTTACATTACGTGGTGAATTCTGTTAAATCATTAGCTATGTAGTCTAATATGCAACAAATTTTTTGGGGATCATGTTTAATTGTAAATTTATAGGAATCCTATTGAATATCATGGTTCAAGAGAACTCCAGTTTCAAGTTTCCATTCTGATGAATTATGCTGACATTAGTGACATACCTTGTACTAATTCTGATGAATTATGCTGACATTAGTGACATACCTTGTACTAATTCTGATGAAATCTGCTGACATTAGTGACATACCTTGTACTAATAAGGTACTTTCAGCTCCATCATGTGACCTAGGAAATCTTGCTCACACTTTGGTTTGTTTACATGCTCTGCTCATGTAGTCTATGATTACTCGTCGCTTATCGAAATATCCTAGCAATCCCTAGATCACGTGGTGTAAATGACCCGTCCGAAAATACCTCATTCTGATAAAGTATGCTGACATTGGTGACATACCTTGTATTAAACCTTTCCTTTAAATTTAACTGTGTATAGGTCGGTTTGATTAATTAAATCATTGCTTTTAAACTTTGGAAAGCCTCCTTATTATAACGATATATTTTTTCAATTTGCAGATGTCATGTTATGAGCGAAGATAGAAGTGGTTGACTATATTATGGCCTAGAAGTCTTCTTGCATATCTGTGTAAATACTGATACTTTTGTCCGTAACCACTGAATCGAGACTGAGGCAGGTTTGCACGTCATAATTTCAAGGGGTCAAAACAATTAATAAGCTATTCTCTAATGTTCGTAATGGTTGGGTTGTTACTGAGAATCTGATTGGGTTAGGATCGACATCGATTTCCAGACGTTCGATAGCGCTCTTAAAGTTCTGCCATCGTTGAAAGTAGGCCCTTTGGTGAGGGGTTTTACAGACTGTTATACTCAGATTCAGGTGGGGAATCCTAATATGTTCATGCTTTTAATCGTATATTATATATACAGTACAGTGGACTGCGGTCAAAACGAAATCCGCGAGACCAAAGACTTATGTTCGCTTTAAACGGAGTTTCGGTTTAGACAGAGGCATATTTCGTCTTACCGATACTTTAGTTTTCAACCCTTTTCGTTTTAACTGTTATCTACTCTATCAACCGTGGGTTTCGATCGACACGTATCCTACTCCACTCCCAGGAGATCAGGGAAAACCCGAACTTCTGAGTTAAAGCAACTCTTATTTTGAATTATGACATTGTGAAAGAACATCCTGCAAAGGGTGACCTCACCCTCTTGTGTCTTAAGTCTAAGAGCAGTACACTTAGTTTACTTCATTGTTAATGTTATGTATAGGTCAAGTGAGGTCATATTATGCTCAAGATACTGAGTTACGTGTGAAAAGAAAAGGAGACATCTCCTTGTCCTATTTTTCGGACATCCTTGTAATGTAACATGTCTCTGTTCACTTTCTCGAAACTGTCAAATGGTCAAAAAGCCAGTTATAACTAAATGCCAAGTATGAAGAAACTTGCAGATTGTGCAATGCTGTAAATTTATGGGGTTAACGCTTCTTAAATCCACTACATTTGGCTTCTGGAGACACAAAGGAAAATGTTAAGCTATCAACGATTTTTAGGATCACACACAGTTCTCCAGTCGGGAGTGGTACATTTCGCTTTGACTCTGTGCCTGAAGATCTCTTAGCTGAAAGCAGATCTTGTTAAGATGATTAATTATTACATTGGCAAAAGTAAAGTATCTGTACAGCTTCGTACGGCAAGGCGGTCTATGCCTTCGAATTGCGACTTGTTACCTTATGCCCAGATACAGAATATACCAATCGAAGGTCAAAACAGACTTCACATTTTTCTTTTCACTCAGCATGATACTGATGGCGTTGTTGGTGTTGAAATACTTCGCAGGTCTACTAACTGTATCAAATCTAGAGCCTTGTATTAATAATTTGATTCAATTCGACAGCCTAACAAAAATTTCGTACATAACTGTTGCAGAAGAAGATGGAGATCTCATAAAAAGAACGCTTTTAAATTAAAAATGAATGTATGTAATGTACATCTTCATATGTAAATGAACACCTCAGAGTTAATTTTTTTTTTTTTATGTTGAGCCATTTTATCTTTTCGCAGGTAGTCCTGACCAATGAAACCCCTGCTGCATAGGGGTAGTTATCAAAATAAATTATCATTATAACCTAAAACGAGTTGGCCTCAGTACTTTGAAATAAATGAAACGCTCATGACAATCCATGCTAAGTCTATAAACAGCCAGTCGACTTGAGAGCTAAGTCGTTTATCAGCTAAATCACTGGCACTGAATGAAAGCTTAATGTAATGTCTGTACTTTCATAACGTGAGTGAGTTTTTGGCCTAGCATTATTCTCGCCCAAGATATAGTTGTTTGAAGTAGGAGGAGGTCATTCCATGCAATATAGTCTAGTAAAATTCTGAGAAAATTGCAACTGAAGAACAATTTTATACATTATATTTCATCTAATATAAAAAAAAAAACCACACTGATTCACAATTATTCGCCACCCTCCCATAAAAATCTACGTTTTTGTTCTAGGGAAGTGATTTTACCCTTGATTTCTACAACAAATAAAAAATTCGCTATAGGATGGTCTGAATCACCTTTCGAGCCGATATCTCAGTTCCTACTCTGACGACATAACCCTCATTTTGACTGGCTGCAAGACACTTCTATCCTTGACAGTCCAGTTTCTGACTAGAGTTACAAAATTCATTATACATAAATATGATGTTTTATGGGTTGCTCTTATGATGATCCATAAGCGATATCAAATTCCTTTTGTGGAAAATAGCCTCGCAATGTAACGAAAATTAAGATTTAATGATTGTGAAATCTGGTCAAATTTGCCTCTGCACATTTTTTTTCTGAGACTTCTTCAACTGATCAATTTGGGTCTCACATGAAGCAGTTTAAGTATTGCTGTTAGCCCACTATAATTATACAGTAATATCAGATGCCATTGCTTCCTACTGGTCAAAATGAACAAATGAAAGTCTTTGTGACAAAACGCTTTATCCACCATCTTGACTTTTAAGCTTATATTACCTACTTTAGATAGCAGTAGGTGTATTAAGTATACACGCACTTTCAATTCACTCTCCTACAAATGTTCACTATTATTTTCACCTTTGGCTAAAAACACACTTTTGATCCGGTCTCTTTAGCCATCTCCCCTCCTCCCACCCTCTCCAGCTGGCGTTTAAAGCGTTTTGTGAAAACGCTCGTTCTATAACATCCACACAACCAATCAACCAACCAACCAACTAACCAATAAAAGAAGAGAAAGCAACACGGCCCGGCATTGTCGGACAACCCACTAACCCACCCATTCCCTTCTGTCCCGCCCATTCAATCGGTTTTATTGAAACAGAGTTATCACAGAATAGCAGTCACAAAACAGTTTCAACTAAATTTCCGGCCAAGACTAAGGAAAAAAAGTTCATTTTTGTTCTTTGTCACTGTCTGTGACTTTTTGGCTGCTTCATAATCTTCCGTTGCTGCATCTTGTATGGTCTCTTTCTTCCGTTTCTTGTTCATATGTCTTGTTCATGGCTCTGTCAAGGAAAAATGAAAAACAACTGTTTCACAGCAAAGAAATAATGACAACCAACCGTCCTAATTATTTTTATTCTGTGTAAATGTAACTACAATAAATCTCTTAAACATAACATAGGTCTTCAATGATCGCCATAGTCTCTGACTTGAAACAGTAGCATATATTGATCATTAAAAGATTATCACTGCAAATAATGTAGACTTATTTCATTAGAAATTTTCCATCAAAACAATTTCGAGACTATCTCACAATGATACCGCGTGCGTGCAAGCGTGTGTGTGTGGGTGTGCGCAACACATGCAATCAACTTTGACCGGGGCAGCAATGGCAGTGGCAGTTTCAGAATTTTTATCAGGAATATTTTACACAAATAAGAAGTATAAGATACTACAGCAAAAATTAATGAACTTTTCTCGATATTCAGCATGGAGGTGAAGTCGTGAGTAATGCCTTAATGCATATGCCTATGCGACTCTCATAACCACGAGTACACAGGTATACTAATGCACTTGAATTCCAAGGATGGTCAGTGGTCACTACCTAAAGTTTTGCAACATGTTTCACAATCTTCATTACTGAACTGGATAGCATGTAACCGCAATTTGGGTGAACAAGATTGTCACGCTCATTCCACACTTGCCCAAGTCAATAAAAATGTATTTCTTGAGGTTTTGAGAAATTCAGCGTTCTCAACATGCTGCTCAAAGTAAAACAGTGAGGCAGATGTGGCTTAGCCTGCAAAATTGGAATGTGTTTAATAAGTCAAAAGTTTATATTTTCTTAATAGGTAAAAGAAGATAAATGAAATACTACAACTCAAATCATCATCAAAAAAAAATTTTTAAAAAGGACTTTGGGCAAATGTGGAACGAGCGTGATGATATTAGATACATATGATGAAACTTACAATTATGATGGAATATTCCGTCTGTTCCACGGATGAGTAGACAGGAAGTCTTCTCCCAGTTTTCGATGTGCATCATTTGTCACAATTCGTGGAGATGACTCCCGAGGCGGAGCACCATATATATGTCGTGCCCTTCTTTCCTAGGAAAAAAACACCACAGAAATCATAGTGGCAAGACGAATAGTTAAAATACAATCTGTATACCTTGTGTGTCAGTGTTTTCACTGCTAGTCACTTGCTGTCCTCTGTTTATTAATGCAAGGATACAATCCTTCACTGCAGAACCACAGAAAAAGAAAACAAATTTATCTTATTACTACGATTATCCGATTATCTGCTGTGACATTGTCAAGCATTTTGCCCAATACTTCATCATCAAACCTCATTATGTCAACCATTGTACGGGCTGCATGTCACATGTTACTTCGCATGCCTCTATGTCATTCCTTATTTGCCTGTATATGGTTCAGATATGAAACCAATCACATGTACAGCATATATTTATCCCTCTAGACAACGACATACCTCTGTAAACTGGGCACCCGACCATAAGTAGAGAATAAATGTTTAAGTGATAATACGTAGGACCTAATTTATTTAGTATACTTTGTGATTAAGTATGAATTTCACATGCACGGAATCATTATCATTCTGTCTTTCATTATTTACTTGGATCTCGATATTAAGTATACCTCAATATCAAGCATAGTTCTCCCGAACACCAAGGTATGCATTATATCGAGGTTTTATTGTATGTTCAGCGCTTGTAAAATGATAACGGCGCTGAATGTTCCTACGCAAGTTAAGAAAGCTCTTTAAATGGTATGATCTGTCAGGCTAATGGTATTAGTCTATGGTAGTGTGTGTGTGAGTCACAAGAGCCAACATTTGCCTGGCTATGCGGCTCACATGCATTACTACAGTATTAGTATTTTTAAAGCATATCATCTGCAATATTTGATCTGATGCTAGTCATTCCAAACCTAGTAATAATGTTATTGATCATGTCAGATGAGGAAATGGCAAGCACTTTATTGGGTCCGAGTTGTGTTGGAAGCGTGAGACTTAGGATCTGTGGGGGAGGGTGGAAGTATGTGAGCTGGAAAGAGGGAGAGAGAATGAGAAGGGCCAGGCAGAGCAGAGCGAAAGAGATGGAGTAGATGAATGGGGGTGCGTGAAAGATGTTGAAGGAAGAAGCTGGAGGACATGAATGAAGATGTGTGCCTGATGTCTCATAATTATGTAATGTTTTATGTAAATTGAATGCTTTTGGCCTAGTGCCTATAATAAACTAAACAATCTATGTATGTAAGAGTGACTTTCTTATTGCCACAGGAGAGCTCCTGAGCCTGCCCTTACATTTCACCAACAGCTGCAGACTCCATCTCCAAGGCATCCACCTGCCCATGCTATTCCTGCTAGTGCCGCATCACCTCAGCTGATCGTGCTTGAGATGAAAAGATGGCACACACAATCTGAGGATAGAACAGATAAAGCTTAGCACTTAGCACTCATAATCACTGCTGTCTATTACACCTTCCCTATCCTGCATCGTAGCTTCCAATGCGTCAAAGCTCCGTGTTCTTCCACGATTTTTCTCTTCCTGTATTCAAAATCTCGTATTCGTTCAATATATCATCATCTTCATCTTTCTCATCAGTTTGATATATTTTACCCTTACCCTCATCATACAAGCATAGCTATTATTTTCCAACACCTCTGTCATGACCAGCATACCGCCAGCATTTGTATGATTATAGAGAGGAAATGGTGTTCAAAATGTCAATGATATCTGTCACCAGAACCTCACTGGAATTGACCAGTTACGTGTTAAATTTTGGCAGTGATATAGTTTATTCACTGGGTGAAAAAATGTACAGCCTGAAATGATTAAGTCGATTAGTCAGTTCTGGCAGCAAAAGTAAACTCCTGATTGGACATATTCACTTTTAAAATCTTAATATCTCAAACACCGTTGGAGATAGGACTACACCACTTGTTGAGGTGAACAAGCGCATGAAATTACGTGAGGTTAGCACAGTAACTCAAAATTGCAAATTTTGGACTTTGCCGTTTCTGGCAAGCAACCCTCGATATATTCACCAATATTTACCATGCAAAAAAGAACAGTCAAAACTGATTTATATAAAAGACAAGTGGTTTAGACTTTGGGAAGAATCACTGAGAATTCCTTGACTGCAGCGAAAACTAATGAAGTATGAAGAAGTATTAATTACAATACGCAGCAAATGAAAGCAAGTGTCGACAGAAATCAGAAAACACAAGTGTAAGCATAAAAAAAAAATTTTTTTTTGACACATAAGTAGACATCATCCACTGGAACTCTTGCAAATATTGTAAACACAATGTGCAATAAACAAAGGGCAAAGATACACGCATGGCCTAACGAGGTGGTTAGGAACGGAATCGCATATCACAGGTAGCAAAGGCGTAACAGGCATGGAGGAAAATAATCACCCAAGCCTTGTGGTTTGGCAAGAATACTATAGAAGTTGTTGGGTTTTTTTTACCTGAGGTCGAAAATTGCTTTTCGTGTGAATCTAATTTTCAGTCATTACAATGGAGAATTAAATTTTCGAGAGTTCCCAATGATCGTTTTCTCATGTGTGTATGTATACAAGCTCAGAGGTCCTGTATGTATCAGCTCAAATGCTTCGTACCAGGGTTGCTATACTTCTTGAATCTGGTACTAAATGGGCAACCCTGCTTTTGAACCACAGAAAAACGTAGAGATTGAAACTTAACCTCGCCGCAACTGTGTTTCTCTTGTCTGTTCAAGAATTTTTCAGGGGGAAACTTAATTTTTCGCGGGAAGTAATTTTCTTGAGTTATGCTCAACTGGCGAAAAATATAATGCTTGGGGTAGAAACGCCCTTCTTAATATCTATCGCCAATGGCTTGTCATTCTCACCTCATCTGTGTCGTTTTGAGTCATTCACACATGTTCCATCTCTAGTCTTCTGACTCTGAATTGCCCACAACGATTAGAACATGACTTTAGGATTCTTGACCCTGCAGTGGTCTTTTGGATGTCTGGCTTTCCGGGAAAAGAAGTTATCTACCCTTGCTGTTTAGCTGTGGACCATAAAAGAAGACACATTTAAGAAAAGTCTCATGTTGTTGGGGTTTTTTTTTGTTTGTTTTTAAGCCGAGATTTAGATCTGAAACTGTCACGTTAAAAATTTTTCAATGAAAAACAGACATCAAGTGATGAGAAATAGTGTTCCTGCACACATAATAATATAAATGAGCCAAGAAGTCTTATGTTGCACCGTTACGGTGAGACCAGAGAGGTAATGTATGCTGAGAGGGTGAGGTGGAGAGCACATCTTTGGTGGGTGAAATAGAGAACCTAATGGAAAAGGAGTAGAAAGTGATCGATGCGACTGAAAGTATGTTTGGATGTTTGGGAGGTTGTGGATGGTAAGAGGCCGAATAAATGTGGATGTTGGAGGTGGTTTCACGTGTTTTGAAATGACTGATAGATTTTTAAAAAATGAATTCGGGAAAGGGTTTAGAGCGGTAGAAACAGTTGTTATATAATAATAATGCAATTTCCTGTGCTTTCATCAGCAGCAATGTAACACACTATTCCTATTCATGAACTTTGATTTTATTTTTGTAATGTTATTTCCTAGTTTGCCATATTGTCTGGTAACGACAGAACTAACCCTTACATTAATGGCGATGATGATGATGATGCATGGTAATTCTAATGACTTGGAGGAAGAGAAGGCATTACGGAGAAAGAGTATTTTTCTTAATAATATCCAACCACAGAAGAAAAAATATCGAGTGGTGGCAAAACATGTGCGCAACGGCCGCAAAACAAGGGCAACGCAACGTGATGGCTAGAGAATGACAATGTTTAGTAGTTCATTTGGATCTCCATTTATCACTGTTTATCTTTATGATACAATGTCCTCACTTTGTTTCCTGCCCAATCAGGGTGATAGAGGACAAACTTAAGCCCGTTAATCATTCATCTCTCTTAAGTGGCCCGTGTTTTCTGTTGACCATCAGTGCGAGTTTCACTCCTTAAAATTTCAAAAGTTTCCCTATGAATACATTGAACGCAGTGTGCTCCCCCCTTTTTTTTGCTTCTGTACTCCAAAGTCTGGATTTTTTAAAGAAAAATCTAAAATCACTCAAAAAAAAATACCCTATGAATACATTGAACGCAGTGTGCTCCCCCCCCTTTTTTTTTTCTTCTGTACTCCAAAGTCTGGATTTTTTAAAGAAAAATCTAAAATCACTCAAAAAAAATTATATNTCCTCTACAAATGTACAAATCCCCCTTCAGATTTATGACAAGAAGGGAATGTCTTCCCCAACTCATATAACCCGGAGAGAACACTGTGACTCTAGTACCTGTTCATTTGTTCAACACCTGCCTGCAGCAACAGGCCTTGACCATCTCTCCTGCACGGCAAAGAAACCCGTAGCGACTATAACACTCATGGATTCCCATGCATTCTGTAGCAACCAGCTTGGTTCCTGTGGATCAAATAAACTGTGCAACACAAACTTGTTAGAACAGACAGTGGAGAATGACAAAAACGCAGCCATAGTAGATGAGTAAGAACAGAGTTGAGCATGAGAATAAAAAAATGTTTATTACAATGCTACATTTGAAACTGCAGGGAGAAACTTTCAGACAACAGAGTATAAAATAGTTTAGAAATACTCGTAAAACATGAAACCACATCGCAAAAGTGGTGAAATTCAGTCTTGAATATGTAAAAAGAAATATTGTTGCATGCAGTGTTTCCCAGTGGCTTCAGCGGATTTCATTTGTGCGGGCCTGTGATCTGCAAAAGAAGGCCAAATTTTAAACCCTTTTTCATGTAATTTAAAATAGTGAAAAATCTAAATGAAGGACCCCCACTGTAAATGCATAGTATTTAATTTGAGCACAGTGGTCGCATCAGACCAGCAGACTTGTCTAGGCCATCTCGGAACGTTCCTGTGGTTCGAGGATAATTTTTCATTAAATGGCTCAAAGTTTACAATTTGGCTCCTGCAATCTAAATTACAAGGAAACAGATATATAAGGGCAAGATACGATACCTTCTGTTGTGCTGTGTACGAAATAGGCATTAATTTCATATAACTTCCACCGTTAACTCTGAAAAAGTGAATGGGACAAACAACTTAAGTTCAGCGTACTGGAAGCACAAAGTTTTTTCTTTGTAACAAGACGCACGTAAACGTTACCAAAATTTCAGAATCGGCAGATGGCATGGGTAGACCTGAGATCATATGAATGCAGTTTGTGAAATTACATTCATGTAAACTTTATCTGAGCTTAATAGCTATTTCGGACTAACTGATCTGGATCTAACCTGTAACTATTTTGGGTGCTTGGCCTGAATTTAAATTTTTTACCTAAATTTCAGTTAATTCAATCTACCTCGAAAACCAGAACCAAATGCCGATTTCTAAAATGAAGGGGGACTGATATGATCTGAGAACTATTCAATTTTCGTAGAACTGAGCTGAACTTGATCTTAGGGCTTCTTTCCCTTAGTGAACTGACCTTGATCTGATCTGACCTTTTTGGTGAACTTGCCCAGTCCTGTGCGGCAACGCCTGCCACATGATCCTTTCAATCATTTTCCATTCGTATTCACAAAATGCAATGGTGAGGCTCTTGCTGACATAGCAATGTCTTAACAGAAACGTCACAAAGCAGTTTCAAAGAGTCATCAGCAGCAGTCATCCACGAGCACCTGACGGCTGACCATTTTCCTGCGTTCAGTGAATGAAAAAAAGGGACGGCCTTCCCTTTCTAACATAATTTAAGTCAATACATTGTAGCTTGACCCACTATTTTTGTTTAATAATGATTAAGACCTTGTTACTCTTTGTTGCCTCTTATGTTGTCCATGTGCTTGTCATCTGTCAAATATTATTCCTAGATATTGACTGTAATTCCGGTCCGATTCCCTTTCTATTACCTCATAATCCAGCCTGATTGGGAACACTAAAAAGTTTTCTGCCCTGTTGCCCAGTGAACATCTCAGAGCCTGAATCTTTGATGGATGCGGGATTGTTCTAATCTCGTAACACCATTTGGTAATTCTTCGAGTCTGTTCATTCCTCTTTCTAACTAGACTGTCTTGATCCTGTCATTTCTTTCTTAATTCATACGCAAAGAAGTCATCTCTACAGTATGTCAGCATTCTTCCTGGCTATTTATTTCCTGTGCCTGCAAGCTTCTTTTTGTAGATTATGAATTTGGTGTGAGTGGTGATCCTGTGGTAGGCCTGGTACGATCATATGGAGTCCGACAAACACTTGTTGAATTTCGTTGCTATTAGTGCTCCGGCAATCTTTTTGAAATCAATGATGAGATTCATCAAGCTGTAAATCAACAGGTCGAAATCAGCTTTATTGTACACAGCTTTATTATCTGCTTCAAATCAGCAGCAGCAGTGTTTCTTCATTCATCTGAAACTGCTTCAGGGACCTCAAATGCTAGGCCAGGCCTGTTATATATGTATTGCAGTATCTCTACCTGGTCTGTGATTCCTGAGGATATTGAGTAGCAGTCTTTGAACGTCCAGGCGCTCTGCGACTTTCAGAACCTGACTGTAGGTAGTTTGCATCGTTTTAAAAATGTTAAAAACGCTGCCACCTGAAGTAACCATTTCAAGAAGTGAAACGGCCGAAATACTGCCGATACCGGGG
>JAWQUT010000563.1:26443-37639 GCA_033807755.1 Ellobium chinense | reverse complement strand
GCACCTACTTCAAATAATGCAAGAGCTGGTATTCACAACATGTATTAAGTTATGAAATAAAGATTACCGGTGTAATCGATTCTGTCACAGTGGCGGCGAGATGGCTCTCGCGACCCCTGTGTGTGAATAACCGTGAATGTGGCTCTCACCACCCTCAGCAGGTCCAACAGCGAACATCCTGGTTGCTAATTCTCCATGTTGTTGGCTAAATCTTGGTGGTGTAAAAAAAATTGTTTCACCGTGAATTTCAAGGCTACCTTTCTTCAAACATACGGCTTTCAGATTTAGAATTACACACTTGCCTTTCTTTTATCTGTGCTCGTTTTGCGCATACTTGTCTATGCACATGATTTCGGTTGAGTTGTGATTATCTCTCCATCCATAATGCGATTCTATTGAAACTGCATAGATAAGCGAATAATACTAAAACACAGCTGTTTGCCAAGTTGTATTCAAGTTCGTCCAATAGAATATGTCTAGTGCCCTTTCTTTATCATGTACACTTACTTCTTGTTCCACGAGTAATGTATGTATATAATTGTGTGTCATCATTTGGCAGATTTGTTCAGCTATCTTTGTGCTTATTGTGTGACGGGCGTCTTGAAGATCATTGTCACCAGCAACACTTTAACTGATCTTTGCTTTGTCAGCTGTGGGCGGACCTCAAGTAACAGGTTTTTGTGGTTTATTCATTTAGCAAAAGACTGTACATGCCAGCTTTGGAGGGTGTGTTATCGTATCGGAAGCTTTCGATGGTGTGTTATCAAAAAGATGTATTAACCAGGATGGGTGCTTGATATTAATGCCAGAAACTCAGGACTTTTAAATGGGAGCGGACTAAGAATGGGATAAAATTAACCCATTAAAATGATAACAAGCTTCTTCTATTCTTATTTCAGGACATGTACAAGTATACTATATACTGCCCGTCGTAAATGACTTCCCTTTAATCCCCATTTCGAAACTTTCGCATAATTTTTTTGATCTATATTAAACATAAAGGTTTCAAGCTCAGATTTGACATCGGGAACGCCGCGAGCGGTTTATGAGTCTCGTATCCAAACTGATGCCCGCTCACGCGACTTCACACTATTATTACCCCAGCAGGCCAGGTCACTCTAAAAACCTTCTCGTCTCCCTGGGGAGTATACAGTAGCGCTGCATTATACAGGCGCTGATCACTAGCATTCTGATAGTATCTTTTACTGCCCATAGCGAGGTACCCATTTTATAGACGGGTGGAGTGAAGAAAATGTGAATAAAATGTTTTCTCAAGGCGCCTACAACCTGACCGTGGTCGGGAATCGAACCCACGATTTTAAGATCTTGAGTCCAACACCGCAACCATTCGGCCACACTGCTCCATGAGCAATAGAGAGTAGAGTCAAAAACTCACAAAAGACGTACTGCTATTGTTAATGTGCCTTTTTCAATAGGAATGGCGCCTCCAGGCGTTTTCTGGACCAGGAAGCTTGTTGTTACACAGCGTGTATTTGCTATTTGTCGCCCCGCCTGCGGCTCAGCCAAACATTCAGGAAAATCCACTATTTCAAGAACGTTTTAGTGTACAACAAGATCAAGGCGTACATTTAAAATGCAAACAGTAGCAGTAATTTCTAATGATCACTTTCCTCAATTATATAACTCCTGCGACGGTATGCATAATCCTTACGCTAGTTAACGCACTGCGGTAATCACGGGAGACTCCAAAAACATTAGTAGTGTTCGCAGAGGTTAACGCAATACGTGGATTATGCATATGGCCGCTGAACACCACAGAGCTGCGTTCAGAATCGGAGGTAATGGGAAATGCCAAGACAAACTCGGACAAAGCATAGTTAAACTTTTGAGTGGAAATGTGGCTTCGCTCTTGAATTCGAGGAATAATTTCTATATCTGTGGCCGTATTCATAACCCTTTACTTTAGTTTTCGCACTGGTTGGCCATGGGACATTCCCAAAACATTAGCAGTGTCCACTGTACTTAACGCAATACGTTAATTAACGCAAGGATTATGCATAGGGCCACTGATCATTATTACTGCAAAGTGTATGAAATTGTGAGCTGACGGTGTAGTCACGTAGGGTCGTGTCCAAGGAATGGAGATACATACTAATTATATAAACTTACGCAAGCATTTCTCTCTGTCCTTCTTGTTCAAAACAAACAAAAACAAAACGAGATAGAGTTGAGTGAGCGCTGTATGCTGTGATAAAATTAGTTTACTTCACAGCAAATATGGTTGCCGATTAGCATACCGGTACTTTAGTAGAGATACTGAGCAATACTGAGCATATAATGCTTATTCTTGACATTGTGAATAGCACCTATCTGTCTTATCAGGCGATAGTATGTTTTGTGCTCTAAAGACCTGGTACCAGATGTCCGCCCACAGCTGACAAAGCAGAGATCAGTTAAAGTATTGCTGGTAGCAAGTTTCCCGGAGGTCCATTTCACAATAAACACAAGAGGTAGCGGAACAATAATGGCACAATATTACATGCATAATTTATTTATTTAGACATATCCCCCAAACTTATAAAAATTAATCAGTAAATATTCCAAAGCACAATTACTGAACAATTAAATAACTCTGGACGCGAGATCCAAACCCGGTAACTCTAGCTCTCCTTATTGCGTCATATTACATACGCGCACGGTAACAGAACGATGCTCTTTCCTCGCAAAATTGACTCGGTGGGCACCAAAGATAATTTTTAAAGAGAAATAGTACTGAAAAACAGAAAAATTATTTTTGATGTGCGTGTCCTACTTTAAAACCACAAGCGCATTGGAGTTTCTATATAAAATTGCACGCCAAAGTGCTGAATGGTGCATGTTCTACTTTTTAGATGGTGATCTTAGGACTACTGTCATTTGCAGTAGCGCCGGTTATTTGATACCAAATTTCACCCATGGCTCTTAGATACCTTTATGCATGACTCAACCTAAGGCTTTTTTTTTCGGGGGGGGGGGAGTTCTATATTGATGCAAAATTATTAGGAATTAACAACACTCTTTGATATAAACTGAAGAGATTTTGTATCTAGACGGACATTCCAGATTAGTTTTGGCAGGGTCATGAATGAAGACGTCTAAGAATCATGGATGAAATCTTCTATCAAACAAGTGGTGCTGCTGCAAATGACAGTTGTCCTAAGATGATCGCTTTTAACGGAGAAACATGCACCATTCATCACTTTGATGTGGAATTTTGCTTAGAAACTTCACTTATGGTGATAAGTTGCACACTATGTAATTTGCATTACAACATCTGAGAAAGGACAGCATCTCCACTTAAGAGAACAAGGTTGCATGGCAGTGACGCATACGGCTAGTAAGCTTAATGCGTGCAAGAGAGTCATGAATCTGGTTGCACTAAGGGCAAGTGAGAGTTGGGCCGCTGGCATTGTCTTGTTTTATTATGTATCTCTTTGGACGCTGTACAAACTTGTGCCTCTTCTGCAGTTGTGTTTTCCCTAATTTCCACTCCATTGTTGATTTTGGCTTTTCATCTGTTGCGATCTTCAGCAAACTCTTCCCATGTTTTGACACCTAGGCTACACTTGTTAGGTCCTCTTTGACGTCATTTTGAGTATGAATTGACGTCATTTTGGGTACGAAGGGGCTGTCCCTGGGACAGCGGATTCCGCTCATTGGCTGTAACACCCGTATCATACTCAGAATGGCGTCAATTCATACTCGAAGAAGGCCTAACAAACGTAGCCCTGTGTTTGTGGCATTCATGTCTTACCTGCTAGTAAAGCGTGTGTTGTTCGCGTGTATGCACGTATAAGTTTTATAGGTTTTTATTTTCTGAAGAAGACCTTCAGGGCGAAATTTTGGTGTTAAGTGTTTAGTGTCTCTGATTTAGTCCCATCTGATGTTTAACTGTATATTCTTATACTGTATTATTATCTTTTTTTTTTCTTGCATTTATTTTCTCTTAAACGAGTTTTTACACATTATAGTTCTATCTTCTACTAAGTCAGGGTTGGCGGATTAAGGTAAAAGGAAGTAATTTGTACTGTTCATGTATTTTCTTTTTTTTCTCTGCAGGAATGGCGACTCCAGGCATTCTCTGGCAAAGGAAGCTTGTGACGCAGTTTGTATTGCTGTTTGTGTCTGCGGCTGCGGCTCCGCCAAACTTCCAGGAAACCCGACTGTTTCAGGAGCGTTTTAGTACACAACCCACTATTCATTTTAATGCATTATCCGATGTCCAACCAGCAGACACCGATGGAACACGTGCAGCAGAGCAGAGACCCACGACAGCTCATCCTGCCCTTATCGATGAAAAGCATCAGTCCCAAACGAATGACATTCATGACCCTGGTGAAGATGGCGGTAGTTCATCTGACATCGATGGAACACATGCAACAGAGCAGAGACCCACGAGCATTCGTTCTCAACAACCACTGCAAGACAATGCCAATAATATGGGGACATTCCAGGCCGCGGAAGAATATGTTAAGAATACCACTTGGAACATCCCACATGAAGAGCGGCTTACAATAGACTCTATACAGCTGCCACCAGATGTGGAGAGGTTGTGTGAAGTGAAAGGTCCTGACCTTGACTGTTCCTTCCGAGGGTTGAGCGCGGTTCCAAATTTTACAAATAATTTTTCCCATATTTATAGACTGGATCTAAACAGCAACTCTATCAACAGAATATGCGACAACGCTTTTGAGAAATTTCCACGACTTCTTTCCCTGGACATATCAGCAAATAATATTTCAGTTTTGGAACCGTACGCTTTCGCTAAGTTGTTTGATCTGAGGTTTTTGAATCTTTGGGGTAATTTGCTGACAATGACACACGGAAGATTTCCACCAGATGTCTTCGTTCATCTGTACAGTCTGGAAAAACTGTTCATAAACCGCAACAACCCGCACCTTAAAACCCAGAATTACAGCTACCCAGATGAAGCTCTTTCCCGTTTGACCAGGTTGACCGACTTGTCTATGGACGGGCTTAGTAACACAGATTTTGGGCCAGGCTTTCAAAACATGACCTCGCTAAGAAATCTTTCCCTAGCGGGTTATCATAAAGGATTTTGTGTCATAAATTCTCTGCGAAATTCAACCTTCCAACATCTGTCCCAACTTCAACATCTGAACCTGAGTAACTGCTACATTCTGGGCAAGAATATCCAACCAGGTACTTTCCTTACACTCCCTAACCTCGTTTCACTCGACCTGACTCACAACGAAGATATTGATATCCCCTATCTGAACAACGTGTTCTACGGACTACGCCACACTGTTACATTAAAGAAACTCTACATGCGGCTCATAGTAAACAGGTATTCGCTGGGGATCTGTTTGGACAGCTACTTCATCAGAAATTTCCCCAGACATCTTGAATATCTTGACGCTGGGGAAAACAACATCGAGGCCGTAGACCGTCATGTGATCAGTCTGCTTTCCCCCTCTCTAAAAGTTTTACATGTGGCCGCTAACAGATTTGTATTCGGAACATACCTGCAAGATCTTCATCTGATGAAAAATTTGACCAAGTTGGTGGTCAGTGGAGGAGGATTTACATATAACTTACCTAACAGATATCCCTTTCAGATGCCGAAGTATGGGTCATCTTTGTCAAACTGCACGCTGTACGGCGGCCCAGGGGATTTTCTGGGCTTTAAAGGCTTTGTTCTGAAGTTACCACCAAACCTCAAACGCTTGGAAATGAATAAGGCGGGTTTGACCTATACTCTCTCCAAACTGACGGTGGATGGTAATAACTCCTTGGAGGAACTGACCATGCGAGAAAACAAGTTCCCATCTTTGGAAGGCCCCTTCTGCGGCTTGCACCGCTTACGGCTGTTGGATTTGTCCAGCAGTTTTGTGGGAAACATTTCCAGGAATTTCTTAAGATATCTTTATAAACTGGAGATACTGAATTTGGGATCAAATCTACTAGGCGATTTCTTTTCGCGTTATGGGGATGCTCGCGTTTTTTCTGATCTCATACACTTGAAAACTCTAGACCTGTCATTCAACGACATCCGCAATCTCTCGCGGGAAGTTTTCGCTGGCCTAAACAGTCTCGAGAAGTTGCTGCTTAGGAAGAACCCTCTCGCAGATTTCGTGGCCGACATATCTCACATGGAAAGGCTAGTCTATCTAGATTTGACCTCAACTAGAATAGCAAAGTTTTCAGAGCTGACCACAAACCATATCGATCAACTTGAACATCATAACTTTTCAATACACATCAGTCTGATGGAAGCACCCATTCATTGCGACTGCAGCAACCTGCCTTTCCTTACGTGGATGACGCATTCTAGAGCATTTGATAGACGTTTCAAAGGCTACAACTGTGTCTATCCTGACACTTCATCAAAGATCATTACCGACGGCTACAATTCAACTTTGGAGACTTTAAACAGACAGTGTGGCTCACATGCCATTATGTTCTTCTGTGTTGGAGCGTGCACTGTCTTAACTTTTGGTATCATCGTCGGTGCCATCCTGTACCGGTTTAGATGGAAAATTAGGTACCTCTACTATGCAGCCTATTTGTATTACAAGCGGAAAGGCATTAACAACAAAGCTGTGGAGTTCCCTTTCGACGCTTTCATTTGCTACGCCAATGACGACGAGGACTTCGTGCTCAATAAACTATCTTTCGAGCTAGAAAAGCGAGGGCTGAAGCTCTGCATCCACGGTCGTGACTTCACAGCAGGAGACTTCATAGCGTCCAACATCGTGAAAGCGGTGTGCAAGAGCAGGCGGACAGTGGTGGTGCTCACACGGAATATGCTGCGCAGCTACTGGTGCGGCTACGAGATTAAGATGGCCAACATGGAGTCTGTCCACTCAGGCAGGCGCGTACTGGTCTTCCTGCTCATGGAGACGATACCGAAGAGCGAACTGGGCGTTGAACTATTGTATAATATTCGGAGCAACACGTATATTCCTTATCCAAATCCGCTGCCCGATGCGACCAATATGGGGAAATTGTGGGACAAACTGGCTACCGATATTGATGACTAATGCTGTATTTGTGAACAGAGATGCTGGATTTTGTAGGCAGGGACAGTTCATCACTTGCGTGGGCTTCTTCTAGGCTTATATGTGATTCGTCTACCTTAGTTTCTAACTTTCAGCGCCATCGTACTGAGATGAACAATTTACACGTCACGCGTACGCCGCTTTGGCCTGTGCCAGAGTATTTTAACACACTTTCCCTATGGGAAGTAATCCAAACATGCTGGTTTCGGCAGCAACGTAATCATGCTGTTGCGTAATTCTGGGCTTCGTAATGGTAAATTTTCCACCTGGGATTGCTAATATTCATATTGCAGTAAATTTAGCAACTAAGAACAGCGTGATACAGAGTCGAAGGGTTGATGATATGCGTGTCTTCCTTCAACCAAGACCCACCGCATCGTTAATACCTCTAGTATCGCTGTATTGTCAGTTGAAAAGCACGCCCACATGTCTAGCTCTGAAGATTTTTTTCTGCCGGTTTTGAACCCAGAGCTAGGATTCGATGGATTCGAATCCGGAGGGCGGGCTGAAGGGGAGGGGAATTATCGCATTTGCGCTTGTACTTCTTCAAGTCACAAGAAAATTGCCAATAGACTCTATATGGGATTTTTTAAAATGTATTTTCATGTTAAATAAAGCTAAAGGGTTACACCTGAGCATTTGGGTAGAGATCCAGATTTTAATATAACATAGAGATCTTTTGTAAACTGAATGTTTTTTTCTGCTTTTATTTCCTGTGGACCGAAAGGTTTGAATCCAAACCAATTTTAGGGTTCGATTCCAGATTCGAACCCAGGGTTAAAGGATGTGATGGATTCGAATCCTGTTTCAATTTGTTCTGCTCATACCACACTTGCCTAAGTCATTTATTTTATGGGCTTTTGAGAAATTGAGCGCGTTCAACCTGCTGTTCAAAGCAAAACAATGAACTTCACATGGTTTAGCTGGCAAAATTGGGATATAATGACAAGTCAAAACTCTGCATTGTTTTATTAGGAAAAGGAGAACAAATAGAAGATTATAATAACATAAACAACTCAAAAAAAAAAAAACCCACGAAAATGTGGAATGAGCGTGCCGATATCTCATTTGCTATGTTGTGTACATGTATTTATATTTGTCATAATATGTACTCTTCTATTTGCATGTAGTATGAATGATATGTACGTAATACACAACGTTTTATGGCACAGTAAAAGAAGTTTTGCCTTCTGTTTCATTTTTTTTTTCATCCAGTGTGGTAAAATATTTCACCGTGTTATGAAAGTGGACGACCGTTGGTCACATGCTTAATTCCTTTGTTAATTAACCAATAGTAGAAAAGTTAATATAGTAAGAAAGCCAGTTCTTTTAGATGTTTTAATTAAGTGGTTTCGATCTTTTTAACTTTACTTTCATACTGTCACATAGACAAATTATTGCTATATTGATAATAATATTGTGCATGGTTCTTTGAGGTGTCATTTCCATAAAAATAAGATAATATATCATAGTGCTACGGACACACTAAGCTCATGTGCCTTAAACGGCACAGCGGGTCTTTAAGAGTTAACGTACAGCATCAACAGTAGCGAACACTACTGATATTTTGGGGGTTTCCCATGGTAACCGCAAAGCGTTAACTATAATAAGAATTGTGCATACAGCCACATGTAGAATACATAATCCAAAGGGGGGTAACTACAAAAAAAAAGTATGAACAGTTAGACCCACACGTTCATCACTACCTCCCTTGATATGGGCTCTGCAGAGGGCCCGTCTAGCATTAACTTCTTTATTGCCATCGCCCAAAAAAATTCTTAAACCACCTATTGGTAATACTACTTTGTATGGGAAGAAATGGAGCCAGGCTGCATTACAACTGCACTTTTTAATTATACACTTTCCCAGTTACAAAAAAAAAATAATAATAATTAATATATGAACATTTGGAATTTTTTTTTATTTTTATGCTTTGATTTGAAGAATTAATGTTAGTGCCCTGGCAGTGAAGGGGTTAAGTTTGGAGGTAACAGAGCGAGTTTCCCGTCCAGCCGGATTAAGGCATAAATAAATGCCGCTGCCATTTATAGGCGCTCATCACTAGCATTCTAACAATATTTGCCTATAGCCAGGTATCCATTTTTCAGACGAGTGGACTGGGGAAAATGTGAATGAAATGCATTCCCAAAGCACTTACAACATGAATGTAGTCGGGAATCGATCTCAGGCTCTTTAGATCATGAATCCAAAGCTGTAACCATTAGGCCAAGCTGCTCCAATAATTTAATAATATTAATGATAAAATACTATGTGATGACGGCAAGTGTGACCCAGAAAAGAGGGCAGCTCTTAAACTTTAGTTCAGCGGGCAGCGTTTAAATAAAGTAATATTGTAACATTTATTTATCATATAAGCAGGGCCTATTTCCGGTAACATAAAAGTGTGTAATGATGTAATTTGGTCTCATAATTCCAACCTGACAACTCTTGTCTGGAAACTTGGCAGATTTATCTGGACAGTAGGTATGCGTGCGTAGCTAGCCGCAATAATTAACAAATGGAACGGATCGATGGGAGGGTTCCCCCTATGTTTACGACACAAACCAATTTCAAAAAAATACTTCGAGATCACATGGAGTAACAAAACCTTAAATAAGACCGCATACGAAATTTCATGGAATTCTGGGCCGAAATAGCCTGGTTATGCTTCTTCAAAAAATCGAGTGAGTTTTGTTGTTTTTTTTATAATCGATTATTTCAGACATCTTGTCATCGTTCTCTTCACGTTTCAGTTTCAGTTCAGTTAAACATTTGAATTAAAAAGTACTTAAAATGTCACAGTGTTACTGTGGTCTAAAGTTCATCGAATGATTGTCAGCTGTTTGCATCTACTTTGTGTCGCGCAACCGTGTGGTTTATTCAGTTCAGTTGTGAGCGATGTGTCTCAAACAGGGTGAGGGCCACTTCAGGGTCCTCTCCACGATTGAAAGTTCCTTTTTTTTAAATTAGTTATAGTTTATATGGTAAGAGGATCTTTAATGACTGTTTGTTTCATATTATACATATGAAATGAGTTTTACATTTACCGTATTCGCGAGTCTCTGATATCAAACAAACACTCCTTACAGATCCTTTATGTATGTAATGCTGATGGTCACGGTAGGTGTAGGATTGTAACACAGTTAAGCAAAACGATATAGTGAAGTACGTGCTCTGAGCACAAAGTGACTGTTTTCAGGATACTAGGAAATAGTTGAGAGCTTGCGCATTAACGATGATATCTCCTGCTATCGTAAGAATCACATTATTGCATCAGTGCTGAATGCACCATTAGGCCTACTAGCGTTCAACATGCAGAATTAATGTAATTCCTACGATGGCAAGAGATCCCACCTTCAATGCGCAAATTCTCAAATGTCACTGTATATTTGTTTCGTTCCTTCTATTTTGAGCGTTACTGCCGACGGTTCACTTTCAAATAAAAGCCAGAACGTGTAAAATTGGAATAAAATTGATTATTCATTTAACTTATATTTCGTCCTTTTCATCGTTTGTTTTTCCTTCTCGTTATCAATTTCTCCCCCCCCCCCCCCNCCCCCCCCCCACCCCCCAAACTATTTTTTATTGGTCATTTTAGTCATTTAAACAAAAATTCACTTACTTTTTTCTGTTTCCTTTCTTCAATAAATTTCTTCTGCCCCAAACATTATCTTCTCTTTTACTTCTAATGCAGCCTCTCTTTTATATTTTTTCACCCTCCCTTTTTTATCTTCTCCTTAGTCATCATTGTCGTTGTCATCTCCCGTCTCACATTGCCTGAGAACATATCAAAATCCCTTATTTCCACTAAGATACATTCCAAGATGTACAGATGCAATATAATGAATGAGGGGTGTTCATCTTAATGTGTGGACGTCTCCGCTAGGGGTCTCGGAATACAATATCTGGGGTTAGAACCCTCGAGATCCTTGCTCCTTATGTGCACATAGATCTATTTTGAATGAAAATTAAGTGGTTCTGTCTGAATTTAGTTCTTTGCTTTATTATGTATGTTTATGTATAAGTGGTGTGTGCGCGCGCGCACAGAGCCTGTAATAACTGGGATGAGCGCTATTTACATGCTATGTACAGGTATGCTGTATTATTATTATTATTATTATGTATTATATGTGTATGTATGTGTGTTTGTGTGTGTGTGTGTGTGTGTGTGTGT
>JAWQUT010000563.1:14173-26347 GCA_033807755.1 Ellobium chinense | reverse complement strand
CTCTCTCTCTATCTCTCTCTCTCTCTCTCTCTCTCTCTCTCTCTCTCTCTCTCTCTCTCTCTCTTTGTATGTGAATGTAACATACACTTCAACCAAATTTTTTTTGACATTATTCTGTATTGTAGTATATGTGCACAGAGGGTAGTATGCTTGGGTGTGTGAGCTGAATATTAAATATATAATTTTATTTACTTCTCTATGTAAAGCGCACAGAGCCTGTATGTACTGGGATGAGCGCTATTTAAATGCTATGTACAGGTATGCTGTATTATCATTATTATTATGTATTATATGTGTATGTATGTGTGTTTGTGTGTGTGTGTGTGTGTGTGTGTGTGTGTGTGTGTGTGTGTGTGTGTGTGCGTGCGCGCTCGCGATTGAATGCCGTATCTGTACGTGATCTCTTTGATGATAGTGATTCACTGTTTAATGCATTCTCCGTTCTGTACTTGTTTAAACAAATTTCCAGTTGAATGAATAAAGTTTATCTTATCTTATCTTATCTTATCTTATCTTATTTCATCTCATCTCATCTCATCTCATCTCATCTTATCTTATCTTATCTTATCTTATCTTATCTTATCTTACATCACTATGAATTGTACTTAGATGTATATTAACATCTTTTTACATGTAGTTAAATGCTGTTGTCACAGAATATATCTGCTTAACAACAAAAAAAAATGAAAAGCATAACGACGATTCTATTCATCGAAAAAGAGAACACCTTGAATCCATTTTATAAACATTTTTAATGCTTAATACAGTTATACATTTTCAAAAGCTTTTCACATGGCTTGGCTTGAAAACATTCTGTTGAAGTTTGAACGAAATATAGCATGCCACAATAAGTGATTATAAACAAACAAACAAAGTTGCTAAAGGTCTATTAGATACAGGTTTCTGTAAGTATCTACATTTTGAATACTCTTTTAATCTTACGATTTCCATGATTTTGTTTGGAAGATGAATTTGTTTCACAACTTTGAAGCCCTGAAAGAAAATGCTTTTTCTCGAAATGATAATTTTCAATGTATGCAAAGTTGTTCTGATATCATTTACATTCATCGCTCAAAAATGGACATACGTTCTGTCAGAGAAGTTCTGCTCAATCACCGCTGGCTTTACACGGAGAAGTACGACACTGAATCTTTCACAGTCCTCCTCATATAAATTCGTCGTCTTCCACACGAAAGGGCGTATCCCGATTTTTGACGGTTTTGAGTTATCACCACCAGTATGTAGTGCTATCTCAGGACTATGTTCACACGAAACGGCGTATCCCTAGCTCAAATAGTAACGAAGATATAGCATAAAATTCCTAAGGGCTTAAGCTAACTATCAATATGATCGAATCAGACGTAAATCGCTCTCCTCAAAAACGTGAAAAACAGGGATACGCCCTTTCGCGTGGAAGGCGACGAATTGCGGGTTAATATAAAAATTATACTTGGCAACTTGGAAACACCTGTGTCATTCCTCCATACAAACTACCACAGCAACAGACTTCGAATTTGGCATGAGTACAAAAGATATATCAGTCATCATGCCGGCCTTCTGGCTTTGCGATCTGGAACCGCTGAATTAAGAGAAATATATTATTTTACAAATCATTCCGATCCTTCTACAACTATTCATGATCCCGCCCCGGGAACGAAACAAAATTTCGCCAGCAGTTGACGTCGTCATAATTTGGGTACGCGGAAGTATTCATCAGCAGAAACAATAGTTGTTACACCAGAGCAATGGGTTGAGGGGGAAGAGGATAGAAAGACACACTTTCAATAGTAACTTTTTCAGTGCAGCTTCAAATGGTCATTCCCTCCCTTTTCCCGACAGTGCTAGGACTCCTCAGTAAGACTAGTATTAAATAACAGATGCGCTGATGTGGTTTATATTTCACCCAGTGATGGACTCTGATCTTCTGGTCTATGTTGTAGATACAGCACCAGAATGGGAGCTACGAGCTGATTCTATTTTGGGGTACGGGTGGAGCTTTATACTGCTGGGATGTCAGAGGCCGGACTAACTTGTGCATGTCAGCTTTTTCTAACACTGGAGAGGCCTGTTTCACCAATGACGGAGCTGGATTTCGAGAAGGATGGTCGCCTCTAAACAGTGTAGGCGGGGTGTGTCTCGTGTCGCTTTGCTTCAAAATATTTGATTGGCTGCCAGGAGATGTCTCGGTGTCTTCCTGCAGTTGGTTGATTCCTTGAGCCTGCGCCCTCGCCGCTAGAAGTGCTTTGTATTCACTTACAGGGGGTGGGGCTCGGATTCGGGGCGGAGCTAAGACCTGAGGTGGAGCTCGAGCTTCTGAGCGAGGAATGGCCACTGGACGTGAAAGGGGTGTTACGTTCTGTTCACTGCCTTCAGAGGCGTAGTCTTGAATATCAATGTGGGTGTGTACATCCAAATCAGGAGGGAAGGGCAAAGGGTTCCTGGGGTCTGGTGTTAACCAATAGATGTTCTCCTTTCGGCACATAGTAGCTAGATTTGGACCTGCTTTGTTGGCAAAGTCTTCAAGATCTTTCGCAGTCCATATCTGCTGAGGCTCCTAGGCAGAACAAAAACAAACAAGTATAATGAAAGACTGTGCTAAGTAAGATTATGTCGGTAAGGCCAAGCTTAAAACTCCACTTTAATAAAAACTGGGCTACGTTTATTTGATCCTAGGGCGTGCACGAATGAGACGGTCTTTTTATTCTGTAGGCAATTCTTCGGACTCTCTAAGCAACCGAAATGTCGGTCTCTAAGTAAGCTAAGATGGCTGCGACTGATGCGGTGAAGCTAAAAAGGAGTGCACTGACTTGCGACTGGTGTTTGCCATATTTATGTCTTTGTCTCCTTATTAACATGCATACCGCCGTTGATCTTTGCAACACTGCTTTTCGCCATAAGAGGTTAAGACCACTGATTAAAAATTCCACTAACGCACAGCAGCGAGGGAAGAAAAAAAGGTTCTCCGGACAATGAGAAAAAAAATGAAAAAATGAAAATACCCCACTTTTATTTACTGATTCACAATGTTATACAGTGTTAAATTATCTCATTCATAATACAGACGCATAGAACAATAAACATCATATATTATGTAAATACATAACATTACAAATGAAATACATAACAAAGTCATTGCTGTTGACCGGCGATGCAGCGCCCTGGTTCCCCCCCCCCCCCCCNNAAAACCAGCTCTAAAGCTAGTTTTTTATTTACACCTGAGTCGAGTGAGGAAATGGGACTGAAGTGTCTTGCGCATTAACGATATGATCAGTTACCATCGTAAGGATACTACAGCATGAACCGCCCGATCAGCAAGTCAAACACACAAAGCTTAGACATGGCAGTAATCAGTTTCTGAGTACGACTTACAAACCACACGGCCACACTGCCTCCCCAGTGCCAGGATACGCGTTTTGCTCCGGCGCGGAATCCCCGTGGGGAAGTGGACGTAGCTTAAGCGTTAACTAAAAAACTTGAAATTTCTTGAGTTAGACCGGAAACAGGAACCCGGCAATATTGATGGCTACTGTCTACGGTTTCAAACTAGTTTGTGGAACATTTTGTCGGTGACCTTGTGTCGGAGGAGAATTAGCAATAATCAATGGCTAATAAAATGAGGTATAGACTTAAGTAGAGCAAACACCACTCACAAGTCAGCGCACTTTCTTCTAGCTCTTCCGCACCAGTCGCAGTCATCTTTCCTTGCACGAAGACTCATTCTTCCGTTGCTTATAATATCCAATGGACCGCCCTCAAAATAAGAGGACCGCCACTTTCGCTTTTTTTTTCATTCCTCCCAGTGGTTCCAGCGGGCACCAAACACACGTAGCTCAGACTTTGTCATTCCTGGATATTCATGTATCGCAAATTCTTTTCAAATGTTGGATGGAAATAGTTATATTCAGTTTCGCTTTATCCCAATGCTTTTATCATCACTTGCTACTAAATTAACGTTTTTTTTCCAGAAATGACCATTTGGCTGCATAAAAGTGAAAAGAAAACAAAACAGGGCTTTTGACTTATGCCGTCCCCTTTATCGGATTTTTTTTTTTTATTCAGGCAGCAGAAGACCTGCCACTGCGCTATTGAAGAAGAAATCTGAGAGCTTGCGCATTAACGATATGATCGGTTACCATCGTAAGAATTACATAAGGGGATCGGTGCTGACTGAACACTTAGTAATCCCTACGATGGTAAGAGTTTCCCTCGTTAATGCGCAAGCTCTCAATCAATTCTGGCAATGGCAATGGTAATGGCTGTACCTTTGTCTGAACCAACCGGGTTTTCTCCTCCACGCTGAGCGAAAACCGAGGGTCGAGATGGACAATGAAACAGGCATGGAAGACTGGGTCCTTCACACACGTCAAACGCTGGGAATAGAGTAACGATTAAATTATGACAGTATAAAAGTATGAGATAGTGTTTGGCTTCACGGTGGCAGAGAAGATATGAAGCAAGGAATTAAGAAACTGGAGGTTGCGGGCTCAAACCCCGCTCGAAGTGAGGCCCAGCTCCTTTAACCGAAACACTTGTTAGAAGAGGGTATCTTCCTCTGAAGATCTGTTGCCTCGCACTCCGAGTAAGACAGTTTCCTATGTAGACAAAATAATAATTTGTCTTGCGGGCAGTTAAAATACGGCTGAAATCGTTGTCCGACCATAACATGTTGTTGATATGATGTAAAAGCTTGATGAACGTATGTACTTTCATCAGGTGAAAATATTTTAACCTAGCGTTATTCTGGCTGGAGATGTAGTATTTTGAAGATAAAGGGTGTAAGGCTATGCTATGGGGAACAAAAGAAACTCAGCGAACTCCCTCTATTAGAGAATGATTATCTATCTATATTAATAAAACGCTTCAGCCAAATTTGTGTCACGGATTTCTTGAGAACTGCGTAACGTAAAAACATGCGGTTTTCAACT
Source organism: Ellobium chinense (assembly GCA_033807755.1). Lineage (NCBI taxonomy): Eukaryota > Metazoa > Mollusca > Gastropoda > Ellobiida > Ellobiidae > Ellobium > Ellobium chinense. The sequence goes on along the minus strand of JAWQUT010000563.1, from coordinate 21,422 downwards.
AAATTCGTAGAAAAATACACAAAAGGTAACTATATACATCAGTCCTCTTGATTTTTTTTTTACCCTTTTTAAAAAAAAAGAATGTGTATAGCAACGAAATACAACCTCCGATAGATCTTTTCAATCCGCCCGATTCGCCAATCGTCCAACTTTTTCACGGAGTCTAATGCATTCGTCTATGATGCCTTTCGGTGCGCTAGATATTCTTTCGCCGCTGATGCGTTGCCTGCCTGCCCATTTGTAAAATGGGGAGTTAGTCTTATCATCATATAAACCATTTGATTTGATTTGTCAGACAAAATGTCAGATTTCTTCACAGTTCCTAGCCATTTGCTCATGAAATAATATTTTTGTGTATAGAATGATATCACTTTATATTTCCACAACATACTAAAATTTGAAGCCGGGTGGCCCCAGAACATTGACAGCTGATAATGATTCCCTCGGACTGGAGTCTTGGCTGTCATAATCATCTGTCAGTTGCATATAACAAAGTCGAAATTGGAAAAAAAAAAACGAAGCCATAATTTCCTTATTTAAACATTGTCAAACAGAAAATACTGAATTTTGTATTGTTTGTTTAAAAGATGAAAGACGAGAAATGTGGAGAATTTAAGGATGGCTCCAAATTGGAAGCCTCTCTCCTTGTATAAATCTGTGTGCACAAGCCTAAAACATGCATTCTGTAAGCCTACAGCAGCCTATGTTATCAGCAATTCTTAGTCCATGTTTGATAAGATTGCTTGGTTGGTGCTGCCAACATTTCACCCTGCGAGAAAGAAGTGTGTTCCTGATACAACCTTTTAACTTATCACTACAAAATGGACGGCGGTTTTCCAAAAGGGAGTGAATTTCCCTTAAAGCAAAGGGAAATAATGATAGGGGTATTGCCCCTTGCTTCAAAATTTTGAACTAGTCTAATTTTAACATCAGCTTTGCTAGAAAGGAAGGAAGGAAGGAAGGAAGGAACGAACGAACGAATGAAGGAACGAAGGAAGGAAGGAAGGGAAAAGGAAGGAAGGGGAAGGATGCAAGAAATCTCTGAGTACACCACCACCACAATATTCATTAACATTTTCATATATTTACAATCATTTATATGCACTGCATACAAATAAGTAAAGAAATAAAAATATACAAACCCAACACATTTAATAGCCTACGTAAATGTTCGGAGGGACGTCCTTCCTTGGGTGCAGGAAATAAATGAACTTAGAATGAAATGGTTCAAATAAAGACGTTTTTATTAAATCTGACCAATGTGAAAAATGGATAGCTTGAAAAAAAACAAAACACAAATTTCCAAAAGGTACGGAACAAAGGTGAACACAAACAATTAAGGTGAACAGCTGATCAATATTTAACAAATACACACCACAACCTTTTTGACAAAACCAATAACTACTTACTTTCACTTTCACCGCAATATTCAATAAGACTATGGATCTGTCTTGAAGGTGAGAACTATTACATCAAAATAATATTGTAGAAGCCAAACAGTTGAATTCTCAGTGTAACATCAGAATTTCTGAATTGCCATTAACTTGGTGACGATGAAGTGAAGAAGCAAACCACGTAATAAAAATTGTAATTATTATCTAAGAAGATACAAATCCTCATCAGAAAAGCAACAAGTAACCATATTGCATGCACTACTATTATTCAAGTTATTAAATCATATGGTGAGGGATGTAAATTGGCAAAGGTAATAAATCAGCAGGGGAGACAAGTCCATACTAGCAGGGGTGGGGGTGTTAGGTTCGTGGAACCTATTGTTTTTTTTCTTCTTTTGGCCTTATTAACATTTTGTGTTATTCTATAAATACCACTGTGATTTCGGGAAATTTCTCTCATGGAGGTTAAAGTATTTCTTTTGCCTGATCTTTTAAGGGGAAGAAAAAAAACAGGAGGGGGGGGGGGGCAACGCCCGAAATTTTCCACAAATCTCATTCGAAAAAAGGTCCCCTCCAATTCTAATTTGGTCATCAATTTTTCATTAGGCTGGTTTTGACTGCGTGCTAATACATAGGCCTACACTCTTTATTTGTTGTTTTTTTTTTAATCTAGAATTGTACCTGAAATTTTAAAATTGGATGCTTTATGTAGATCACAGGTCATTTTACATATTATTTCTTCACCCTAACACTGGCTGGCAGGGACAGGGCCCTCCCCCAAAAAAGGGAGATTTTATATATTAGCGGATTAATTGGGTTGTACACAACGAGTGATTTGCCCCTCTAATAGGTGCCAAGAACCTGTTAGTCGGCATGGGAGGTAATTGGCACCGAACTAAAAGTAATTCAGCAGGGGGCCACTTTAATTCATATTTACATTAAAACACTCGGACAACTGAATAGTATGAGGTTACAGCCTTGCCTGTCTGATGTAGGTTGACTGATGATAAGATAGGGAGAGGCACACAGTAAGGAAATAGAGGTAGAAATTGGACTCCGTAAATGGCGCTGGATTGGACACACCCTCAGAAAACCTAGTGGAAACATCACCCGGCAATCACAGCAATGGAACCCACAAGGAACAAGAGGCAGGGGTAGGCCACGGGAGACATGGAAACGATGCACGGAAAGAGTCATGAGAGAGATGAAGCTCACTTGGAACGAGCTTGGAAAGATGGCCCAAGACAGGGAAAGATGGAATTCGCTTGTACGTGGCCTATACCCTGCTAGGGGTGAAAGGCATTGATGATGATGATGACACAGTAAATAGAATAGGGGTTAGTGCGCGTTGGTGTCTCAGTATAACATATCCTCAGTTATGTACTTTTGTTCGTCAAAATAGTCTTAAGGTTGCAGACACTTAATGCTTTTATTCTTTCGGCTCCATCGGCGAAATGTAATATTCTAAAAATTCTACTGTGATTTCGGAATTATTTTCACTTTGAGGTTAAAGTACTTCTTTTGCCCGATCTTTTAAGGGGAAGAGAGAAGGGGGATCAACAGCAAAAATCTTTCAAAGATCTATTACAAAAATAGTTACCTCGCCTTCTGATTTGGTCCCCAATTTTTCATAGGCTGATTTTGACAACGTGCTCAAAAATAGGCCTAACACACTTAATTTTTATACCTATATGGCTCGAATTGTATCTGAAACTTTAACATTGGATGATTTATCTCGATCACAAGTCTTTTTACATATTTCTATACCCTGACATTGGCTGGCAGGGCCCCAAGAAGGGGGGATCTTATGTATTGGCGGATTAATAGAACTTTACATGATCAATGATTTGGCTTATTAATTAATAGGGGCCTACAACCTTACTATCTATAAGTTACAGGTCTGTAATTGTACTTTCACTATTGGGTCTTACTACTTAGAGGTTATATTTCATTTCCCCTTTTCCCTTTTTTGGCATGGCCTGCATCTAGTGATAAGGACTGCAAGGGGCAAACTTTGATTCAATGGGAACCTGTCCATTTTACTTTATTTTGCCAGGCACTATTTAGCCCTGGGCTGGAACTGCCAGGTCAAGGGTGTGCTTAGGCGGAAGAGGAGGGGTTTGACGTTGACCAGTGAAAAAGTTAGGGTCTGTTTACAAATAGCAACCAAGCTCAAAATTTCAATGGGCTTGCTAAGGTTGGGTAGTCTTAAAATTTGGGCCACTTAATCAGCTTAAATCTGGGATGGGTCTGAAAGCTAAAACTTTGGGTTCAGAGGACAGCTCAAAATGTTAATATAGCTCATAGAGGGGAAAAAGGTTCCAATCCCATTACACTAGATCTGTAACCTATAAATACGCACTGGTATATCAGCATGTATCTTAGGTTATGTCCCTTTTCTCGTCAAAATTCTCTTGTCATCGTACAGAGTAATCCGCAAGAAATGAATCAATGTTGTCATGTAGTAAAGGATAAAGACTATTTCTTAGCTAAACACATGATTCCTAGGTTATTTTTTGGTTGTTGTTGTTGTTGTTGTCCTGCTGGTCTATCTTAGACGTGCATGCGGCCTCTGATGGGTGGATGGATGGATGGATGTATGGATGGATGGATGGATGGATGGATGGATGGATGGATGGTGGATGGATGGACGGACAGATAGATGGATGGATGAATGGATAGATGGATGGATGAATTGGATGGACGGAAGGACGGACGGACGGACGGATGGATAGACGGACGGACGAATGGGTGGATGGATGGATGGATGGATGGATGGATGGATGGATGGATGGATGGTGGATGGGTGGACGGACGGACAGATAGATGGATGGATGAATGGATAGATGGATGGATGAATTGGATGGACGGAAGGACGGACGGACGGATGGATAGACGGACGGACGAATGGGTGGATGGATGGATGGATGGATGGACGGACGGACGGACGGATGGATGGATGGATGGATGGATGGATGGATGGATGGATGGATGGATGGATGGGTGGATGGCTGGATGGATGGATGGATGGATGGATGGATGGATGGATGGATGGATGGATGGATGGATGGATGGATGGATGCCATTGTCATTATGAATGAAATCAGTAGACAAATTTGATAATGGCACAGTGAGACAGATCAGCGGATAGAATGAAAAGCTTGAAAGAGAAGCATGGCAGGGTTACATTCGCATAAAGAGAGATGAACAGAGTAATAAGACAAAAAGACAGATGGAAAGGAAATCAGCTTACAAGACACATATAAGAAAGAAAGAAAGAAAGAAAGAAAGAAAGACAGGAAGGCAGGAGTATAGACAGGTAGGCAGGCAGGCGGACAGACAGACAGATAGCTAAGCAGGCAGGTACGCAGGCAGGTAGGCAAGCAGACAGATAGACAGACAGACAGACAGACAGACAGACAGACATGTCCACTGACCTCATAAAAGTCTGTGTAAGTCATGTGTGTTTCCTCCGCCAGCGCGTCATGTAGGGACATTCCCTCCGCTTGAGCAGGGCCGTAGTTCACGGGTCTCTCACCCCATCGACGGTGCTAGTGTGGATAAGGTTGACAATCGTTATAACATAACGGGCAGGCGAGCTCTTGTGGTGTCATTGTTATTTATGTGGTCGTGGTGACGCTGCTGGTGGTAGTGATATTGATGGTGTTGGCGGTGAAAATGGTGCTAGTAGTGACTGTACACCGTAAATTCTAATTATATATAAAATTATGTTTCGTCTGAATGTGAAGTTATTTGTTGTGCTGGTCATAGATTATACTTTCCATAACGTTCCCCCACCCTTTCTCTTTCCCACAGTACGTACAAGAGAATAATTTTTGTAAACGTCAAACCTTCACTCATCATTCTTCTTTTTTTCTTTTCTCTCTCTCTCTCTCNTCTTCTTTTCTTTCGACTCTCTCTCTCTCTCTCTCTCTCTCTCTCTCTCTCTCTCTCTCTCTCTCCGTACTTTTTGTTTATTTCCTGGTTCTACACAATCATCAAAAAAACAAATTGAATGGATGATGCAGATGGCCATAGATTTCCCACACATAGAGGAGTTACTTTTGTTCATTCAGGTCATCTTGACCGTCCTTGTTCATGCATGGCTGCATGGCTGATATTAATATATTCAATTCAATTCAATTCATTTGAAACCAGATAAAAAAACATGATAACATAATAACCAAACATTAATGTGCATGTCAGACACGTAGGCAGGCAAAACATCATACAAACAAGTTCCTCAACCGGGTAAAAATTTGATCATATTTATATCCATCTGGGTCAGGCTATGAAAAGAGGTAATGTTATGATTTTATTCACAATGGCTGGAGCTAGCGACAGAATGTCAGCTTGAACTCACAGGGACTGCCTGTTTGCCATCGCACGATTTTAATGTGTCCGGCAATATTTTTTATGCTGGGAGCAGGGTGGGGAATGTGAAATTGTGGAATAGCTTAATTGTGGGAAAGCATTTCATTTACATTTTCCTCAGTCCACCCATCTGTAAAACGGATACCTGGCTATAGGCAATGGAAGATATTGTCAGATTGCTAATGATGGCTGCGGCACTGTCTGCTCCCCAAGGAGTGGAGAAAGTCTTAGAGTGAACAGGCCTGCTGGGATAAAAATAATATAAAGTCGCGCCAGTATGGTGTAGTGGTACCACGTTCGATTTGCGGTAGGGGCATGGAACATCTAGTGTAGGTTTTTTTTCGGCCATCTTCTAAATTGATCCTTCATAGCAATTTGGTAAAATACCTGGTGATACACTTGCCTAGATAATGTGTAACAACATCAAAAAAGAATTGTCAGACTGGGCTCGCATTCCTCTCCCTTACTGTTTATTATAAAAGAATAAAAAATGCGTTGCCAACCGGTTACTCTAATATCCAGTACCATAACATTAACTCGCTCATTCTGTGCCTTAAACTGTAAGCCTCACAAAACTATAGCAAGTCAGCGAAAATTTGAGCTAGGTTGCTTCATGTAAATTCACCCTCTTGTTTTCTTTACCGAACACCGGAAGGGACTAGTCTGTTTTGCCTGTGCCCTCCCATCAAAAAGGAAGAATATGCCCATGAAATAAAAATCTAGTCAAAATCAAGTGAATTGACTACTGTAATTTCCTAAGTTATCAAACTTCGCCCCATGCGAGAGCAGGACGTAAGAAAGAGGAGATCGAGGAAGGTGAAATAATAGTCTCAGTAGTAGGACCTAATATCGAAAGTAGGACCCAATATCGAAAGCAGGACCTAATATCGAAAAAAGGACTTATTATCGAAAGGAGGACTTATTATCGAAAGTAGGGCCCAATATTGAAATAAGGCCTAATATCGAAAATATGGCCAAATATCGAAAGTAAGGCCTAATATCAAAAGTAGGTCCTAATAGCGAAAGCAGGGCCTAATATCTATGGTAAATTGTAATAACGAAAATATGACCCTATCAAAAATAAGACCTAATATCGAAAGTAGGGTCCATTATCAAAATTAGGGCCTGATATCGAAAGTAGGGTCTAATGCCGAAAGAAGGGCCTAATATCTAAAATACAGCCTAATATCAAAAGTAGGGCCTTATATTAAAAGCAGGGCCTAATATCGAAGGTAAGGCTTAATATCGAAAATATGATCTCTAACAAAAATAAGACCGAATATCGAAAGTAGGCCCTAATATCGAAAGTAAGGCCTCTATCGAAAATAGGATCTAATATCGAAAGTAGGTCCTAATGTCGAAGCAAGACCTTATATCGAAAGTAAGACTTGCTACCGAAAACAAGACTTTACATTGAAAGTAGGACCTTATATCATAACTAGAATCACAAATCTGTATCTTGATGATCTTCTTAAATCAAA